>WACJ01000405.1:1200000-1800000 GCA_008973525.1 Stenopsyche tienmushanensis
TCAATTTGCTTCATTCGTCTCTTCTACCGCCAGTTATTATTGAATATTTTTAACATTCATATTAAAGTATTTCTTCTCCAAGACTTAAACAGTGTTAACACGAAATAAAGTAGTTTCACTATAGAACGAAACGGTGATGTGAGTGTGCCATGCAATAAAGGGGTTGTCCGTATATTTTATTGTATTATTATGAATTTTAACGTTCATTAAGAGCGTATTTATAAATGATTTCTCACATTAAGTTATAATAAAATTATAATTCCAGCTAGAAACCTTGCACCAGAATCGTACGTCAAAATTGTAATTAATTTTATATGCAATAAAAGCAACTTACAAAGCAAATTGTTCCGTGTATTATCAACGTATTGTCTTAACACCTTGGGCAATCCGCGATAATTACGCAACACTCCCCGTTTTTATGAAGTGTTAAACAGCAAGAGAAAAAAAACCTTCCCATAATTTGGAATATGATTTCACAATTTGTCTAATTAATATGCAGCCAAAACAAAAGGCCTGTTAACATTTTTTCCAAGCGATTCCAGCATGTTTTTTTTTCGTATGAGCTCCATTAAATCCAAGTACGACGAGTAACTGCATTTTAATACTTGTACGGTATTTCTAGATTTATTTGATTGATTTTGTAGAATTGTTGAGGCTTTGTGCGGAATTACCGCAAATTCTGCATATCATACTCCACGGGTAATGACTACTCGTTGCCTTCTCCTATTAATATCGACAGTTATGCTGAAAAATTGACAATAAATATATCAAATTGACGTGCGTCATTTGAATAAGAGATGTTCGTTACCGCTCGCGTATTGCCTTTTGAGATTTTCATAACTGTTAATTTAGCATCGATAATATTTACGCAACCATTAGGAAACGTCGACATAAAGTGACCTTATAGTTGTAAATACAAGTCGAGAACTTAAACTTGATCGTTTCTCGGCGATGTGTAATAACTACTGAGCGAAACGAATTTAAGATCGAATTGACTTTTACTATTTAACTATTAAATTTAATATTATATGACGGAATTTTAGCATCAAAATTTAAATATACTCTATGCAATGCAATTATGTTGTTAAACTAAGTTTAATTGTATGTCAAAATTGCCATTTAATCGATTTTTTTCTAATAAAAACGATCCAAAAGATTAACATCTTTGTTA
This sequence comes from Stenopsyche tienmushanensis, assembly GCA_008973525.1. Classification (NCBI taxonomy): domain Eukaryota; kingdom Metazoa; phylum Arthropoda; class Insecta; order Trichoptera; family Stenopsychidae; genus Stenopsyche; species Stenopsyche tienmushanensis. The sequence goes on from WACJ01000405.1 coordinate 1,201,172, forward strand.
AAAATATGTCTGATCCTATAAAAATGTATTGTTTCATGTATCGATAATACAACTTCAACGAAATAAATAGAAAATTAATAATACGAAATTTAAATCATTAATCATATTTATGCGATAATTGGACACTTCGCGCAAAAATATCTCCAATATTGCATCAATTTCAATCTCAGTAAATAAAATTTTACAGCAAGCTTCATTAACTAGTAAAATAATCTAATTGCGTTCTTGAAATACCATACACATAGGGTCATATTTTAAATATTTAATTTAATTAGGGAGATGCCTAATGTATTTTTAAGCGTTTCCACATAAACACACGAATATTACACGAATGCCATAGTTAGATTTTTATTCACGTAGTATTTCGCATATAATAATTTTAGTGTTGACATTTTTTTAAATCCTGGAATTTAAGGTGAACCTGGAAAAAGATCACGATTCATAAAAAAAATTAAAAATAATAATGTCGTGTATGTCCCCTTTTTAACACATTCCCGTCGGCTTACCCATATATCATGAACTTCTTTCATGAACTATTTTTGAGTCATGGCTTTTGTATCCTAGGTAGAACTTATATTAACATCCATCCATCAATAATTATCGGTATATTGTACCTGTAAGTAGTCCCACGTTAAGCGGTTGGACTCGTAACCCAATCATATTGGGTTCGAATCCCACAGGTTCCTTTATCTGTAATTGTAATTTGAATATAAATTGCAAGCCCTAGTCCTACTAGCATATGCACGTATATTAAATGATATCCTGCGGGAGCATTTACGGGTTTTTAGCATTTCTTATTTAGGACTGTTGCAACACATAATTTTTTTGTTTGTTTATATTTCATCTCTCTTCTTAATGTACCATATTCGAACCATCGGACGTAAGCGATCTCCATAGGATATTTTACTAGGGAAATAATTTTATATTGTGATTTTACGTGATAAAGTAAGGATAGGATTATTTGCAAAAATAAAGAGAGGAGAGAATCTATGAGTGAGTAGCGGAATTATCATTATATATGAATTAGAATTAAATATTGTTGCGAATTCAATCACTCACTCATGAGCATCCCTGCACGACTTTATTAATAGCCTCAGCACTTACCTTTTCAAATCCAGGAAATCAGGGTAAACCTGGATTCAGACGATGGATCAGAAATATTAATATTGCCGACCTTCCAAATTTGTTGTTACGGTCAAATTTTTTTTCCACAATCTGGATTTGAACCTAACCTTCATAATAAGAGTCCAGGATCTAATCTATTATACCATCACTTGATCAATATACACTCCATTAAAATTGATTGTTTATTTAGGGTTGTCTCAATTTACTAATAGTACTAATAAGAACTTTTTTTTTACAAGGCATTTTGACCAATACATCCCAAAATAGATTCAGTTACATAACAAAGATAATTCATTTGGCAACCCTGATGACGTCTGTTGAATTTATTTAAAAATAAAATGGAAACACTAAGATCCATTAAAATATGAGGACATTTTTAGATTCACCAATATGTGTCCCTATGCGTAACCCGACGAGAATGTGTTAATAGTAAAAGTGGCACATTTTTTCAGTAATAAATTTGCTTGCAATTTAAATTGAAATTATCAAAATTAGATTGAGGAATACGTCATGCATTTATTCAACACCTGTCATATCTTATTATCTTACATTCAATTCATGCAACACAAATTCTGCATATCAAGAACAAATTTATGGCAGTTTTGTCGTAATTAATACGAATCACTCAAATTGAAATATAATACGTCCAATATAATTACGCATATCCATTGCCCCAAAACGGCATATCATGAAATTTAATATGCTGGATTTCTATGTCTTCTTAATTAGAAGTGCCTTTTGTCGTTGGTCTGATTAGCATGATGGAAATATACAAAATCCGACAGTTCAATAAATTCACGTTGAAAAGGCACTCGAGGCTGTCGTCGTGGCGGATGACTTGCAGGAAGCGCGCTTGGTTGAACTTGGCTTCTTCAACCTGCTGAACAATGGTGGCAATGCAAGTGGGGTCATTTGTACCACCATCGTATGAATTGAATGCACTCTGCAAGTATAATGCACTTCTCTCGAGACCCTCCGAATAACATCGAGCGCTCACCGCGACGACGAAAAAAATTGTTAATTGCGCCATTTCAACAGTCGAAATTGTACCGGTTCCTTCGTTTGTTACTGTCGGATTTACAACTTGGCGTGAATTGAAGAATGTTTTGTTTTAGCTCCAGGTCGTTTTAGGCCTTTAGTATTGACCTCCATTCGTGAAGGCTGATGTAATCAATTTCTAGTGCTTGATTGAGGCATTTTGTAAAACGGCGCTATTTTGGTTATACATGTGATATGATGATTGGCGCGGATTATAAAACTTTCGGTCTGGTAAGGCGCGCAACCATCACTTTTGATTTATATATTTTTAATTGTTCGTTCAATCATTTCATGCCCGTTTTCACGTGTTACGAAAGCTCGATCAATCATTTTCTCGTGGTACAATTAAAAATGACGCATATGGGCGAAATAATCAGTTCAGACCCTCATTATGTATGATTCAGACGATCCTTGATAGATAATTAGCGCTTTCGAAGTATTTCAGTTTCCGCTCTTAATTGGCGCGATTTTAAGCCATTTTATATATTTTTCAGGGTTCTTCGGCCTTTAATTGCCTTCGAAACCTTTCTAACTTGTAGTATTTCTGAAGGAACCCTTATAATTTGAGATTGCTTACCATTTTTTCAGAAAGTAGAACTAAATAATTCATAATTCAATAAACTTCAGCAGTAAACTTTTTTAATCATTTCAAAATTAAATAATTAATAAAAAGGAATACTCAACGTATATCTTTTCATATAATTCATTTTACAGTACAATGATAAATGTTACTAAAAACCCTTAATAAAATTTCCAGTTACGCAAAAGTTGAAAAAAAAAACATTTTTGTCTGTAGGTTCTTATCTATTTGAGGATAGGTTTATATTTAATAATCTGTGGTTCTTAAATTATATCCAAACACAAATCACCAGATTCTGCCTGTCCTCCTGCATATGTAGGAGTATGACATAAGGATGCGCAGAAAAGAAGAAAAGTAGTCATCTGATGTCTTATCTGCGGAAAGATGCATTCTTCCCGCCAGCTCGCTTGTATCTCATAGCAGATCTCTCTCTGAGTTAAATAACGATCTTGGTTAAGACAAACGCTGGAACCACGCATCAGTTCGTATATTCTAACGAATAAAGAAGTACCTCAGGAATACTATCTACAGATCTAGAATTTGAAATAAGTTTTCAATTTTTAACTGCTAAATTATGGTACAATTTGGCCCATGAAGGTATATTTTGAATTAGCGTGTCATTTGATTCATTAAAAAAATCGATTACAAAGCGTACGGGGTGGAATAGGGACGCTCTCAGAGCAAAGTCCTCGAGCGGTCCAAATACTCGTCGAGATGGCTGCGCTCACATGCGGGTCCGTTCTTCTCTTGGGTGGTTGTTTAGCCTGGCGGATAGGATGGAAGTAAACGAGCATCAAATAGAAAGATTATCTCTTAGATAACTTATCGTCACTATGGAGAGATCTTGCCGCAGGAAGGACGTCTTCCCGCAGCCAAGGCTATCTGATGATTTCTCGCGCGTGCATGCGCAAGAAGCAATCGGTATCGTTCCTTCAAACGCAATGTGTTTACAACGCCACAGAAAATGACGTTGTTAAATTGATACATTGCGCCAAAAGATATTAATTTTGTTGTTTGGATATTTTAAGTCAACAAAACGGCAGTCTATTGCGATGATGTTATTGTCGACTTTTATAACTATTTTTGAAACCTCTAAATAATGTCTTATACCTATTCGTAAGATACATATTATATGTACTTAATATTGCAATGCTTTGAAAGTTGCAACACACTTAAAGCTTTTTTTTGTGTTGTAAATGCGTTCCGCGGAAAATCGCACAAAAAAAGCTATGACTTGTGACCGCATAACTTTGAAACAGCTATATAAAATATATCCAAAATCGCATAAAAAAAGTTAATAAGGCAAATCGTATCAATCATCAAATGCGATTATTTGGCAGCGTTTGATTTTGAACTTAACGTTTGGAAGAAGCGATCTACTGTTATTTTAGCATAATCTTCATTCATAAAAGGTGGTCTATGTCTGATGCTAGCGGCCACACCCGGTCACGAATTCCAGAGACCTTAAACGAAAAATGAACTGCACGTAATTATATGCTGGTTAAGCATAATGCCCGATCGTGATGTGCCGAAAATTTTATTGAGTACACATCTAATTCCACATGTAGATTTCCAGATTTTTTTAGATGTCGGGTATAAATCACTCTTTAACGGTATATGATTTTCGGTCGTGTAATGACTCTAATTGCGGACATTTTTAACAGTGCATATTTTGCGCGAGCGTCATATATCATGCCCGAAACAATTCAATGCCATTGGAATTTTTAAAAAGTCGCCGTCTTGAAGGGGTTAAACGATATTTATGCCTGGGCGTCTAGGATTTAATTCTTGACGCCTCTAATTTTTAGCCTCATTTTTCGCATGTGTATTTTTTTTTCGTCATTTTGTTTATTTACAATTATCATTATTAAGCGTCTTGCATCAGTTGCGTGTGAACTCGTACTAAATTGAGAGATCGCACGCGATGTGTTTTGCAACGAAAAAGCTAACAATTAGAGTTTGGCCATAACCGATGATTGTACGACCATATATATATATGGAACGAGTTTCGTACGATCCATACAATATCTATTTTAATGTGCATCATTATCGTTAGAATGGATTGGATAGCTTTTTTGGGGGGGACGCTCGAGCAAAATGTATTTATTATTAAGCGTTCGGGTGACAGGCGATATTTTCTACGATAATAAATGTGATCATAAATTAATGCCTGATTATATCTGACCCTCATTCACACCTGAAAAGTGGTCCGTGATCGATTCGATTCCGTTTATGCCTTAATTCGGCACAAATGAAAATAAAATCGACCGTTTTGAATGGCTCACAATGCAGTCCGATTTATTATGAGCGAAATTCCTACGACAACGACAGTTATGATGATGGCGATAATGCGATGAATAATTCATATAATGTATAAAAGCGTATAAAGCAAAAAGTGAAAATTGCTTTAATTATATTTTTCACATTTTTTAATAGAGCGCAAAATTTCGCTCTGCTCATACAATCCTCAAGTACGGGGGTCACCTAGAAAGTTGGCGACATCCCTATAAGTCAATTTGTTTGATCCCGCGTGTTTGACGGCCATTTTGTTTAGTGTTTGGGGGGAGTAACTCTACGCCCGTGGGCAACAGTTGAACCCCTAGGGAAATGACGGGGAGTAGAGGTGCGCGAAAGCAGCCTTGTTGGTTTGCTCATCAAACGCTGCTGGGGTAGTCCAACTAACATGAGTTGGGTGAGCAGGTTACCCTGTGCTGTGTACCCATAAAGGGGTGTGTGGAACAGCCGATTACAGTAATTGGTGGAAACTGTGTCAAAGGCTCACCACTATCCTCAATAGCCTAAGTTTGAACGACGACTCGTCTCCTTGGCAAAGTACTACAAATAACCGAACCGATACGAGTACCTTGGGAAAAGGGTAGCTTTTGCAGTCTATCATCTACTGCAGCCTCCTTCAAACTGAGGTTGGACTCGTAATGGCAGTGAACCCGCGATAGTATCACTTTGAATTTAGATAGCTTTTGTCCTTCTTCCTCCAACGCACTTTCGGGTGCACGTGGTATAAAGCTGGTATTCCTGCGGAAACCTCGCCCCCTCTGGAGGGCGCGGAGCAAAAGGGGTGGCCGACAACATATCATGTAGCAAGTTAGGTTGTTCAGAGAAGATCGTACTGATACTCACGACGAGACAAGGAGTGGAAGACCATCAGTCATTTCTAACAAATTTATGCGAAAAATTAAAGAACAAGTGCGAAATAACTGCCGTGTGACGCTTGATGACCTTCATAAAGAGTTTCCTGGCATCTTTCGAAGTCTCCTCGGTGATATTGTGTCAGAAAAACTTGATTACAACAAGTTTTGTGCTAGATGGGTATCCAGAAAGCTTACACTGTCGTCAAAATCGCATGATCGCCGCGCGTTTTTGGATTTTTGGATCGTTTTGCAAAGCAGGAAAAATCTTTTTTGGACTCTATCGTAACAGAGAATGATCATCCTTAATCCAGACTTAATTTGATTTACTGGATCCGTACATAAATTAATCAATTTGTTCGCTTAAGTATCCCAAATATTGTGAGTACTTGAAAGTAATCAAAATATGCATAGAGATGCGGTTCAGGAAACGCGTTATTTTATGTATTATATTTAATAGTATAATTTGCAAAATTTTTCATTTTTATTCATGGCTTAACCCTTCAATGAGCATCAACGCCACTGTGTCGTGAGCACTCGCGTGATCTAATAAGAGTATGAACGCCGATGTGGCGTTCAGTCAATTATTCTATGATACATAACCAATCTTTGACATTTATTAAGTTTATAATATTTCATTATATTTGTGAATTTTTTCACCAAATTGTTTTACTGACATTGACTTCAAATTTATAACAATACCAAAAATTGCGTGTTTCCTGAACCGTGTCTCTATGCAAACAGTCTGCAATGAGGTAAATCACCAAATTTTGATAATTTTCGTTCCGAATCAGTTTCGAATTACAAATCTCTCATTTAGGGCTTATATTATATAAAAATCGACATTCTCCAAAACCGGTTTTTTTTTTTTTAAAGAAAACCGGTTTCCACCGGATTTAAGAAATACATGAAATATAAAATTATAATAACAGATAACAGAAAAATGTCTATTTACATTTAAACATTATTAAATATAATATAATAACCAAAAAAATAAAAAATACAATCATTGGCACATGCAATGAAACATTTTTAAGCCAAATTTAAAATTACCAGAACAATCAACAATCAATAACAAAATATGTAGTTATTATTGCAAATAGTTATCATTTATAGTCGTTGTTTGCAGAAGCTATTGAAGTAAAAGAAGGAAATATTAATTCTAATTTATTTTGCTTGATTTAGAAAATACATTTTCAAAAAATATAATACATCAACTGATCCGTTTTTTAATGACAATCTTATTTTTATCTATCAACAACTTTTGGCGGTTTTTTTTTGTGGTTCAATGGTTTTCGTGTCTTAACGAATATCCAAATGTCTATTTAGCCTCGACATAGGAGTTAAATGGGTTAAACACTGTCAAAAGTACAAAATAAATACAAAATGACCGCCGTGTGACACTGAACAACCTTCGCTAAGAATTTCCTGATATTTTTCGCAGTCTCCTTGTTGATATTGTGTCGGAAAAACTTTGTTACAAGAAGTTGTATGCGATATGAGTGCCCAGAATGCTTACACTGGAACACCGTCAGAATCGCGTAATCGGAGGAATAAGCTTTTCTGGATTTTATCGTGATGGGCGATAAGACGTGAATATGTCACTACACCCTAAAATCCAAAAGGCGAACCAAAAACAACTGGTGCAGAGGTTTATAGCACTGTCATACAAATTCTGGTACCATGATTATATAAATGTCTCGATCTCAATGGCGATTACGTTGAAAAATAGTTTAACATATTTGTGTAATATCCTGTGAATTGAATACAAGCATTTTTCTATCCAACAATAAATGTTGTAACCTTACTTTCTGGACGTCCCTCGTATCTCATTTAATTGCTCAGAGCATGCATAACAATGCTTTGCAAACATGCGACCATACAATGCATCAATTTGGCGTGGTAATCTTTCGAATTACTTTTATTTATGGCCGTATTTTTTCGCGTTAAGTCCACATCCGACGCAAATTCGTCCGGCGAGATTCCAACCTCAAACGGTCGGCCGAGTGTTGCCACTCGAAAAAACCATGCGTAGCCATTTTTCACCGCGCCCAAAAAAATCGTCTTAATCGCGCACCTGTCTGTCCACATTAATATAATAAATAATTACGTCCGACTTTATTTATGGCCAGACTATTAAAAAATATTTATCCCAACGAATCCGGTGCGGCCTATTGGGCCAAAAATCTCGCACTCATATAACACAGAATCGATAAATAGATCACATTTAAACCGGTTTTTTATCATACGCCACAAGTGTAAAAAATACCGGCGCGCAAGTACTTTACGGCTTAATTAATTGGCTTTATTGCCCGTTTATGTGTTGCTCATATTTAAAATCAATACGGCCGATTTAAATCGAATGGAAGACAAATGGACGCGATATTTATTTTTTTGGCCAAAAAACAGACAGAGAAAGCTGCCCGATGCTTGTCGTCTCATCAATCATCTCATCATGTCAAACATGTCATCCTAATTTCAGGTTTATAACGTCTGGCCTATAACATCGATACACATTTCACTTATTGGGCAAAAAATCAATTCAGACGAAAGTTTAGAGCGCATTAATTAATTCAAATAATGCTTTAAACTAATTAATTTTTTCACGCCGCGTCGATAAAACAGCGCCCGATTTTGAGCGTTTATTGTGGGCAGTGCGATACGATAAAGCATATTTATTACCCCATTTATGACAGTTTAATATGTTAATAAATTGAAATCGTGATAATTACCTGGACATTGCGATGAAAATCGTGCCGTTTAATGTAACGAATATTGATCTCAATTAAATGTTGCCCCAACAGATTGCTATAGATTTTGATCTATGATATAATAATATTTTGCTTGCCAAATGTGGTTTAATTAGAGCGGGTTAAGTTGAGTGAGGTCCGACCGATCGTCTTGGCCGCGGATAGGTCTTGTCTTGATGTGATCTAGATGTCGATCTTATAAATGTGTCTTTGTATAATAATATTATGAACAAACCCAACGAGGCTTATGGTAGATCCCCTCCATATATTCTATTGCTGGGATACATTAAATGATTAAGGAATATTTTAATTTCCAAGATGTTGTTCCGCAACTCCATCCCAAATATGGGATCCAATATAAGACTTCTCTCAAGCAAGTAATAAAACGATTAACTCCATCTTCAGTAACTCATGCTCCAATCTAAGATCTATAGTGAGGCGTATCATCCAGCATACAGATCATATACACACATCTGTGATCATTTGCAGTTACCGTTTATCCATCAGTATCATGCTTAGAGATCTCATTGGAGATCCAACGACCATATTTTTATGGCACGATCGTCCCTCGCATGAATCTTTTGTAGATGATCAAATCACTTTTTATCCTAACAAGTCTCTGAATTCATATTTTACTAAATACATCGTAAATTAAATACGTATCCGATGTTTATACGTGGTTATCGGTTTAAAATCGTGCAATCAAGTTGATTTTTCATGCAATTACAATCTTTAAAGTGATCTCAAACAATCCAACCATGTTATAATTTATATACAACATGAATTTGTATGGATACATTGAAATTTATACATCGTTAATTAGGTACAATCCTTGTGTAATTATCTAAGCATGGTACTAAAGTGCTGCTATTAAAAAGAGTTATAAAGGTTCGTTCTTCTTTCGGATCATGTTTAGCCGGACGGATGGATGGGGTGGACGGGCGTCGAATAAAAATACTTTTTTCAATGGGTATTTTTTTATTCAACACAAGAAAGATAGAGATCTTGCTGTAAGAAGGACGTCTTCCCGCAGCCAAGGCCAACCGATGATCTTTATGACTCTCGCCTCCTGCGCGTCACCACTCAACCGACAACGGTGCACGTGCAAGAATTTGCGCGCAAGAGTGCTAAAAATTTGTACTTGAATAAAAGCATTACTTGTAGAATCGTTTACATTGCTTGCGGTTTTAGCGAACAATGATTCAATGACATGTCTGTTATGGTTATTAAAGAAATAATGGTGCGTGAGATTCTCGCGCAGTAGTAGTAAATCTTCTCAGCTCTAAGGAAATCTTGATTTTATGCTTGATTTTTTTATTTTATTTGTTAGCAGAAATTTTGCGAAAATACGATGCTAAATTTGTGTAATATACAATAAAATAGGTTTGCCACACGCACATACAGTAAAAGAGGAGCGACGCATGCGCATAAATTGCATATGATGTATATCAGGAGTTTTTAACCTTATTATGGTGAGGGACGCACTTGACATTTAGGAAAAAAAAGATTTGCACACATTTTAAAATTACTGAAATCCATTTTCAAATTGCTCTAAAAATTTCTTTAGATGAGTAATAAATAATTTTACTTAAATAATATCAATCACTATTTCATCCTTGGAAAATGTGCAAAGATTTTTTTAAATATGTATTTATCCAAAACTGTATTTTAGCTTTTAAGGTTCTTATAGAACTAATCATTTCTGCTTTCTGTTTGCATCTTTATTTTTTCCCTGATGTTCAAGATTTAAATTGTTTAATTTTTCATAAATATCAGTCAAAAACGCCAAGTCAATTTATACAAACTGCTTCGAATTTTTAATGCTTCTATTCTTTCTGATCAGGTTTTGATTGGAGTTTCAATTTTCGTGACGTTCAAGCTATTTTATCATACCGCGCCCATATAAATTAGACATTGGGAAGCAACGTATTTGTTTGAATTATTCTATATTTTTTTATGTGTTTAATTTGTATTTTAATTTAGGACGAAATGTCGTCCTATAAGCTTAAACCGCGGGAAGACGTATTCTTCCCGTAGGTTTCTTTGATCTTATAATTGTGATCTTCACTTAGATAAATATAAATAATAACGATGGATTAATCTTTTCAACTCTCTTGAACATTTAAGCATCGAGTGTTTCGTCATTTAGTCTGGATCTGATTTTGGAAGCCAGGCAACTTGCTGCTGAAAATGCACACTCAGCCTCCACAATCGATAAAGGTATTGTCATCAGATATTTAAATGCTAGTTCGGATTGATGACCCCCCATTTTCGTATAACACCATCAACGTGACTGATAAAATTCCTTTCTGCTGAGACACGGACTAAAACTCGCAAAATTCCCGATTTCCCGACAAATTGTTTATTTTCGTCACTGCAGATTAATATTTACATACTGTAATACTTTGATGTGATTCGTAATTATATTACGGAGGAATGCAAAAATTCTGAGCTCCGTATCTATTATATTTAATATCGATATTCCCATTATTAGAGTCGAGGTGTAGTAAATACATCACCGGTAGGGAAAGGTTAATATAATATTTTGAAAAACATGTATGTATTGTACATAGATTAGACAGTTACTGCTCCTAAGCGTCGCCTAAACTTGACAATTAGTAGTTACGCCACTGTTTCCAAGCGTCCAGATTTCAGCGGGAATGTCTCGATTTAGTAGCCTTCATCGTGCTGGTGAAGTGTACGATTTCTGTTAGATAAAAATTTCAATCCCAAACTTTTCGGGATTACGTTTATTAATCCCGGGATTCATGAGCACTTAAAGCTGTCCGGGATCCCGGGATTGGATTCCCTATTACATCTACTGTTTCTTCAAATACTTTTTATCTAAATACATCCATGCTCTCATAAGTTTATTGGAATGCAAATGTGCATCAGATCGACAATCCAATTTCTGCAGTATCATCGATCGCTTTTTATCGCCATTCCTCAACAATGCAGCAATAGTCTTGTTCACAGCTGCTTTAACAGACGTGTATTCTTCTCAGCCAAGATTTTCAAGATTTCCGCAATCTTAGACACGATGCAAATCTACATGGAGCTTCCCAATCCGTCTCAGGCCAGCAAGTCCGTCTTGGTCAGCCGCCCTCCGACGGAAGAATAGAAGGAACATTTCGTGCGTCCATTATTAAGAGCCGCATCCTCCAAGCATGAAGAATCTGGCAGCAGTGTTGGTGTGTGATACTGCCGCATTTTCTACGCGCAATTACACCAAAACAGACGCAAAACCTCATCGTCCATGTAACGTAACTTACCGTCGACCACGTAACAATAAGCTAAAAGCGAAATTTCCAAGCGAGTTATCAGTCTTGACAGTCCATTTTTACGAAGCGAACGTTAACGCAGACGACGCGTCCGGTTTTTATCTATTCTTCGCCCATTTTCCGACGAGCGTGATTTCGGGATGTGATCGTGATTTGGGACGTGTGTGATATCCAATTAGTGATTGTGCAATAACGTGTTTCACGATCAAACAGAGATGATGTCCGACATGGGAAAGATTGGAAGACGTCGCCCGAATGTTGTTAGCTTTCAATCTCGGCAGCATCGCCATGGATCGAATTCTGATTAGACCAATTTAAATACGCTGATAGCATTACTGTTCAACATCCAATAGAGATACATTATAGAATCATACGTTTAATTAAGATCTAGACCACATTCACGTCCAGCATGTAAACCCAGCGTCATTATATCGATCTCGTTTAATTGATTTACTATCGATCTCGCTCACGATAATTGGTCATATCTTCTACCGACTAACGATGAAATTCTTCCAGAATTGCATCACTGTATATATCACTCAATGATCGTCATTAATTTTCTGTAATACATCTAAATCACGTCACTTCGACGTTTCCCTAAGCGTCAATACCTTTAATAACTCCTTTTACGTAATTTACGTATCAAGGTCGATTATTTTAGTCTTTGACTTTTATATCAACGCCCTAATATATTTTATTAGAGCTTATTTTATATACAGTATCGGACAAAAGTAATGATATAGTGTTAGTATATGAATGTGATTTATATTAAATATATTTCTGGATTGGTTTTATTTTGGGCCAAATTCAAAGGTATGAAATTCCCCCCTAAAAAAAATTTACATGACCTCTCAATGAGCAATTAAGACATTTCGAAAGTCTTAATTATTCATGCGCTAACAACTATATAGGAAAGGTATATGAGCCTTGAATTGTGATATATTAGTCGTGATGGATTCCTTAATTGCCGATGGTTCTTAAAATACATATTATTCATTGGAAAATACATTTTTCCCGAGCCCGCCAACAGTATCATTAATCTGTGCTCATCGCACCGCGCCGAGATTACCCCATGCTCTACGAAAACGAAATTCATTTCGGCGTAACGTAGCGTGATGATACTCTTTCACGTGTGTATGTAAAATAAATGTCCGAAGTGAAAGGCTAGTAATTATTTTGTAAGTGTAATTGGCACTAATTTAAAAATGGCTGTGGTGATTACTCTCATTTGTATAATTTATTGACAGAGCTTCGGCGCAAGAGGTATTTTGGTAGAGATGGGCAATAATTTAATAACGTCACGCAATTCTGCCAATACATAATTGAGTGATTAATTTGATGATTATGTATTCGACGTACTCTCATTGCGATACTGTTGCGCGAGTGTCATAATATTTTATGGCGTTTTTGCTCTCGAACGCAATGCTTCAATGGACGACATGCGTAGAGCCGATGACTGGCTAATCAATGCAATGTAGGTTAAGAATACACAAACTCCTGGATAACTATAGAAAAGTACTAGAATTTTCAAATAAGTGATACAAATCAATTTATACTTACTTATTAATTATTATTTTTTAAAAAATGGCATCCAAATATATAAAAATTACAGGAGAATTAAAAAACTATTTATAGTTCAATTCAATATTAAATGAATAGAAATACAGTGTTTTTATATCAAGTTTCAATTTTTTTCATTTCAAGTCAAATCTTTTTCAATTCAAGTTAAACCTTTTCAACTCAAGTTAAACTTTTTTCATGTCAAATTGTAATTTTGCATCCCCCTGTAATTTTTGTATATTTGAACACCATATTTTTTTTAAATATTTACTGTATAAAGACTTCGTAAACCAATCATCTTGGGTTCGAATACCACAGGAGATGTGGTTGGCAACCACATTTTTAAAAACATATATATGCCATGAAAAACCATGTCAAAATGGTTGGTAATGATACCAGAAAAAAGGGATCGCTAAAAGCCACCTCAAAAAAATAAAATAAAAATATCAACAATATTATATTTAATTAAAATATTACTAAAATAAAAATTATCGACTAATTCTGATGGATCAAAACTTGCCCATTAAATCCCCTTTTCGAATACATTTTTGAATGCATTTATTGTTTTAAATGTATCGTTTATTATTGAAAATTAATGTTCACTTATGACAAAACAAGTTTTTATAATAAAAAACCTTATTCTTGCTGATAATTTTTTTTTAATAATATTTTTTATCTAAATATATAAAAATGAATGTTTGTCCGTATGCTAGTTTGCCCCGTATACGTTCCTATATCATTCATCCGATTTGCGATGAAACTATCTGAAGTTGTTGTGCGCATCTCTGTGATTTTTTTTGAATTAGTATAAACATTGTTTATGTAAGTAATTTGTTTTGCGAGACGTTTAACAAATGCACCATGTTGGTGCATATTGATCTGGTGAAGTGAAATTTGGGTTGCGGGGACGGGGAGAGGAAAGACGCGCGCGTTATACGGCGGTTGAGCTCCGCTCACGCGAGAGGAGTCAGTCGGTCTTTGAAATATAGACCTTCAGCCCGTGCTACGCGTGGTCTGAAGCAATAAACCACGCAACTGTACTACTGCGTTTATTTTAAAATAATCACTAAGCGCGTGTGACTTTGCAACGCATGCCGGGTACTCGCTAGTATTTATTAAATAACATATCACTCAATAAGTTCGTAGGTTTTTTTTAATTATTTATTTTTCATTATTTTATTTACACATAACATATTGACTAGATTTAATTTATTTAAAAAAATGATAAATACTGTAAAAGCTTAAAAGCATATTGAAAAAATAATTTAATTATCTTTAGAGTAGCATCAATACATAAAAAATGGATTAATATTTAATACATTTTTGGTCTATTATTTAGTCATAAAAGTATCTTATTTAATGCGGTCTTCCTATTTACTATTCAACTTTGATGATTGTTTCTAAACGTTCCTACGGAAACTCAACCTACAAACAAACAGCTTTCATTAAAATAATATGAATTTTATTTTAAGCTATAATTTGTTCTGAATCGCCTAGTTATAGCTCTTATGTTGGATCTGACTAAGCATCGCGCCTTGTCTTTGAAATCAGCCCCACAAAACATATCGCTGATTTGCATAAGAACATAAACAATAGACTAAGGATAAAACTAGTATTATATTTATTCAGTCCATGTACCATATTGGGAAACAATAGTCGGTACAGTGCATCAAACAAGTTCCTCGAGACAATCCCTCCATACAAAACCAAACATCTATATCCAGACTCCGAACAGAATCTCGACTTAATACATTTTCCATTTTTTCATCATAATTCCATTTCACGCTCTGATTCTGAGCGTACATTTTCGCATCTATTGTCTATCGAATCGAAGAACTCATCCCGCGTATTTTCACACGGTCCAGAGAAAAGCTCGTAATATACACACCGTGACAAATGGCCGATAATTAAGGGTAATATATTTTTACGATACGCGTGTAGATTAAATTGAGTTCGTAGAACGAGCCTCGTCATTGCTGTGGTGTGAAAATTAAATGCATTTTATGCGACGTCCTGTTCCATGCATGTCGTTTAATTGGCGGCATCTAAGCCTCAAAGAAAATTCAAAATTAGCCCCGATGGAATATGGAAATGGAAAATGTATAACAGAATCAATTTTTGTATTACATATTTCATCTTGTGTTTTTAATGAACGTGGACTCAATCAATTCATTGCTTTTTTTTGCTCTTTTATGTCCAATATTGAATCGATAATAATCTGCACATTTTTATAGTGGGGATGATTGCCTTTAGTAAGGGGGGGCTCTTTTTCATTTTGTTGCTTTAATATTGTAAATATATAAATGGCAGTCTACCGTGATGATGTTGTTTCCGACAATTATAACAATTTTTGTAACCTGCAAATAAATCTAATATATAAAAAAAATAATCTTTCTTTGTTCGTATGTAATGCGCTGCCATACCGTTCATCAGATTGCACCAAAACTTTGTCAACTTACTGTTTACACTTGCGAGGATAACACAGCATAGTAAAAATATTGTATGGATGCACCATGTTGGCGCATATTCGTCTGGTCAAATGAAGTTTGGGCTGCGGAGACAGGGAGAGAAAGGATGCGCGCGCAATATAGTGGTTATGCTTTTGGATACCAGTCATTCGGCACGCACTACACGTGATCTAAAGCAATAAACCACGCACTGCGTTTTTTTTTCAAATAATTATTAAGCTCTTATGGAATTGCAACGCATGATATTCGCTAGTATTGTATAAATATCTTTTACATGCAAGACTGAAGCTATGTTATAGCTGCTTATAATGAATATTATATGTACTTAATATTGCAATACTTCAATCATGTTCCCATGTTACAATTTTAGCCGCGTCTACCGAAGCCTTAGCCATCATGCATCGAAAGTAAATAACATTTATTTAACAATAATTTACATAAACTACTTGTAGACAAAAAAGTACATTTGTAGATTTTAATTTAATGCTGATATGCACAATTATTCAGGTCTCGAGAATTATCATTAATGTCCGAAACTTTGAAAACTTGATAGACATATAAAGATAATTCCTAATAAATACAAACAAATATTACTCGATTTGATATCTTGGATGAATTTTTATTTTCAAACTAGTTGGGTGCGAGCCACGGAATAGGGCATGTCCCTAGATAAAAAAAAATCCAGTGGTGTCAGATCCGGAGACAGTGCGAGCCACGAAATTAATTTACACAACAGAGGTGCCTACAATAACTTATTGAATGATTTCTATGACATGTAGCATATCGTTGGAAAGGGTATAAACTAGAGAACATTTTAAAACTAAACTAAGCTAAAAATAATTGTCAGATTTTTATTTAAAGAATTAAGAAGTTAACATATTTCATTCGTTTGCACATTTTGTATGACTTTGAAAGTTCAAAAGCTCTGAACTAATTGCATAAAATAATGATTTATTTAGATCAAAATAAATTTCAAAATACAAAAACAGTTATTTCGTGCTATTACGACCATAAATTAAAAAGTTATGATGATTTGAAGGTGAAATTTTGGGTATTTTTTCAAAATTTAAAAAAAAAATATTTTGACAATACTGACACTTAGCACATAAGACCTGTGTGTGAAACATAGCGAAAGACTCCCTAACCCAATAAAAAATATTTCAATATTTGGGACCCCTAATTGTCATGTTGCAGAATCACTAAATTATTCCTGATGAATTCTCGACGTTTGACTCTTAATTTTTTTTCAAACGCACAATTGCATCTCGTGAGTCGCTGGTCGAAAAACAGCACCATATAATGCCGAATGTAATATTGAAGACTTTCATCAACACGCCTTATATAAAATAATCAGATATATGGCTTCAAAATGATGTCGATCACCTGCTAGATTTAATGGGACTTTGTTTTTAGCGCTGATTTCAAGTAAAACCCATTGATGATAGTTATTCAGAGCGATTGCCTTATAAAATTTCATTAATTCCATTTAAACGGCATTAAAAACCTGTCGCACAGCAGGTGATATTACTTATTATTCCTTATAGAACCCTAACAGCACCTCTCGGGTCGTTTAATTACATAAACATATTCATATACGACAGAGTCGCTAACTTTTATCTAATCTGCGATCGATGCAATTTTGCTTGCTATTAAAACACGATGGTAGATTCTACAACACCTGCTCGAATTAAATGCATCGTAAAGGGTCGAGTGAAAATAAATGTCGCATGAAATTGTGAAAAAACTGTATTTCAATGAATGCCATTGTGCTTTAATGAAAAAGTCCCACAACAATAATTGTTGATTTTACGAGCGCTTTAGTATCAAATGGCATTATTATATTCTTTTGTAAAGCGACCATTCATCATTCGATGATAAATGGGAAAGTGCCCGCAATATTTCCGCGATATTTACACAATCCATTAAACCCGGACGATCATGTTTCTCATATTCATTACATCCAGGAAAATTGTTTCCGAATCATGCTCATGATTTATCGTCCGTCCGCTAAGTGAAATTTGATACATTTCCATTATAAGACGCTTTTAATGGCTCAATTGGAGTGCTTCTTGTGGATCATGATGCTGTTCGATTTCTTTGTCTTTTCCGGTCGTTATGTTAATTCTGTGGCGTTTTAATGTACGTGTGAACGAAGAACAACATAAACCACCTAGACGCGCTTGGCAATAAGGAAATGCCGTAAAATTAACCTATGGCTGCCATGGAATAATTCGAAATGTTGGGAAATGGCTGGAATTATTCTTTGTCTTTTTGCTTTTTTATTGCCTCGAATTTCGAGGATTTAGCATTGCATATTTTAAAATGAATTATGCATCATCTTTCTTTTTGCGCTTTTGGGGTCGAGGCTGTCTTCACCATCGATAATCCAAGCCCACTTGCACATTGCACATTGCTATATAATCCGCCTGCATTCATTCCATGCTAATTGCATCCTATTTTTAAGCATTATTTTTTAAATTTAATTTAATAAGACAATGCACAAGAAAATGTGCTAAAATTTAAATCCCACGTAAATTCTTCAAATTCGTAATAGAATGACTCAAATGTCCTACGGCTTATACCTGAATAAATTCATACTAAACAATGATATAAATTACAATTTATTATCCATAAGCGTATATTAACGTCAATCTCCAATATTTTGGTATGATTAAAAAACGCTTTGTATGGTGAATTTCATAATAAAAATATTAATATTAAAATTGTTTGTATGGACGCCCAAAGCTCGAACTGCCTAATTGGGAGGTTCTGTGCTTAATTTCGTGGTTGTTAAAATGGCATAAATTTTAACAGATCGATTTCTTTCCAATCAATTTTACCGATGAATGTTAAACGACTTTTTAATTAAGCGATTGGACGTTAAGCTTGAATAAAAATAATATACAGCTTATCAAAAGTTTTGTACCCAAAAATGATTTACTCACGACGATGCAAGAAGTGAGAGACCATCAGTTATTTCTGATGAACTTATGCAAAAAATTAAAGAATATGTGCGAAATGATCGCCAAGTGACGCTTGATGACTCTCGCGAAGAATTTCTTGATATTTTTCAAAATCTCCTCGATGATATTGTGTCGGAAAAACTTGGTTACAAGAAGTTTTCTACGAGATAAGTGCCCAAAATGCTCACACCGGTGTACCGTCAAAATTTTTAGATAATTTTGCACAGAATGAGAAGCTTTTATGAATTATATCGCGACGGGGGATGATACGTGGATGTGTCACTACACCCCAGAATCCAAAATTCAATCCAAAAAAAGATGGCAGTAGAAGTCTATAATACATAAATATTGTAACCTTACTTTCTGAATAACCCTCGTATATAGACTACTGAGCATAATCGAGTTATTAACACATTCCCGTCGGGTTACGTTTAGTTATGTTTTTCGTATTTGCAAAAATTTGTAAAAAAATCAGAAAAGCTTTCTAATTTTTTAATTATTATAGTAGGTAGTTTCTACAATTTCTATAAAATATTAATTACACCTCATTTTATAGAAACATAGTAGTCATTTTTAACTGTAATGCGTGTATCACCATGATAAAAAATATTTTATAATTTATAGAATATAATGATTAAACCTATGTCTTCTTTAACCCCATCAACGTTTTGATTCACTGTCAAAAGTGTCATCCGTAGTGACGCGATCTTTACGCGTCATATCCAGTATACGAAAATAGTATATTATCAAGTTCGAACAAGTCAGTTCCCGAGATGAATCATTCTTACATTTAACCTACACAACACTGCAATTGGACATATCCGTCATTTTCTATTGAGGTTTGCTTAACTTTCACACTGCGGATATATCCGTCATACCCACTTTGCATGGATTTTGATCTTGAAGGATATATACGTCATATCCACTTAAGGGGCTAAGTAGTGTACAATGATATTTTTTTTAATTATTTTGTCAGCAATTATAAATACTATAATATACAGGGTGATTAGCACATGGCATTTTTTTTTAGGGTTGGGGGAGCTTTTGCTATGTTTCACATATAGTTCCTATTAGGGAATCCAATCTCGAGCCAAAATTTCGATCTCGGGATTACGAGATTGCATTAGACCATCCCGGGATCAGTCCTGGGATCCCGGGACCGGAATTTTCAATGGCTTAAGGAATAACATTGATAAAATTTATCAAAAACTACTAATAAGTCCATTTGTTTAATATAAACAATAACTTGAAGGCGAAAGAATTTTATTTATTTAAGAAAAGATAAAAATATAATTAAAAAATAGGTAAATAAAAAACTAAAAAAATCAAATATTATTTTGCCCGAAGTAACATTAAAGCATCGAATGTTTCGTCGTTTACTCCACACTCGTCGTCACATATTTAAATGCTGGTTCGAGTTGATGACTGTGTGAGCCCCCATTTTCGTATAACATCATCAACGTGACTGATAAAACTCCTTTCTGCTGAGACACGGAATAAAACTCGCAAAATTCCCAATTTCCCGACAAATTATTTATTTCCGTCACTGCAGACGAATACTTGTATACTATAATACTTTGATGTGATTTGTACTTATATTGCGGAAGAATATAAAAATTCGAAATCCCGTATCTATTATATTTCATATCGATATTCCCATTTTTAGAGTCGAGGTGTAGTAAATACATCACCGGAAAGGAAAGATTAATATAACAATTTGAAAAACATATATGTACTCTATATATTTATACACAGATTAGACAATCACTGCCCTTAGGCGTCGCCTAAGCTCATCAATTAGTAGTTACGCCACTATTTCCAAGCGTCCAGATTTCGGCGGGAATGTCTCGATTTAGTAGCCTTCAACGTGCTGGTGAGGTGTACGATTTATATTAGGTAAAAATTTCAATCCTGAATTTTTTTGGGATTACGTTTACTAGTCCCGGGATTCATGAGCACCTAAAACTGTCCGGGATCCCGGGATTGGATGCCCTAATCAGTACCGATCCATAATATCAATACCGTTTATATACTTATTATAATTTTCAAAGCTAATGAATCACACGGCTAAAGACATGCAGATGCATCTCCTGCCGATAGTATCCGAAAGACGCATAGATGCGTAACCCGTCGGGAATGTGTTAAGTTATAATCTTTCTTATATCAATTTAAAACCTTAGTTGGTTTGAATCAATATATCTATTGTAATATTATATAAGGTTTAACTAGTGTACTGTACAATTATTTTTGATGGCGTCATTTCAATGGCATTTGATATATGTCTTACATGGCGAAGGATTAAATAGAATTTATATTTAGACAACGAGGCCGATAAAATTCATTGTCCTTTTGGGCTCTATAGGCGTTTCAAAAATATAGATAGTAATAATTTTCAAATTTAATATGTATTAATTATAATCTATTGCGACACGTTTTAAACATTCTTGAGAACTCTTTTTCATGGAATTATTATTGCGCAAAATAAACTGTTGTTTTAGATTAGAAGAACGATATTTCAGCAAGATCATACAACTGTCAATGTAAAAATGAAAATTTATTTACTAGTGAAAGTAACTAGTGAAAATGATTACAATAGGCAATAAATATAAATTCAATGACTTAAACATTCTTCTTTGATGCTAAAAATATTCATTCGAATAAGACCAGCATTGATAGCTTCGATAACAATTTTTAACCATCTTTTATGGTTTGCTTATGGCATTCGTCTTGATCATATTTTGTCGATATGTAAACAGCATTTAAAATCCGACCGATATCAAATACATTAATCATTTCACAGAATCCATCGATCTGATCGAGCTGATCTCATAACCCGTTTGAGCAGTGACATTTGGTTAACGCGTGAATTTTCAAAGAGCCCATTGCTCAACCTGTCTTCAGTCAAAGGCTCTGGATGACTCCGTTAATCCGTCATCATTTTCGAGACACGGCTTTCGACCGGGCCGTATACGAGGCGATATAATTCTACAGCATCCACAGATAAACTCTATTGAATACATCCGGAAACATAGCTTTCGTTCTGTTTACACAATCCGATTAACCGCGCCACTAAATTAGACATCTAATCGATTAATTTATTTACGAATACCACGCGTGGGAGGTTCGTGTTTTATTCGGGATTCGGACGATATAATAAAATGGCTTTTTATGGTGAAACGCGATTTATTTCGTGAAAATCTCTGATTCTGTTTTCCGATGGCGGCACTGATTGGCGTATGAATGGAGCGGACTGTAGGCGGTTTATGATACAGATCGTCCCACGTGCGATCAAAAATGTCAACTTTATATTTTCGAAAAGGCTTAATGATTGAGAGAGGTTGATTGGGCTTTGTTCTAGAGGACGTTTGCGTGTTTGCAGAGACAAATCTGGAAGAATATTTGTCCGCTAATTTATTGACATTGCGAAAAATTCCATAGGAAACCACCTTCTTTATGCTCTCATTTGAATTTGAGAGCATAAACATATATCTAATCCATATTAAGTCAACGTATACATTCCTTCAGATATTGCATCTTTTTTTCTATATATATATATATATTTTCAATAACAACTCACGTCAATATGGTCACTAAAAATGCTATTAAACCTCTTCATTTTAAATCAAATTTCAAATAGTACACTTCAATAAATTCTCGAGTATGAATATTCAATCATCATTTTGATCTCAAATTACATTTCTTTGGTCTTGAAGCTTCATTAAAAGTCGTCAATCATTTCCATTGAATATATCAAATCAATTATAAACCTCTTCCATATTCAGTTGCAATGCTTTGGCGATTTTCAGAAGATTGCTAATAGCATCAGCAGCCTCTTCAGAGTGAACTTATTGCATTCATTATTCATGGTAGACATTAATATTTCACTTGAAACATCATCAATATTTTAACGACTTCGTAAAGGATATACGTAATTATTACAGAACCACATTAGAATAAATTGTAATTAAAAAATATACTTCTACAACATATCCTTGCAAATTTAAGCCTGACTTCCATAATATATAATATTTCCGGTGTGCATTAATTCTAATGTTATACACGTATGAAACGCTAGTTCGTAATATGGCATTGCACCTGAGTATCTAATATGGATGCATTATATCATATTCCAAAATGATTATGACATTCTTATTCGTCAGTGTCAAAATATGTGGTGTTTTTTTTGTTTGTTGAAAAATTATAGTATTTAAATATAGTTACAATAGAAATGACCTTATGATTTGTTTTTGTGATACACGACAATGCAAGAACTGTTGACTTTTTTGCACTTTTCGTTATTGGACATTGGTGATCTCCATTAGATGATTTTCCAGGAAAATCTTTTTCATATGGTGAATAATTTGAATAAGAATTCTAAACAAGCAGTTACATTATTTGAGGCATTGTTATTAAGAGGCAGTGACATTATTTGTGTAAGACAATCTTCAATTCGAGGAAGTTGTAAATAAACACTGTTGATAGCATACAATATTCGGTCATTTAATTTGCGTAAACAAATAAAAAACTTGAAATAAAAATTATTATTGGTCGATAAATTTGGGCTAACGATCTATACAATCGTGCGATGTATGCGGAGAAGCTCTCCGTCTCTGTCTCCCGAACAGCGCTACGTTCTCTCTTTGTCTTTGTCTATCTCCGATCTCAATGTACAAGAGTGCTCTTTCTGAACAGTGGAAGGGGGATCCCAGGCCCTGGGATAGTACTCCTTTAGGGGTTTATATTGTGCGTATACAAAATGGCAGTCTACCATAATGATGTTGTTTCTGACAATTATAATATTTTTTGAGATCTGCAAATAAATCTTTTTTATAAATAAAAATGAATTGGATTTTGTTCGTTCGAAATGCGCTGCCATACCGTTCATCGGATTTTTATAAAACTTTGTCCACTTATTGCTAAAGATTTCGCGAATAACATAGGTATAGTCTAATATATAAAAATCAATGTTTGTTTGTCTGTATTTAATGCGCTGCCATACCGTTCATTCGATTGCGACAAATATTTTCCAACTTATTGTTTGCATTTTTTCAAATAATATAAGTATAATACAAATAATTTACAGTAGATCTTATATATGAACATCAATGTTTGTATGTTTGGTATATAAATATCTCATTATAAATATTATGTGTACTTAATATTGCGATTCTTTGAAAGTTGCAATATCTTAATCATGTTCCCGCTTTACAATTTTAGCCACATCTATCAAAGCCCTAGCCATTTTGCGTCGAAAGTAAATAAGGTTTATTTAATAATAATTTATATAAACTACTTGTAGACAAAAAAGTACATTTGTAGATTTTAATTTAATGCTGATATGCACAATTATTCAGGTCTCGAGAATTATCATTAATGTCCGAAACTTTGAAAATTTGATAGACTGTAACTTTCCTGATTTACATTGTATAAACACTGACAGAAACAAAAAATAGTTTTGTAGAAATGGATCCAAAATTTTGGTCGCTCGGCGTTTCAGAGTTGGAAATGGTTTTTATCTCAGTGAATGCCATTGACGCCAAGACTTATTTTTTACGACTAAACAACCCATTTTTTCCCTAATCACAACTCAATGCAAATAGGGAAAGTTCGTGCGGCATCCAAATCCAAATTCGATTCGTCTTCGACTTCACCATATCTGCACACAAACTGAGCTCAAACAGACGTTTATCAAGATCGGCAAGAACTTATCGATACACCTAATAATACAAATTGATCTTACATAAAAACAAGAATTCTTATAATCCGCCCATTATGTATCACTATCTATGATCCGCAGCTATAAACGCCCCTAAATGGCAATCACTTTTCACTCGGATTCCTCTGATTGCGTACGCTTTGAACTGCCTTTTTTTACCAAAGAAGGCCTAGAAATTCATCGACGATTGTTATTTTCGACTTGTAAAAAACGCATATGCGTATAATTAGGCTTAGGCTTTTGGGTCGTATGTGAAATGCCAACCGCATCTTACGAATGGGAGCTCCGGGCCATACTGTAAATCACTCTCGAAGCTGTCATAACGAGACACTAATAATCTGTGATATGAATTATAAGCCGTAAAATTTGTACACTTTCAATTACAATTTAATAAAGGAAACATGATATTTTAATAGCGAAATTGCCGTAAATCTGAGCTCGTTTGGGTCCCAATATAAAACTATAATTTTTTGTTAATAAATATATGTCTTGTCAGCTCAAATTGTCTGTAATCTTGTGGGGAATAAATCGTCAAAAATTAATGGCTTTAATGTCATTTCTGTGTGCAAAGACTAACGATGCGTTCGCATCATATATTATTTCATTAATGGCTTTTAGATTTGCTATCATTTTATTTTTCGATATATTGATAATATTTGTACTTGAAAAATTGAAAAGAGCACGCCTCAACCCGCAGTTCACGGTTAATTGATTATCAGCAAATACTCGTCAGATCAACAACAAGCAGAACGTGATGATTTATTATGTTTGTTAAATAGTGATTCGGGTCTAAATTCATTTTTTTGAAAATCCCACAAAAACCACGCTAAGTGTATATCAAAAATGTGTAAACTTACTGCAAAAAAAACAACGTTTTAAAGCCTTGATTGCGGTAGGCTTCGTTGATCTCGGCGATCATTTGCAACATCTAATGTCAATATTTAATGGATTATCAATCAAATGTGGATGGTGAGCATCGATTTTAAAAATTGGCCTCGTTCTACTTTGTTCTAAATGAGAGGCTGTCATTTTTTTTTTGGTTTCGTTTTTAACATTTTGTTTGCGGATGTAACAATTTTTTGTGCGAACTAAACTACTGCAAAAGCATGATTTTATTATGTCTGCGAAATATCAATTTGATTGAACTTTGCAGTTTTTTCTAATGTTGAACGAATTGCTGTATCTGGTTAAACTGCTTAGTTAGCACAAAGAAAATACCGCACGTCCATCGAAGCATGCAAATTTTTATATAATGGTTTATATTGTTATATAATGCTATTATGATACAAAATTAAAGCTTGGATGCTTTATTGCAAGTATTATGGGGAACAAAGAGAAGTAAGATAGATTTAAAATGCATTTCCAATTTAGCTGCATTTTAGAATTGTTTTTCTTTCGGGCTCTATGGACCTGAAAAAATGACGATCGGGGCGATTCTCTTCTATTTTTTAATGCAAAACTTCTAATTGTCGATAAGAAACTTGTGCAGTTAATGAATTATTTCCCGCATATCCCACCATATGTATAGAATAACTTTTTTATGATCAATCCAGTCTTAAGGGTTGGAATTCGGGGTTCTTTTCGAAAAAGTCAATTGAATTTTTCATCGTATATTATCGTAAATTGGCCATTTTTTATCACCAATATCGTCTAATGTCAATATTGGCATTTGAATATTTTGCTGACTTTTGTGGCATTGCAACGCAAATTTAAAAAGAAGAAAAAACAGAATACAACGCCAAATTTGAACTTCGATAGTTTCGGTTCTGGACATGTTATCACAAGCTGAAATCAAACATAAGGTCTCAAAATACGCAAATACTTTTTGATCCCCCTTATATTTGAATATAGGATTCATTAGATCAAATGTTACCTATCCATACTCCATTATAACTTTTGAACTGTTTACAGAGCGTTCATTTGTAACCAGTCAAAATCTTAAGTAAATATAATGTTGGTCTAAATATTTTATTATAAGACAGCCATAATAAAAATGAAAGCCTAGATTGAGCGAAATCCGCAGCAAGATACAAAAATGCTACCCATTTTACTTGACTATAAAATAAATAAGAATTGAAAGACCAAAAGCTCTTAAGTATTTAAATCAAACATTTATGTTTAGGTTGAATGAGTAATTCTCCAATTTGACACAGTTAGTAGCAATAAGAAAACAAAGTTCTCCTTAGGCTATAATTTAAATAACAACCACCCCTAAAAATGAGTTTAGAGATTTGAATTTTTTAAGCTAATAAAAACACTAGTTTTTTATGAAGAGAAATTCGCCAAATATATGAAGCAATGAATAACTACAATAAAGTGAGAACCTATTTAGGTCGTAATTCGAGCAAAAATGACTGCTAAAAAAAGTTCTTGCATTATTTTATTAATTAGCAATACATTCATTCCGCAAACATATAATCGCCTTAGTTACAGACCTTCAAAGTATACAATTTTCAATTTGAATTGTAGTGTTAGGTTGATAGTACTAAATCTAGGTACCCAGATAAAAGGTCGTTTTTTTAAGTAACTTATGGTCAGTTGTGTATCATCCATCGATCAGATTACACGTCTTTCTTTTGGCAATGTTTGATCAACGGCTGAAACGTGTGTCTTAAGCAAAAAATTATAAAAACAACCCCTATGATAATGAAAGGCTTTGTTCTCAGCAAACTATTTTTTCGCTGTTGTATACTGTACGAGTTTTATTTAAAAAATCGGCAACTACGTTAACTAAAAGTATCTGTGCCATTTTTATATTGTATTAAATACATTAAATACTCATATTTAGCATTACAGTCAACCCTCCTATAGCGTCCACTTCGTTTGCAGCGATTTTTACGTAAGCAACGGGTAAAATCCGTAAGGTTAATGCCACCTCGTGCGTGCTAATCACTTGCACTTGTTAATAAACTAAATACATTCAAACCTCTTTTTGTGCGACTTTTTTTATGCGATTTTGAAGTTATACGGTTTTTTTAAAGCAATTTTTAAAACTATTTGAAAAAAAAAATGTGACAAAATAAAGCCAAAAAAGACTTGACTGAATTTTTTTTATACAGTCGCCATTTTGAGATTTTTTTTTAAAATTAGGTACTATAGTGACATCTCTACTAATTATAAATTATATTGATGGAAAGAGAAAATCTACACAGAAATATATTTATTTAGCTGTTTAAAAAGTTATGCGGTTTTTAAAATCCATAGAACGCATCTTCATTTTTTCTACGTAAGTCATAACTTTTTTTGTGCGATTTTCCGCGGAACGCATCTACCGCACAAAAAAGATTTAAGTGTACGTTCAAATTTTGTATGGGTACTTGACTTTCTATAGCATTTTGTTTCTATGGCATGATCCCTATCTCAACGCTATAGAAGGGTTGAATGTATATAAATATTATATAAAACGAACTTCAAGCAAGTTTCATGCATTTTTCTTTTTAATATTCGCTGAAACGATGCCCAAACATACAATAAAAATATTCCATTTTAAAAATTCTACCGTTATTCTTAAAAACATAAAAAGTGCACGCCAAAAGACACAAAAAAGACTGTTAATTTTTAATGCTTACATAAATAACATCATTTTCTTTCACATCTTGCTGACTCAATTTTGGAGTGCTTCAATCCCACTCAGAATCGATTTGATGTCGTTAATAAAACATAAAATACATTTAAATAATTTTCCATACATTTCAATGAAATATTCGTTTAACTACCATTTACTTTATTGCTAAATTTTAAATCCATCCTCTTTATTCCGTTTCATTATTTAACGATCATCAGCTTTATACAATATATTAAACATAATGGCAAATATTAACAATATTACAAAATGTATTATTAGAGAATAATGGCTATAGCGAGCAAGTGTACAAGAAATGATTGAAAAACTTATTTACATTATGTAAAAAAAATGTAAATATTTACATTATATAAACACAAAAAGAAAAACTCTTCAAATTGAATATTTGTAATATTTTAATGAGTTTATTTGCTCGTTATAACCGTGTTCAGCTGCATTTTTACGCATTGCTCGCGCTCTCGAGTATGCATTTTAATTATTTCCAAATGATCCACCAATAGAAACTTATTGGATAACCCGTTCACGACCTTACTCGAACAATCGCATTGCATAAATATAATAGGTACATGAGCGCCCACGCGCCATCTTCCCTTTTGTAACGGAACGCGTCAATAAATTAAGACCGTAAAAACGTGGCTCGCGTGTGTGCATCTATTGCGGCTTTTTGTTTTCGACAAAAACAAGACCCTGAGTTACGTCACATCTTGTTCGATTCCACATTACGGCAAAACGATTCAGTGTAAATAATAATCGTCCGGTACTTATTTATACATCCGCTCGCGTAACGCGACGATGGCTTCTTAAGTGGTGATAAAAACGACGTCGCTTATGGGCAAAACTGTCGAATTCACTTGGTTTCTTTGTCTGTTTGTTTTTTATCGGTGTCGTAAAAAATACACTAATTATCATACCCAAATAAAATCATATTGTGTAGAGATTTGGGTTTGAATAAAACAGTTTTTGCAGACGCGTACGATGGGATAATTTTATTTTCCTCAAACAACACCGGCAGCAATTATGATTAGAACAATGTAATTTGTAAATTTGATTTGGAACATTGATAGCATTTTTTGTGCGTACGAATTCATAGTCTCATCATTATAAAATCATAAAAATTCATTCTTTGACATTGGGGATATTTTTACGCAATTTATTAAATTACCACCCCTCAGTAGCGATGGGGCTCCGCAGCCCCGAGACGGACTCGCAGCATACGCGACGGAAATCCTTATTTTACCTCCGTGGAGGGGGCGATTTTTTTAATCTTTAACCGCTCATTCGACCACACTGAAAGTGAGGAATCCTCAAAAATAGAGGGAATCAATTAAAACATTTATGAACTTTTAACACCCAAATTTATTTACCATTTATGATATGGCGACGATCACGAGGCAGAGGCTTCCAGATGATGGAAAATGAAGTTTGCATGCCAACAATTAGCAAGACCAGTCTGCAAGGCTTCCCAGAAAGAATAGACGGTCTGTTCGTTCTGCAACCCTTAGGATCGGGTGCAAAGTCCGAACAGCATAAAAAACGACCAAAATCGATCATTAATGGCAGAAATTATTAATTGTTATTAATGTCCTCAACGTTGAAAGCTTGGTAAACTGCAACTTTCCTGATTTACATTGAAATACAATTTTTTTCCACAATGTTAAATGTCATTAAATATAGTTAGAATAAAAATAATAGGGGCTTGAAATCGGAAAAATTATAAAATCGAAAAGAATATTTAGATAATATGTTAAGGAAAACTAATCCAAAAAATTTCCAGTTTAAAACTATTTTAGTTGTCTTCTTCTTAGAATATCCTGATTGAATTCTTATATTATACCACCACAGGTTGTTTTTTACTATTTTAGCGTTTCTAAATTCCGATCTCACAATCCATGCCCAAAAATGTATATAGTCGTTCTATTGAAAGGGATGAGTTAACAAAGAATTTGAGTTAACAAGCCCGTTTAAATTAATAGGACCGCTTAAGTTAACAAGCCGTTTAAAGATTTTTTTAAAGAAAGGATTCTGAATCCTGATTGACGATTGACAACATCCCATTGACACCTTCTGTATTGATAAAAAAGCGCCGTCATCAAAACTTGCAGAATGGGTGTCTGCTACTTGGAATAAAGTCTCAGAAACAATCATGGAATTCTATTCTAAGAAATGCTGCGGATTGTAGCTTGGGTCCAAATATACAGGAGGATAAAAATGAAAATAAGATGCGTTTACAGTCCATGAAGTTTACAACACATCGGTTTATAAATATCACATAACTTTGCATTTTTCCACCCCCCAAGGAAAACTCGAAACTTATCAGTTTAATAAAATATTTTTGCGCCATTAAAACAATTACTAAACGCCTTTTTTTACCTTCGCAAGCTTTCCAAGTCTCTAAATCACAGTAATGTATGTTAATGTTACACATTTTAGAAAGTGTCTACGGATATTATGTGCACGCAAGTTATCATCATCAGATTACCCATTTTCCTATTGAATAATAGAGTTGTGTGACCTTACCGCCTACCGAGCGACAATCATGTGAAAATGACGAAACAATAAGATCATCGCGACAATCGCGAATCAGACTACCGTCGGCTCTCGTTTCGGCATTCCGACGACAATCGTTTACAATCTTTCCCGGTGAAATGTCGTGTCTTCTTCAGCAGATGACGGCTGACCCTCTGAAGACGTGTTCGATGATCGATGGTGAAATGTGGTGCGAAACTGTGATAATGTTGTGATGGCCAGTCGCACCGTGCGAAAATTGAAGCAGGGGAAGAAGAAGTCGAAGGAGTCCTGTTGTGCACCTGCTCCCTTCATAGTCGTCACCCCGCCTGGTCGCGAGGGAGCGACTACTGTTGGCAACTACTGTTCGTCCTCATCATCCACTTCTTATGAGGGCGTTCACTTCCATGGAACGTGTTCTGCAGCTCGTCCAACACCCGCTAGCCCCTCTTCTAAGCAACTCAACTCGGCTTTTTTCCAAAATGAAGTAGTGACCTCCGGCGTTGTACGCAGCCAACTATTCCACTCAGTTGGCGAAGTGCACTCGCCGCAACTTGCAGCCCTGCGAGGTATATAATACATGTCCGATCGTGTTTTGACACATCTCACCGTGATAATCCGTGGATGCACCTCGAACTGTGATTATTTTGTTAACGTCAAGAGCGACGGCAAACTTTGACAAACACTGGTACGTAAACATTATCGAAATCGGCCCAGTCATCGTAATTTTTCATAATAAACATTATGCATACAGTGCAACGTACGATTACATTTGCGTACGGGTTTGGCGCTTCCCTGCTCGTTGATACCACTTGAAACGCTCCATTGAGATATTCAGATCGCTTTTTTGCGCAACAATTTATTCTAATAAATTCAATATATTTCCATTATATTATGTAATACGTATGATAGATTACTTGAATTTTAATACTCACCGATGGCAAAAAATAGTACATTGGTATTTCGGTTATTAAAAACACCAACGTTAATTTTAATCCTTCGTTCTGAGCATGCATAAAAACGAGCTTTGATCTCATATAAGAGGATTAAATGAAATATTTTAAATTAGTTTATTCTTATCATGCCTTGTATTTCTTAATCCTTGATTAAATCATTTTCTAGTGTAACTAAATTCATTAATAATGAAAATTATATAAAAATGATATACATACAAATAACTTCAACTGATTTTGATCGATATCTTTTTTTCAGTGGATGTTTCTTCAATTATAAATATAATTTTAGCTATTTGACCAAGTCTAGATATTTCCTTGTATTTTTTATGAAACAAAATGTAACATCTCATCCCAACCCTAGGCATTTTATGTTTTCAAATTCTGACCTTCGTCCCTCGATATTCGCGGTTTCCTATTACAATTTCACTATTACATCACACATAGGCAGAGAATTTCTTAGTTTTTCAATTGAATATTGGTATTTTAACCACAATTTCTACATTCTGTTTAAGAAGCGCTGTTCTAAATTATGCAAGGATTTATTTTAGTATAAATAAAAGTATCAAAAAAAAATTAAAAATGAATCACCTGGAGCTGAATTGAAAACTGGAAACACTTTTATACATACCGATATATATTTTTGGAACTGAACCGGAACGAAAACAAAAATGAAACAAAAAGAAACATAACGGTTCAAAGCCCAGAAAGAAATACAATCAGATTTTTATTGTATTCAAATTTTAAAATATTACATGGCACATTTTCAAGAATGAAATTAACATTTAATTTATTAGGGTTATGTTTAAAATTAGGTTATTTTTAAAATTTTATAAATGCATCCATCGATGGATTAACTATTTCAATCCATAACCTATGGTATTTTTAAAGCTTTTACAATATTAAATCATCAAATGCACTTGCGAGCGTTTTCTTCTTTCTAGAAATATTGACAACATAGACTATTTTGAGTTTTTAATCTTCCAGCGGACCAGTGGTTTTCGAAGGCTTTTTTCTTCTGTTATCATCTCTTGTAACCCATGACAGCTCTTGCTATTTCAATCTTGGTACTGGCAAAAATCTCTTTCACATTTGCGTGGTGTGATTTTTTTATACCTATCAAATATAGCAGACCCAAGTATACCATACATTCTTGCTTGTCAATGTTTTTACAGTCTTGATTTCTAGAATATTGATGGTCAACTCTCAGCTTAACGATTTAACAGGATTTGTGTATCTCAAAACATTGTCAATCACACAGATATTGATAATTTGGAAGAACGCATTTAGTTCATTTTTAATACCAAGATCTTTTTGAGTCAAGCCAGTGCGTACTTTGACTACGTTTATCCTCTTGGTTTTCCCAGAAACACAATTTCTTGTCTTTCGTCATTGAAAAATTCTTCCATTGTTTCCTCTTCTCCTTCAGATTCGTCTGAAGTGTTTTCTTGTTCGATAGTTCTTTCTTCAGCTTGTTGCTCGATTTCTTCTTCCGAAAACTCAAAAAAAACTTTTATCCACTATATTCAGAATATGGCCTAGTTTTGATAGCATGTATTTTATTGTACACTAAAAATGCAACAACAATAGCAGAAAATTTTAAAACATATATTGATAAATACATCAGCTCAAAACAGCATGGTTTAACCCTATAAAACCAGAACATATACATGATTGATTATAGTGATGATCTCATACTCATGCGATGTGAAATATCAACGCTTAATTAATCAATGTTTGATACAAATAATTTAAAAATATCATTCATCTTCCATATCACATGTATGTGCGAGGATCATCCAGAAAGTAAGATTACAACATTTGTGTAAGATCGAAAAATCGAAATTCACAAGATACTTTACAAATATGTTAAATTATTTTTTAACGTAATCGAGATCGAAATAATGAGACAATAATCTGGCACCAGACCTTTTTTACATTACACAACCAAATTTCAACCCCCTTCATGATAGAGTCCAGAAAAGCTTCTCCCTCCTGTGTAAAACCTTATCTAATCTCACCCACTTCATGACATGTTGTCGACTCATCACATTACTACCATAACGGAAGGCAGTTGGCGGAATCGCGCGATAACCTCTCCATCGGAAGAATTTACTGTGACTGAACAAAATGGCTTTAGAAGCCCTTGTAACCTTACTTTCAAAATGACCCTCGATATTATTTAATCATCGTGATTAAATTTGTACAATTTGTATAAGTGGGCAGCTTCAAAAATTTCACATCATAAGCTATATAATGTCATTATTTAAATGCATTCGGCTAGATTAGCCATTGTGATCTTATCTTAATGCCCAAATCGTTCATATAAATAAGTGATTTTTCATATTTACCCATTATGATCCTAAGAGCCAACAATCAACAAAGAACGCTCATAACTACGGTCTATTAAAAGCAAACTTTCGCCGCTCTTCAATCGCACCATTTCAAATCGCAAATTATACGGCATTTTTTTAATTTTATGCGAACGCCGCGATACTTGGATTAATTCAGACAGACGTGTTGTTTTTCTATATGCTTTATCGCTCGGGTAGATCTCGTAAACGTCTACAAACCGATTCTTTATGAAGAATGTGCATGGAGTATGCGACGGCCGTGGAGGACATTGTTTGATGATTTCGTGAGAGTTTTGCCTCTATGACATTGAATGATTTTATCGCAGGAACGGAAGAAACTTAATTTTAGTTTTATGGCAATTCAATTAGATAACCCAGAAACCTGAAAAGAGGTTTCGCAGTGCTTTTGCGCTTTGATTGAAGCTTCCGTTGTGCACGTCGACGATCGTTTTGAGATTTGTCACAATGGCGAAGCCTAAAGCGAAATCATGCGATACTAAAACGTCGAATTTTAAAAATATGTGTACCGTAATATCTGAATTGAAGATCGATATCCAACTCTATAATTTGTCTTGCGAGTCTTTCAAAGCTGACTTAAATGACAGGTAGCTCAATTTGCCGGGAAAATTGATTGCATCATCCAGATTTACAGTATGAACTGAAGATTTTAACCACTAAATAGTGAAAACATAAATGCCATTAATGATAATCTTAAGTACGCAATTATGTCTCACAGAGCAAATACGAAAATATTGCTAATCTGACTCGGAATGATCATCGATTCCCATCGACAGACAAAATCTTTGCATTTACTCAATTAAAAAAGACACATTTCCTCGGCAAATCAAGATTGTAAGTCGATATGTTTGCAACGCTGAAGATATGCATAGTCCAAAATCTCAACGGTTTATCAGCAGTGGTTCCCATGCCTCTTCCACATAATTACATATAATATTATGTGTATTTCTCAAATCCAAAATATGGAAGTAAGTTGGCCCTGATCGCGATTACCATTTAATGTACACAATCCCATGCTCATCGAAATAACGCCATGTCATTCGACATAATGAACTCCCGGAGCTAATTCGTGCATGATCTGATTACCCGGAACCTTAGAGAACGTATGCTGATAATATAGTTATTTGAGAACCGCTTTATTGTCGTGACATAACGGCGTTAAACCATTTCGGCAAATCTGTATTATTAGTGCTCTGGAGCCGGATTGGCTCTGGGTTATTGTCTCAATTGTTGAATCGCCCTCGGTAACCCGCAAAGAGCGATCATGGCTCGGATTAATTTGTGCCATCGCTTATTTTGAAGATGTAATTTAGTTGTAAATAACAGTCTTCGGTTGTTGATGCTTTGTTTGAGTGCTATTGACGAGCTCTCGTAATGAGAGCAGTTGAGGACGCATTTGTGTTGCTTTCGAATACATTGCGATTCGAATACATAACAAACATGAATATAATCCATGTTTGTTTGGCTTTGACCATACCGGTAGCTCTCGTATAACACGGTCATTAGGTTGCTAAAACATAGCATGCTGTGCAAATTTGTGTTATATGAAACATGAAACTAGTAAATGGGCATCCAAATGTGACACCTAAACGTCAGCACTGTATAATGTTTACACGCGACGTCTTTTCAAAGGATTTTTCTATTTCGATTTCTATTCAGAACTCTATAACATTTTTCGTAAAATTAAAATAATCCTTAAACAATATCTTGGCATAGTTGAATTAGAATCACACATTAAACTAATTTTGGCCTTAAATTTTTCCAGTATGCATTCAAAATTGTTGTCTTTAATGTTTGTAGCTATGAGGCTAATACATTCCAAAACCGTGGAACTTTTTTACATGCCTTCATGATTTCAATATATTCATCATCAGCCTTATTCAAAATCTATTGCAATGATTCCCTGATGTAATGAGCTTTAAATGAATACCTGATCTAACGGCTGAAGTAATGAAGTTGTATTGTGGAATTGTTATAGGAATGCCTTGTAGGAATTTCCCACCTTTCCTGCAATTTTGAGGTTCTATCTCATGTGCAAGGAATTTTTAATCCTTGAAGTCTGATCGTCTATCGATTGTTTAAACTTAAACAAAAATATGAATTTTTTCACGTACATGCCACCAAATTTATTGCAAAATCTTAGTTATATTTGCCGATTTGAAATAGAAATTTATTTGGATGTATCCCTAAATCTAATTTACCCTAACAACAAAAAGTATTTATCGACACTTCTTTATAATTTGTGGATAGTTCTTGCAGCTTTCAAAGCCTCATTATATTTGCTTTATCGCTAAACGCTTATTGATATTGACTCTGAAAGTCTCAACTATCAGTTTTGATTTTTAAATTAAAATTTTAGGTGTTAAAAATAAATATAAAAAGAAAATTCAATCAAAATGCCATAATACACGGATGAAAAATAAAAATGTCTTTGTCAAATGACCGATGTATTGTAGTCGCTGATCTACACCAATCTCAACCCGACCGTAGAAAATTGGTGAACAAAACTCTAGTCATTCTATTATATCAACGCTGACCGAATTCCGTCGTTTCTTATATAACTGTTATACATCTAGCGAGCAGCATTTTCCAATTTTCTATTACGACCAGAAAACCACAGCATCCGTTGATACACATCTGCTGTTGCATCTCAACAAAACCTCAATTGGATGCACGTCAATTGCGATCGCTCGTGCTTCATTACTTCAAGCATTGCTCTGCTACAAATTGTAATCCAAAACAAACCGCAAGCCATCCACAAAGATCTCCCATTTATATCTTCGCATATTTGCGAAATGAATCACGTACTTTCAATTTCAAATGTCAAACGTCGATGCGGCAAGTCGGATTCTAACACTCCAGAGACGCTGATCTAATATTGCCAGCGTCCACCGCGCGATTAGTTCTTTCCCGTGTACGCGGCACGAAGAAGGTGAAAATCAATTAAAGAAACGCATCTAGCTCGCCCAAGAAAAAGTAGTATAACTATAGTAGCACATCCTTCGCATACAAGGAGAGATGCTCGAAACCAGTTCGATGATCTTCGCCCGATCATTATGTCGTTTAAGCCTTTAATTCGACGTCAAAGTGTTGGGTGCGCTTTCAAGACATCGAAGACATTAAAGACCATCAACAAACAAGTTTGACTAATCTCTTCGGCACCAGCGGCAATGTATCATAAAAACGGATGAAAGCACTCGATAGATTGGATGCTTTCTAATCATGCTTATTTTGTTTGGATTCAATCAATGTGCTAATGTTTGCTTTCGGTGTCTTTTTTAGCTAGCGGCGGGGTGGCGGCGGGGCCCTACAAGCCGGTGCCACCGCCGCGGCCCCTGGGCGC
This sequence comes from Stenopsyche tienmushanensis, assembly GCA_008973525.1. NCBI lineage: Eukaryota > Metazoa > Arthropoda > Insecta > Trichoptera > Stenopsychidae > Stenopsyche > Stenopsyche tienmushanensis. Next base: position 1,238,555 of record WACJ01000405.1, read on the forward strand.
CTCTCCTGCTGTCCGTGGCCCGGGGGCCCCTTATATTCCACCACCAGCCCCATCGCCTGGTCTCCCTGGAGCTGCGCCGCAGCCTTTACATACGCATTCTTCGAAGTTCCCGGTAAGAGACTGTTTTATATTGACAATATACTGCAAATAAACAAAACGGAATTTTACTGCGATGATGTTGTTGCCAACGTTTATGACAATTTTTGAAGCCTGTAAATAAATAAAATAGTCTCTCTATGTTTCGGTGGTCTCTTGACTTATTACAAAATCGGTATAAGTCGATGGATCTATTTTTTTTTTTTTTTTGATCTGATCCAATCTCTGTTGCCAGTCTACCTTTAGTTCTGCTCATATGCTGTGCGAAGGTATTTAATATTGAACTTTTGAACTACAACTTTTGCCACGTCTACCGAAGCTCTAGCCATCTTGTATCGAAAGTAATCGACGTTTATTTAACAATAATAAACGTACACTACTTATAGACAAAACATCAACTTTGTAGATTTTAATTTAATGCCGATAATCAGGCTTCGAAAACAAGATTTATTAAAGATCTTACATTTTGTATTCAAGATTCAAGTGTTTAGTTTTTCAGTATACGAAAAATAAATCATTTTCTTCTTCATAATTTACTAGATTACGATGCTTATATTCTTATCCATTTCCAGGAAAATTGTTGTTTATTTTGGGTGACAATGGAATAATATTAGTAACACTTAGTCTGGCGCTTATAATTATAATATTAGTACATCGTTTTTAATGCCATCAATCATACACTTGATTTATATGGTAGTAGAATTGAAATTAGGCTTCCTTATTTAAAAGTAATTGTTCCCAGCATAGTAAAAAATTCATACATTACATAAAACAATACAAATTTTCTGCAGAAGGTTTTTGCTATAAAAGCTCACTCATACTAATTCAGCAATGGATTTTAAATTAGCTTCCGTCAGTCAATAATTGAATTGATTAACAAGGTGAGGTACTTGAGTTTAAGTTAATGATTTATGCATTATTTTATCACTTTGAATTTGAAATGATTGCAAATGGAATATTAATGATCAATGATGGGACTTTTACCCCAGATTATTAGATATTAATCACATTATTTCAGTCCCCCCGAGAATATTTAATTTGACATTTATCCAGCAAAATCATAATGTTGGATCATCAGAGATTAATGAATTAGTTTAATACCAACCGTGATCAAAGTTGCCGAGCATATTAAAATGCAATCAATCAAAAATCACATTCAAGGATCCTAAATTGCTTCCCAAAGCTTCATTGGGCAATCGATAATTTGCTTTAAAAAAAATATAAAAATAGCAACTAAATTGAATTGCTCATGACACGCCAAAGTACTGCAATTAAAATGTGGCATACTTTCCATGGGCTTTTCGCTAATATCGATTAGTTCCATGCAGACAAATCAATCATGAATATTGATCACTGTACGGTTCCGTAATTGTTAACAATTCCGAATTGCGAAATTTAACGTATGTATATATATTGCATGTCTGCATTCGGAGATGTTAAGCATCATTGAGATTTGCGCAATTGCTCTCAATTTGATGTAAAAAATCTCAACATCTCCCAACAGACGAATGCTCGAACCACTTTATCTATTTTATTACTATGTCTTATGAAATAATATCAAATATACTATATCTTATCCGGCAGTTGAATCCATGCATGTATTAAACAGAGGATGCTGCAAATCTTTGTCTGGTCATCATCGGGTTGAGAGCATAATTCATTCATGTCCAAGTCTGATACTGATTCCTCGTCCTTCGACACATGCATATATTAATGTTGAAACTGGCTCCAAGCTCAAAGACCCTCATCTAACTTGTTCTATTCAGACCGGCAGCCGCTTCGCCCTGTCCACGATAGAACGGTGAATATTATATTAGCTGGATCGATTTTGCCAACGCGATGCAACAACTTTGCAATCGATCTAATTATCGCTTCCGGAAGTCTTTGATGGCATTCGTCTCCGCCTTAGGGATAAAATCTGCAAAGCGAGAAGAATCCACTTGTTAAATATCTCCCTATCCAGGACAACAATCTCCGCATCGCTCACACGGTTCGTTCAATTAAAAACTTGCTATAAAGTCTTCTTAGCGGACACGAATCAGCATATGCGAAGACATGAAAGAAAATTATCCCGTCCTATAAAAGACAATGCAATGAGAACTGGTATTACTTGATCAATATAGCCGATTGGAGATTAAATCTATGTACTATCGTACATAACATGCATTAACTCATTTCGTATGAAATATTTGAATTGCCAACATGGAATAGCCATTGCAAATAACTCGCTAACCCTCGAATGATTTAAGTTGTGCAACTTGACTCTATGTTCAATGCGGGATTTGGACGAGAAAGTATGCAATTATCAGTTAATGATAAATCCCAATTTGTATATGAATTGTACTATTAATATTTAGGGACGTCTTTTTATAAGCGAAATTTTCTCATTTTTTCAGCTTTCTTCAGCAGCATCTTGATTCTGATCTGTTCTATTCTCTAATCTTTGTAAAAAACTGCTATTTTTGGTTGAAAGATATATTAAATTGTATGCTTGTTTGTTTACACGTCACTCAATAAGTTCGTAGGAAGGTTGAGATTTGGCAAAGAAATAAAGGAAAATGAGTTGAAATGAATTTCGTATTACATTTATAAGAATATCGCGTTATCAATGAGAGTTTAATAAAGTTTAAAAAGCAAATCGTTACCATAAAAATTTGATAAGAAACAATCACACAAAAATTAAAAATGTTCATAACAATGAAAAATTCTCAAGCGTTCAGCTTTAAGAAAGATGTATTTGCGCTTCGCAGTAGTTTACAGTAAAAAATAATGACACACTGTTTAAATTTAAAATATTAATTCTTCTCTCATTGAAAGTTAATATAAAGATTAACTTTCTAATGCTGAACAAATTGCTCTATTTATTTAGACAAGGAAAATGTCGCATATCAATCGAAACGTATCAATCACTTTCAGATTGTCATTAAAAAAAATTAAGACTTGATTGCTTTAAGATTTAAAATTCGATCCACCACATCAAGTGTTACCAACGTAATTTCAACCATCAAACGCCAATAAAAGCTCGTTTTTAAGTGATTGATTCATATTTAATTAATAATGGCCAATCTACTATTGTTCGCGAGCTCAAACATCTAAAAATCATCTTGAAAATAGACTTTATTTTAACACTTCATAGCCCGGGCGCTCCTCATAAAACTCTGCTTTTTTCGTAAAATTAATATAATTCTTAAACCAGCCAATTAATTTAAACGAAATTTCAGTAGTTCTTACTTAAAGAGTTTACTTTAACGATACACTTAACATATCAGTGGTTTTCAATATGTGGTGCGTGTATCAGTGTAATTATATGCGAAAAAATCAGTCAACGCTTTGTGATACAATACTTTTATGAAAGGTCTCAGTCTAACATTTTTTTTTTATTGGATGACCGTCGACTGAAAGTGCGCAAGCTATTAGATATAGCAGGCATTTCAAAAAGTGTTATACATCGCATATTGACTGAAAATTTGGACATGAGAAAGCCGTGTGCAAATGGGTGCCGCGTTTGCTCACAATGAAAAAAAAATAGCATCATGAAGATATTTTAATCGAAAAAATAATGTACTGGAATGACTCCAAAATTCCAGTTCTATTTGAAGCTCGACTGGGGCTTGTCGGTTTAAAAAATCCGGTTTTGAAAAGTCTGTTTTTAGGCAAAAAAAAATGACTTTTTACCGGTTTTTTTGTTCCTGAAAATTCGATTTTGAATATTAATATTAATCTTACAATAAGCTGCAAAATCCAAAAACTATATCGAAAAAAATAGTATGTTTGCAATTGCTTAAAAAATAGAATTCCCAAGATAAGTGAAAGCATATTAACCCCTTAAAGAGATAAAACACAGAGAAGAGTCCGAATTCCAGTGATTCAGAAAGAGCATTTTTACACGTTGAGTTCTTGACTGGAGACAGAATTTGGAGAGAAACAGAGACAAAGAGTGTATCTTGCAGGTCGAAAAATGTAAATGGGAGACGAACATGGAGAGATAGTATGTGCGTAAATCGTCCGATTGTAAAGATCGTTTATCGAAAAATTTATCGACTTATAATGATATATGAATGTAATAATGAATCGATTTCAAGTATATTGCTTAAGTCTACTTGAAGAAATTACCGAATATTGTATGCTATCCACAGTGTTTATGTATTTATGTACAAGTTTCCTACACGCTGCGGCGGTCCTGGCAGATAAGTGGATTTTTACGGATGATAAGTGGCGGATAAACAAATATAGCATCTAAGTTTATGATGATTTAAATTTCAAATAAATTTTATTTTATTTTAATTTTATATTTCTAAAAAACCGGTTTAGTTCTAAAAACGAAAACCGACAAAGTATCGAAGCTATTGAACATCGCTTAGAAAAGTGAGTCGAGCTGAAAAGAGACTATGTTCAGAAATTGTCTTTAAATTGAATTGATTCAATTATACACAGATATAAATTCAACAACGGATCAAAGTATTTGAAGTAAATTTTAATCGCACGTGTTAAAGATCCATTTTGATGATGGGGGGTGGATTTCAACGCCCACGCCGAAGCACATTAATTTGTTTGAAATATCAAATTTCTCTAGACATTATACTCGTTTCCTGACAAGCGCGGAGGCGTTCGTCGATCAAGCGATAATTATTGAATTTCGACCCACTTAATTGGATGAGCAATCGCGTATCTGATGTGTGTAATTAAAGATATCCGATCCGGGGACGCTGAGAGGGTTGACAGGCACGAGGCGAGATAAGCCTCCGGTCTGGACCGCGGAATGCAAAACCACTTTTAACAGAGAGAATAACCGGTTGAGTCGTTTGTTTATATTTAACTTGTACGTCATTAATCGTCGATAAGTACACGGAGAACACGAGTTGCGATAATGAACTTTTAATGCGGCCCCCGGATGATAAATCTCATCAGCGATTGTGATGAAATCGTTGACGGATGATACTCGAGATGTGTGAAAGTGGCGGGTTTTTTTGCTCTTTTCGCGTGCGGATTTAATCAACTCTCATTCAATTTATTACCTCTGATGTGCTACTAGCTTTTGCATTGACTTCCAAATAAGCAGCAAGAAACGCATAATGATCGTCGACTTGTATAGACATAATTAAAATGTTCGTCTTGATGTGTATTTTATTTCAGTCACTCGATAACCGATCATTGATTTATGGGATGCTTTACGATTTTAGTATGTTCTGGGTTATAAAAATATTTAAGGTTTTATTGGCGTTCAAGCACTCAAATACTTATTCAAATTATTTCTTTAAAAACATCGTATATCTCAATTTAAAAATCAATTGACTTTGACTACAAATTAAATGAGTATTTTCAATCTTATTGCATGCAACGGAAATTTGATAAAGGATTACTTTAAATTCTTCATAAAACCCTTTCTAGTTAAATTTACGGTATTGTAATATTCCGAATTCCTTATTGAGAAAGCTATTCTTCTATACGTTCATCCAGGTGGCTCGCTGGGTGACTGGTCACAAATTAAAGCAATGATATCTTTAATATCAAACGCATGAGAAGGTGAATGTATGATATAGATTACATGAATATTATGCAATAGGGTGATGCATAAGTTCTTAGCTCTTTTAATTTTCAATACGACGATGAGCCTTAAAAATGCAAGTCACTAAGTTGAAATAAATATGAAGTATTGCTCAAAGACTAAGTTGAATGTTGTTGGTTATCGAAAAAATATACATTTTTGTGACGTGTAGAGATTGGCAACAAAAATGGAAATGTCATGGATAGACCCTTGTCAACTAACAATACCCACTTCAAAGGTCGCTATTCATTGCAAAAAATACTTTTGTATATGGTTACTAGAGTTTATATTAGAAAAATTGAATAAATTCGCATATTAACGTGAATTATAAGACTAGTCGCTTTGTTGAAGTTCAATAAAAATCGAAAATTATATAATTACGTTCCACGTCGACATCACGTTACTTCGCGGCATACCGCCAATGATAATAAAATCGTTCACACGCACCCAAACCGCCAAGACTGCATATAGCGTGAGATTTAATTTATTATCATGGGAATGAAACCTAAACAATATTTAGATATAAATAATGATGTAATTTATATGAAATTTTCAAACCCTTGAAACCTTGACTTCTACGCGCAATGAATGCATAATTTCATACAAACCAAATTAATATTATGACTATAATATGGGCAATAATTCATATGGACATGTACGATCAAAGCAATGCTTCTCAAATGGTTTCGATCGAATAACAATAATAAAAATAATCAATTTATTTTTAAAATTGCATAAAATATCATAAAATTATATTTTTAACATACAGAATTTATCAGATAAAATGTTTTTAATTTTGCTGAAATAATTGTATTAACTGAAAATTTAAAAAAAAAGGATGCAAAAAATATTGGGTTGATGCATAAGTTTTTGCATATTTTTGAAAGAAATATTTTTTTGTTTCTAAACATTTAATATATCAATCAATTATATTATCTCCATAGTTGACTATAACAAATTTTCACAAGCTTATTTATTACATTGGTATTTGAATCCCGAGACTTGGATGCAAAAAACAAATCTAAGGATGCTTTGCCTTTTGCAATTAAGTTTTTTTTTTGTAGTGTAGCGTGGGCGATTTAACATCCCCATATAATAGCGCTGTTGATCTCAGCAGATTTGATTTGCCAGATTAACAGCGTCATTTTCTGTCAAGTCGTCGGTTGGCCTTGACTGCTGAAGGACGTCCTTCTCGCAGCCAGATTTCTCTCTCTCTCTCTCTCGTGGGGGAAGCCGCCCGGGAACTCTGCCCCGAGAGCGCCCCCGCTCCTACGTAATAGTAGCGATCTGAATATTTGAGAATTCTACACTATGAATATTTTGCGGCCCAACCAACAAAACGAATACAATACTAATAAAAAGTGTGTTGATATTCGAATAATAACGCGACTCTCGAACAGTACATGAAGTGTTTCATAAACACAAGGCAAAATCAAAGAAACAGAATTCTTCAGAGCGATAAGGATGATGCTTAAGACTTAACTACTAAAACAAACACCTAGTCTCATGTTTTACCTTGGTTTTCAAAACAATTTTACAAAACAGTTTAAGAAACATCGTTATATTAAGCCGGATAGAAAAGTAGTGCGAAAAGCCCATGGACAGTAATTTTATGGATCATGGTCATGGATAGGGAATCCAATCCCGGGATCTCGGATCCCGGACAGTTTTAGGTGCATATGAATCCCGGGATTAGTAAACGTAATCCCGAAAAATCCGGAATTGAAATTTTTATCTAACAGAAATCGTACACCTCACCAGCACGATGAAGGCTACTAAATCGAGACATTCCCGCCGAAATCTGAACGCTTGGAAACAGTGGCGTAACTACTAATCGGCGAGCTTAGGCGATGCCTAGGGGAAGTAACTGTTTAATCTATGTATACATATATTCAGTACATATATATGTTTTTCAAATTGTTATATTAACCTTTCCCTACCGGTGATGTATTTACTACACCTCGACTCTAATAATGGGAATATCCATATGAAATATAATAGATACGGGGTTCAGAATGTTTGTATTCCTCCGTAATATAATTACGAATCACATCAAGGTCGTACTGTAAAGGAACCCATACACGTTTAAATGCTCGTTGGGAATTCGGCGCAGAACGAGATGCCCATTTTTTTTAAATTATCGAATGTACTATACAAGGTATACATATTCATAAACATTTATTTCAGTTGTTATGAACAAGGTTTAAGAACAGATTGATTTTCTAAAAGCCGAAGCTCGATTGTTTGTGTTGTCCTGAGAACAAGCGTTTGTTTTGATAATTAAGATACTCGCATCATTCTTATCGTTGAATAATTTTGTTATTCCTCCTTGACTGTTCTGGAGTGGCATCATTAGCTGAGTATCACTACTCCTTTGCAAAATCTACTTCTTCAGAAGTAAACTGGTTGGCTTACGCGGTAACCCTGTCCTTTTATTTTCGCAACACATTAATAGACAAAAATAACTGAACAACAGAAAGCAGATACCGTACAAGTTGAAAATTAAGAGCTCTTCCGAAGAAATGAATGAATATTGTGTGCTTTCAACAGTATTAAAGTTCATTTATTGATCTTGGTTTAATGCTCAAATTGTGCTATGAATTAGTAACGCTTGTCCTGGCGACCTTTGTAAATGGCACTGAAATTCTTCAAAGTTCATTCGTATGATCATTTAAAAATGCAACAATCGAGACACGTACATGTTTCGTTTAATTATCGCCATGTAAAATTATAAGATTTGCCAAACTCGATCAGAATGATTGACATTTGACTGTCGAATCGGAAAAAATCTCGACACTGGCGAATTTTTTTTCGGTCCTATGCAAATGTTATCTCACCACATCCCTTGTTTATAGAGTTAACAAGAAAATTAATACGCAATTTATTTATAAAACAGCGTCGATACGATCTCAATCAATCATCCAGCGTACGACGTCCGCGAATCATTGCCCGCAGTTAGATAATTACACGTCCCTATAAATTGATTACGATCTCTTTTCGTCGACTCATTAACCCATCCGACACCTCCGACTGTTGGGCAATTGTCGACGAAAAAATTGTGCACGTAGATGACGGACCGGTCTGCACAAAATTCTGTATAAATTAAAAGTGACAGCAGGAAATGAGATAAATAGGGCAATAACCCTCGTCTGTCGATCTGACAACAGGATCTCGAAGAGCATTAATACTGTTACCGACACCGAGGCTTACACGTGAATTATCTCACTTATGCGAGCAAAAAACGATCGAGATCAATATAACCAGCCTAGAACATAATTAGGTCTGGTGTAATTTTTAAATCACTTTATTGTGAATATTTTGCGAGCGTTTATCGATCGCCTTTAAGATGCCAATCAATCCGGCTCATATTAAGTTTTTTTTCCATGTCCGATTGTTAATAACACAATTTGTTTAGCTTTGTTGTACTTCTTCGTTTGGATGACCTTTCGATTGGCCGATCGCTGCCATATTATATGCAATCTTTTTTGTTGCCGGACAAAAAAGCTCAATCGATATGCCAAATGCGGCTTTATATCCTTTTAACAACGATTATTAATAAATACATTAATTAAATATGAGCCTAATTGCATTGGGGAAAAATGAATTTTAGCCGTTTTTTAAGGCAATCGTGTTTTTCTTAGGCTCTCCCCTTTTTGTTCCTTGCTGCAGACCACCGTAGCATGACTGCTTGAAACGCTTCACATGACAGAAATAATCATTTCAGAGAACAAGTGATGATGATACAAATGTAAAATATCCCGACTCTTTGCGTCATCCTCATATTCATTAAAATCACCCAGTGAAATTCAATCGCTATCGAATAGATTTTTTTCTTATATATTTCGTGCCGCGTCTTATATCGAGAGCAAATCCAGGTTCGACTTGTTCCAAGTTCGTGACTTCCGTATCCGCCAGTCGTTATATATCCTATGATTATTAACGATTTAATGCCTTGGATGTTCATTAAATTAATGTAAGCAAGCAAGAAATTCATCCCGTTTATGTACATGTGATACGAAGAATTTCGGTGATGTGTTGAGTTCACCAGATTAAATATTATCAATTTAGAATTTGATTCTAGAAGATCCGCAGGCACATTATTCACATGATTATAATTAGGGAATCCAATCCTGAGTCAAAATTTCGATCCCGGGATTTCAGGATTGCATTAGACCATCCCGGAATCAGGCCACCATCAATGTGACTGATAAAACTCGCAGAATTTCCGATTTTCCGACAAATTATTTATTTCCTTCACTGCAGATGAATACTTATATACTATGATACTTTGATGTGATTCGTAATTATATTATGGAGGAATACAAAAATTTTGAACCCCGTATCTATTATATTTCATATCGATATTCTCTTTATTAGAGTCGAGGTGTAGTAAATACATCACCGGTAGGGAAAGGTTAATATAATAATTTGATAAACATATATGTACCGTATATATGTATACATATTAGACAGTTACTGCCCCTAGGCGTCGCCTAAGCTTGCAAATTAGTAGTTACGCCACTGCTTCCAAGCGTCCAGATTTCGGTTAGATAAAAATTTCAATCCCGAATTTTTCGGAATTACGGTTATTCATCCCGAATACTTGGATTGGATTCCTTGATTATAATATGAGAGTATTTTTTTAAACTTTAAATTAATAAAAAAATGATTCAAGCTGCTTATTGTTATTCGAATTATTATCCGATAAGGTCTTTGCGTTGTTGTAGACATTCACTGATCCGAATCAAAGATATTGCCGAATCAAAAATGGATTATTTGTGTTGTGTTCAGTCAAGGCGTACGATACCCATCCTACTCCATAACACCCATCCTATACGTTTTTCCGATCATGTGTAGCGGGATGGATGGATGGGGATGAACGGGCGTCGGACAAAAAGACTCTTCTCTAGGTCACTTTTCATTCAGCACGAGAAAGAGAGATATGGCTGCAAGAAGGACATCTTCCCGCAGCCAAGGCTAACCGACCACTCTTCCCGACTCCCACCTCCTGCGCGTTACCACCCAACCGGCAATGGTGCACGCATAAGAAGTGATCGGTCAATTGCAGGTGCAATGTCCCCGCAGCGCCACAGAAGATGTCACTGTTAAAATAGCATATTGCACCTAAAGAGAGACGGAAGATGTTGCTTTTTAGTTTTAAGTCTGGAATCTTTGACAATTAAAAAAATCTTTTGCACAAAAATAATGTTTAAGAATACTTTAATTCCCTTTTTTATGCTGTGGGAAGACACCCTAGAGCTAGTACGCCCCAGGATAATGTCAGATTTTTACTTATCAAACCCCTTCTCTTGGTCCGTATCTGTCCCCCTTAATATTTTTTATCATATTGCTTCAGATTGGCAGATAACCTTCAGATTCAGACGGCTTGCGTCTCTTCAAGACGGCACGATTATTATTCCCTCTGTAAATTCTCATCAAAGGTCCCAGTTTTCCTTTCTTACGATCATGTTGCGGATCGAGTGCTTGTTTCATGGTGTCCCTCTTTTCAGGGTGGCTGTGGTGGGTTGTTGCTTCTTTGCTTATCAATTTTAGGTTTAAACTTCGTCATCGTCTTGTGTTCGGTATAAGTCGATGAGTCTATTTTCCTCTGTTGGTCTGATCCAATCTCTGTTGCCAGGCTTCATTCAATTTTTGTTCATGTGCTATGCAATTCTTGGGATATCCAAAGTCCAAGACCCTCTTCTTTGTCAGGCACCGTAAATCGTAATGCTCTTTCCATTGGATTCTCAGTATTTTCTTTTTCAGATCTAGAAAATCGATTGAATCAAGCTTATTATTAGTAAATATTAATATTTCCAATCTGCCAACTTCATTATTGCATTGGAAACTTATCGACAATCAAGATTTGAACTTGAACTTTCACAATAAGAGTCCCGATACTAATCCAATATGCCAACACTTAGGCAATCGTGTGCTTAGTATACACAAGCGAATTAATCGCTGTGTATGTTTATTTTGCTCGTTATACTTATTCAACTTTCTATGCACTTTTTTTCCATGCCAGCCGAAGATCTCTGATGAAGTTCAAGCGCAATTGCCTTCATGAATTATGTCCAATCCAAATTCGTACGTGTTGGTTCTCAAATTAAACAAACGTACAGCCGCGATAATTAAATGAAACAATGACACAAAACCAATTAAAAATAATCACCCAAGAGATTTTCAGATACGTCCGCGACTGATTTATTCAATTTTAAGCGCGTTTTCTCGATAAGAGTATGTGTGCTTAGCGATGTTACCACAATAGGTAATAAATCACATGGATCGTCCTGCAGAACGTCAGTTGTGATTGTGAATAACGATGCTCTCCACATGTCCGCATTCGACACTCGTACTTCCTTTCAAATGGTGCGATGATCTTGTCAGCTCCCAGGGGTGGCCATCACGAACTCGTGACCGTCGGCTATTCATTCTTGCATTAAACAAATCGAAAATGCGTGTATCTGACCCGGTTTGCGTCCATAAGAATACAACTGGTCCAGATCATGCTCGTTTATTAGTAGCGATTATATAGATAAGGCGAATCGTGATACTGCAAACTACCGCCCAAAAATACTTCCTCTCTCGAATGACCATATTTTTGCTCGATCCACCAGCACTATTTATATTGGATCGATAATCATAGAAATCATGATGTTTTTTGTACTGTTTGTTTTATCTGATTGCATTCAGACATTCTTGTAGCCTAAATCACTAATCATTAGTCTCACAGACTACATACTCAGACCAACGCGTACTAAAGCATGTCAATCATCATCATCATACATCGAAAATATGATTAGTTATCTAAGATTAAAATAAGAGGATCGTTTAATGAATTTACTACCTGAAAATAAATTAATATATTTTTCTGTACAAAAATGCTTTTATATCCTCATGCTTTTATACGAATCTTAACTTGCATGTCGCTCGTTGTCTCTTGCATGGTCTTCCCTACTTAGCAGTATGGAACTCGAGGAACCTCACCGGTTCGGATCCGAGAGGCTCTAGGAACGGAGCAGGAACAAGAAGAACACCAAGAAGACGGCCTCGAGGAGATGCATTTGATGATCTTTACTTTGCAACGAAAAACAACATTGTCTTCCGTTGACTTCTATATCGTTTTGTAATCGCCGAACTGAGAGGGGCAACCTGAAAAAATGGCGAAACCACTCAGTTTCGAATTCGCTCGGGTAAGTTGTACGGTGACGGGGAGACACCCTCAGTTGGTGTAGGAGCGAATCCGAGATGCACTTAAGCGTCTCGTATGTCTTCACCCTACCCCGGCAACGCCCTAGCGAGGAAAGGGGGGACTGGACTCCTTGTACTCCAGAAAGCCCTTTCCAGTAGAGTCAAAAAGGTCGTCTAGAGTAGTTTTCCACCATCTCCCTATGAAAACTACTCAGTCTTTACAAACCCCCCAAACTCCTTATCAAGACGTTCGCGAAAGTGTCCGTCAATACGTTCACTCAGGATACCCGTTGGGTGAGCGTTCAAAATAAAACTCGGTGGTAATGCTACCTTCAATATCGAGCGAATGAGGAGGTGAATGTATGATACAGACGAAATGGATGTAACCCCTTCCTATGAATGGATATTGAAGAGGCCCATAGTTCTGTAGTGGACTGTTAGTGGCTGCACTATGATGATGATATCCTCATGCAAATATCAAATGACTATAGTTTTGATATAGAATCCAATGGAATAAATTATAAATCCGTAAAAAATCTTTGTTACAATCTCCATTGTTATATTCATTTAACTAATATGTTTTTTTTATTATTAAAACCATTAATAAATCATAATTAAATGAGGTTACTCTAATTATAATATTTGTCATTGCGAAGGCTTAATCCCATTATTAGCTTGTTAATTTAATTATATGATAGTCTGAATATATTAATCAAAACCGACTATCCCAGGGCCTGGGACCCCCCTCCACATTCGAAAGAGCACTCTTATACATTGCGCTCGGAGACAGACAGAGACAGAGAGAGAACGTAGCGCAGTTCGGGAAACAGAGACGGAGAGCTTTCTCGCATACATCGCACGATTGTATAGATCGTTAGCCCAAATTTATCGAGCAATAATGATTTAGATTTCAAGTGTTTACGCAAAGAAATGATCGAATATTGTGTGCTATCGACAGTGTTTATTTATTTAATTGCTTCCTGTTCGTCGCTGCTTGTTGAATGAGTCTTTATCCGATTATAATTTCCTTTTAAAACAGGAACAAATGAATCGATTTTTAGCGTATTGTTTATGTAAAGAAATGACGTGGTCTTGTATGCTATCAACAGTGTTCATTTACAATTAACTCTGTCTCGAATTGAAGATTGTCTCACACTGATAGGAGCTGACGCAAGCAATTATGACATCAACAACTTTTACGATTTTTAATTTGCTCACTCTCCAAAAGGTTAAATTAAATGGCGTTGCAATAAATTATCGGCAATTATTATTGAACGCTATAATTCTCATGATACACCATGTGTGCCATAGCGCGGGCAACCGTTCATGACACAAGCCCTGTGCCACGTTCGAATTTATGTGTGCGGCTTGTATGATGTTAATACATATTAGTATTTCCCATTTTGAATATTAGTAAAAAATCCCAAATATTCAATCAGAATAATTTCATTCGTCAATTTTATTTCGCGCATGCACAAAATTTGCATTTGAATCATACAGGGCGCGGCAGGGATACTTCCTTATTTAAAACGCGCGTCCTGAAGCAACAATTATTCCAAGAAGTGCGAAGTTCCACTCATTTGAAAAGGCGAAAAAAAATTGTGACATCTCTTATACTGTTTATTCTGTATCTGTATACCATGTTCTTTCGATGTGTCAGTGATCCGAATTTCGGACCTTTTGGACACGGAAACCTTCTGGCCACTCCCTCTAATTTTAGGGCATTTGGGGATTTTTGTAAGCAAGCCATTGAGTGAAGCGCGTCGAATAAAATCTCGGAAAGCAGAATAGCATCAAAATCATTATGGCAAGTTCTGTGATACTGAATGTGGCTTAAACTTTGATAATTCTAAACGTTCACCCAGCAAGGTACTGAGTGGACATATCGAAGATTGCTTTAATGCTGGATTAAAAGCGAGACTGATAATGATGATTTTCTCCCAAGTAGAATTCTTTTTATAAATACCAATCGCCAATACGCTGCAAATCTTCTGGATCCTATAAATTATTTCAAAATATGTATGACTGACGAACTCATAAATTAAATTATAACTCAAATAAAATCACGTATATAAAGCTAGCGACCGATAAGGGCTAATACAGTCAACCCTCCTATAGCGTCCCTTCATTTGCAAAATACGTAAGGTCAAAGCTCGCTCACGCGTGTTAGTCACTTGCACTTGTTAATAAATTAAACACGTATAAATTTTGTATGAGTGCCTAACTTCCTATAGCGTAGTTCATATCTCGACGCTATAAAAGGGTTGACTGTATTTACACATAGACTTATTATAAACCGGTATTGCATGCTTCGGAAAACATGGATCTGAGCGCGAAAAACTCATAATAAAACCGCTATCGAGTAGAAAAGTCATGAGTTTAAGGATTTAGCATATTAATTATAAATCGTGCATACTTTTAGTATAAGCTGTTGAGTGCCTCTGGCTTGATAAAAACTATGAAGCATTTTATTGCTACACAATAGCTTCTGGGAATCTTCCCATGCTGGCGTCGTCATTGTTTCACATACACATGCATTTGGGTAAAAATGCGTTAATACCCTGTCCTCAGCAACAATGCTTCGAACACTCGATTTCCTCACAGATCCGACGTTAAATAACTCTTTTTTTAAGTCTATAATTTGATTTGTGAACTTTCGTCCCAGGTTGTCTATTTTGAGGCGGGCGTGATGATACTGACGAAATCGCCTCTTTAATAACGCAGAATCGTAATTGAACTGACATTTGACCAATTCGGTAATAGCAAATTTCACAAAGCGACTTTCTTCCGACCATAATTTCTGGGTAATTATTCACTGGGCCTTTTGTTTGTAAACAGAGATTTAAGAACGAGGTGCCGGATGATGGTGTCTTAATTTATTTTTCATTCGTATAATTTATACGGCCATCATAGGAATCGGCAAACGAGCACCGCCATGAATTAAAGAGGCGATGTTAAATTTTATCTTTTAAGCACAATTAAAGACGAAAAAACGAATTACATTCGGAGAAAGGCAAACAATAAAACCAAAACGTTGAGATCCGGTGATATAGTGGTAATCAAAAAAAATGTGCTCAATTGCCATTGGGAAGGCTTAGTGAATGTATGACTTCAATTTATTTCTTTAATGTATTTACTCACCGTTCAAATTGTTATATTTTATTGTTTAAGTGCCGTTGATGATTGAAGTAGTTTCAATCAAAAACTACCAAAGAATGTTAATGCAACTATGTAGTGATGAACATATGTATTTTAATACCACAACCGTCCTTAAATCGTATAAATATATCCTGTTTTCCGACAAATTATTTATTTTCGTCACTGCAGCTGAATACTTATATACTATAATACTTTGATGTGATTCGTTATTATATTACAGAGGAACACAAAAATTTTGATCCCCGTATCTATTATATTTCATATCGATACTCCCATTTTTAGAGTCGAGGTGTAGTAAATACATCACCGGTAGGGAAAGTCTAATACATATACCAATTCGAAAAAAATATATGTACTGTATATATGTATACATAGATTAGACAGTTACTGCCCATTAATAGTTACGCCACTGTTTACAAACGTCCAGATTTCGACGGGAATGTCTCGATTTAGTAGCCTCATCGTGCTGGTGAGGTGTACGATTTCTGTTAGATAAAAATTTCAATCCCGAATTTTGCTGGATTATTTTTAATAATCCCGGGATTTATGAGCACCTAAAACTGTCCGGGATCCCGGAATCCTAAGTTAACCACAATGTGGTAAGCAATGTGTAAAACCACCACAAGAAAAATCTCTTGATGTGCTAACTGACTGCACGTCTTCTTGGTCCTTTTAAATCAGTCATGTATGACTATTGATAATTTATCATCGAGTTATTTAATATCATGATTTATTATCAATTCTACAGAACATGACTAAATTACAAACAAGAGCAATGAATACTAACACATCGCTCAATAAGTTCGTAGGATTGTTTTGACGAAATTGCGAAAAAACTACCCCAAATGAAGAAGAAGAAAGTTTAAAGTGAAGAAAAATCCTACGAACTTATTGAGTGGTGTTTTACAAATTAATTAGATTTCCTTAATTAAAATAGTCGCTTTATATAAGAAATATTTATTATTCGCATCAATATGCTGATAAACAAAAAACGCCATTTAAATGTTTGTGGGCAGGGCTACTAACAAATATTAGGATGAACAAAATGCTACTTTTTAGTACTCGGTATTTAATATTCGCGGGACGTTGCTACGGGCCTTGCTATATTATGAACCTAAACTTGAAAACTCAATACTCTGGACAAAAATATAGAAGAAGAAGAACTGAAGAAAATTAAAACTAATCATAAGATCATCACTGAATGTCCCAGTTCCTCATAGGGCACGGGCGGTTTAAGGCCTCGTTGGTTAAGTTTGGACTTTCAACAACTTCGCAGTATCCATGCGGAGATCCGTTCATGGACGCAGATCATCATCCAGCAGATCTGTGGACATGTTCGGACATTGATCCGAAATTCGGACCGGTTGGTCACTCCCTTTAATTTTAGGACTTTTTGTAAAAGTTTTGAAAAAAAATGCATCCCCGATGCTTTCTATGACCCCCACCGAGTCGCAGAGGATTTATGTTACATTTTTAATTGATTTATTAAGATAAAAGTTTGATGACTCCCTAATCAGTTGCCCCGGCAATATTAGAGCCTCTTCAATATCCATTCGTAGGAAATAGTTACATCGATCTCGTCTAAATAAGAAGTATGGATAATTTGTAAAGGCTGAGCAGTTTTAATCGTCGTTCGTTCCTAAACCAACCAGGATGTCTTTTCGTCCATGTAGACCCAAGCGAATTCGAGACTGGGTGATTTCATCTTTCATGTTGATCTTACCACTTCGGTGATTTTAAAACGGTAGACAACGGAAGACACAGTTGCAATACTTCAATCAAGTTCCCGCGCTACATCTTCAACCACGTCTACCGAAGTCCTAGCCATCTTGTATCTAAAGTATACAGCGTTCATTTAACAATCATTAACGTAAACTACTTGTAGACAAAAAAGCAACTTTGTATATATTGATTTAATGCCGATTATCAGGGGTGCAAAATTTTGGTCGCTACCTCTTGTACTCAATCAATGAACCTTGAACTACCTAGTTTGCTTGTTGTTCTTCTTGTGATTGCTCTGTTCTTGAGCTTTCCTGAATCCGAACCGGTGAGGTTTCATACGCTATGTGCTACAAGAAGCAACATTTCGTATATATGCTTGATAAATACGTGCGTTTTCTGGTACCTCATCCAACACCACCACATCGCAATGTTTAGGTTTTACAGCTCTAAGCTGAAATGGTTCGGGATTGAATGTGCAATGCATTGTTTCCAGATCGAGAGGGAAGTGGTAGTGTCGAACTGCGACAAGAGCGCCAAGATTCCAGTGGTGCAGCAGTACCGGAGGGCAGTGGCCGTGGCCCCCGACGCGCCCCCGCGTCTGCAAGCAGCTTGGACACTTCCGCAAAACATGCAGGTGAGCCGTTGCACAAATGCTATATAACATCCAAGGCCTAATGTCAAATTTGCATTTATGCAAATTCTGGCGACTTACACTTCCTAAACGCTAGTCTGGAGCCGCTATTCATTTTTAAGCGGCATTCCTAGAATTCCGTAGCGTCAATTTTGGCAATATTTACCAGCCGCCATGGTTCAAAGACTCTCGAGACCGCAGCCGGATCGATTTTGGTTTGATTGACCGAAGACTTTCAAGATTCACTAGTTTGTGAAAACATTCCACTTTCGTTTTTGTTAGGGATCGATGCCTCGTCTTCTTAAGCTTTGCATCTGAATTCAACTGATCAAGAAACAACATCGAATATTCTATTATCCATTGAACATCACCCTATATAACTGAATTTTTAGTTTTAAACAGCTTTTTAGTCTCTTCCTTTACCTCATGGTGTCATCTATTGTTGAAATTGGATATGAGTTCATTCATCAGAAGTTCATTCCATTCCATATTTTTATGTTAATGATAGGCGCAAAACTAAGAATTTAATTAATATTCCCTTTAATGGCGATCTTATCCAGAACTTAACCCCGTGTTCACCGGATCTGAACTTTTTTGGCGCCAATTTTGTTGAAATAAAACCCTTATTAATCTGAAAAGATATAAATATAACCGCAAAGCTTGTAATATTTTTGTAAATTGAGTTCGATCGATAATTCTTCTTTATGCAACAATTTGCTCAATCTTATAAAATACTTCTTCGAGAACGATTCCTGGAATTTCTTCACCAGTCGTTATTATGTCATTATGTTCTCCTTGTAATATTACCTGCCCACTCAATTAAAATACTTCATTCGACTTTAACAGTTATTATATATAGCACATAGTCGATCTTCGCTTTTGATATCTTCCTTATCAATTTCACTCTGTTAACACATTGCTTGCGGGAACAAAGAAGCACCGTCATTGGCTGCCACTCATTGAATGCGATGTAATCTCTTTATCGTAAATTCTATGCGTTAAAAACGGAAGACAAAAGTTATATTTCGAGAAAAAATATATTTCGTGCAATATTGTATTTTACAAAGTCATCTTTTAGTTAGAATGTCAATTTTTAAAGTTCTCTTTAAAAAAAAATGATATTTAAACATTTGTTATGTTCCACTATCATTTCTTTAGCCCCTAAAGGAGTACTATCCCAGGGCCTGGGACCCCCCTCCACTTTTCAGATAGAGCACTCTTGTACATTGAACTCGGAGACATTGCCTCGAATTGAAGATTATGCTAATTATGGCATCAACGACTTCATCGATTTTAAATTTGTTCACTCTTCAAAGGGTTAAGGAAGTTTATATAAGCTTAAGATAGATAATATAAAGTTAGAAAAATACAGATTTTAGTTTGAGAATAATAAATACATTTTAAACATTGATTATGCGTGGCTGTCTAAAATTTTTGCGTCGTGTGATATTGATTTCCTCGCGTTCCATGCATGGCCGAGACAAACCAACCCCGCATACGACGTGTTAATGCATACATGAATCATAGTTCAGTGAATGAACTACGGAGGCTATATATTTTATAACACTACAATCGTTCAACCAATGAGGTTAATAAGTGACTTTCAATACGTTCGCCTTGGTGGCTTTATCTTTGAATAGGTATTGACCTTTCCGTGCTAAAACACCTAAGTAGTACGATGATATGTATTTGGTACACAAAATGAAATTCTGAATGCCTTATCTATTATATTTCATATCGATATTTCCATTATTGGAGTTGAGTAGTAGTAAATATATCATGGCCAAATAAAGGTTTAGGGCCCTTAATTCTTCAATGGACTGCTTGTAGCTTTCATATAATGCTGGCTCTTGAATTTCAACTCGTTTTATTAATAAGAACTATCGATAACTCACTTAAAGATCCTCATGAAGGACTCTGAACAATTTATTTTATATTCAATTGCTTTGTCTTGCCTATTATGGTCTAAGACTCCATGCCCTCACGACTTCTTCGAAACCATCTGTATGTAGCATTATCAAACACAATCCGGTGCACCTTGCCACTTGTCAGCTGTTCAACAGGTGGTCACCATACCATTCCTACGACCCGGGACGAATCATTCCACCATTGCTTTTCTCAAGGCACACAATGCGACCGGCTTATCCCTACAATGGAGATCGTGGATATTCACAAATTGATATGCCGATCGAAATCGCCTACAACGAGAACAATGCCCCGCAAGACGAGGAAGTGACCGACTCACTTCCGACTTTTAACAATACACACTCAATTTCGATCTCCGATATCAACATATTCGGATAATTAGTAAGCCGTACTCTAGATTCTGTAAAAATCTCTTTTGTTCGACAAATTCGGTCCGTTCGACGCCATTTTGGCCTTGAAAGCAATCTCCGGGGATTAAAATATTTGACTTTTACATTCGATGCATTAATATTATAATTCACAATAGGCATGCATACCAATATCTTAATCCTTCTTTTTTTCGGCGATGCAATGTCGGCATTAAAAAGCTCATATTCAAATCGACTGCTTATTGGATAAAAAATCGCCACGCAAAAAAGTTGCAGAAACGCTGCCGATCGGCGTCCACCTGACAGAGTGTTAAAATTTAATCCTTATGCTTCGAGACATTGACTGAATAATAAAAAAAACGCTTTTGAGGAAAAACGAAATCAAATTCGAATTCGACTTATGCCGGCGATTCTCAAACACTTGTCACGCATAATTTGTTATTTTAAAATTATAAATATATTTCCGTATAAATTTACTACAATATAATTTAACAAAATAATTTTAAGGCGATATCTTGCCAATTAGAAACATTTACCTGGGCTATTCCCAAGTAAGTAATTTCATACAGCACCAATGATTACCCGGCATGCGTTGCAATGCCACTCGCATAACAAATTGCATACACAAATAATATTTTTACTATGCCTATGTTATTCCTGCAAGTGTAAACAATAATTTGACAAAGTTTTAACGCAGTCGAATGAAAAGTATGGCAGCGCATTAAATACGAACAAACAAACATTGATTTTTATAAATTAGATTGTATTGGAATGTATAACGGAATTTATTATCTTCTTATTAACATGTAAGAATGGTTCATTTATAACAACGTTAAACTCTGATACTCTGACGCACAGAATTATTCGTATTCAAGTATTAGGGTGTCCCATAAGTTTCTTTCGTTTTCATATTAAGAAAAAAATAAGCAATAATTTGTATTACGTCAAAATTTATTCAATAATATGTGATCCATTCTGCTCTATTATCTTTCTCCATCTCTCCGGAAGCCTCATAATGTTGTCTTGCCAAAATTTCCCAGATTTGTTGGCAAAATATTGATCAAGGTACATTTTTATATCATTTTTTAATTAATTTTTTTACCACGTAAGAATTTTTCATGAGGAAACCACACATCTGAAAGATTGATGTAGCCCAATTTTGTCAGATGATTATGGACGGATATTCGTGGAATTTCTATCTTGTTAGCTATTTCGCGAACAGTATATCGCGGGTTTTCTTCAACCATAGCTATGATTAGATCTGTGTTCATTTGCAAAAGAAACTTATGGGACAACCTAATATTTTGGATCATCAATAAATCAATAGCGATAGCATTCAGAGGGTTAAAATGCTTTTTTAAAAATTATGATCGCTAATCTTAAATATTACCAATATTATATCACATTTTCAATACTCTATTCAACAATGCTTACCGTACGAAAAGGGTCAAACCTGCTCCTCCATCATGTTTATGTAACAGTATTCTTTTACCTCTCATTACACACCGATTCTTCTTTTTGTTGGCACAACAAAAAGAAGAAAACCAATGTATACTTGATTGAAAGATCGACTGCGCACCGTGAGGTCAATAAAAAAATCCAAGTCAATTAATCATCACTTCTGCATCCAACAGTCGGAAGTGCGCTGCGATCATTGAAAGAGAATCTAACCTCTAGCATTTCGGTTTCGACAACTAAAAAATCCATTACGAACAACATAAATAATCGAACGACTGACAACAAATAAGTATACGACTGTCATTTGGAGTAATTCATTGCCGAGACGAAAAAACTAATAAATATGATCATAATTAATGCTCACTTATATTAATCGCCATTCAAGGACGATCCGCATCCTAAAAACCCAATTCTGTCGAGAACATCCAGTAATTTCGTATAATTATATAATAAATCACGAATACTAGTTGATAAAAAAATCAAGAATTCCTATACCCTTACTACCTGATTTATCCTGATTTCCTGGATCCGAAAAACTAAATACTGAGGCGATTAATGAAGTCATGCAGAGGCATTTATTTTGCGAACAGCGATTTTCGCGTAAAAAGTTTAGGAAGCGCTCAAATGGCGTCTTAACACATGGACCACCTATGTATCACATTAATATAAGTTCGTTGTTTGCTTATCAATTATATGAAAACATTCATGTATACATTTTTGCTATTAAATTAAACATATAAATCTTCAAAAAAATGTAATATCCGCGTTTGTATGTATATTCCATCCGATGGCTGGGCGCACATTATTTTGCCTCCGTTTTTATTCGTTGCTAACTTTTATTTTACATCAACGTTAGAGGACTTGTCAACCGAAATTATTAGCTAAAATATTGCGCTGTGTATTGTGTAATATATAATAAAATAGGCTTGCCGGTGGTGTATTGGTTGCTTTATGCTGCGTATAGATGCACACACAGTAGATCGGCGACAGTTACACCCTGAGGAATATCTCTGCTATAAAAATCAACATTAACCCTTTGAATTCGTATGTCCGCTACTTATCGTCCGTACAAATCCACTTATCTGTCAGAACCGCGCAGCGTGTATAAAGCTTGTATATAAATAAATAAACACATTCGATAGCACACAACAATCGTCCGTTTCTTCGCGTAAACATAAACAATGCACTTAAAATCGATTATTTTGAGTCATCATTATTAGTAGATAAATTTGGGTTATCGATCACCGTCTCTGTCTCTCTCCGAGTTCAACGTGTTAGAATGCTCTTTCTGAATCACTAAAATTCGATCGCAAATACGCGACTGAACTCCTCAAAAGGTTAATACATAACTTATAACTAACAAAACCCTTAAACTCTTTTGTAATATTTATTAAGTCTGTCAGCTGGATATGTATTTCTTTAATATTAAAAAATAAGTCACTATTTTTAAAAAAAAAAGCAGCTCGTTTTCTGATGATCTCCATCCACTTTTCGGCGCCTTTTCTTCATTCCACAGACCACTTAGTAGTTTTAAAATCCCCAAAATAAATCTGTTTTTAACAAAATAATTATGGTGTGCAATATTTGTATATGAGGGCCATTTAAAAAGTAAGGTTACAAGGACTTCTATGGCCGGAAGATTTTTTTTTGCTTCGAAGTGCGTGTTTGTCGGCCATTTTTTTCAGTCACAATAAATTCTTCCGATGGAGAGGTCGTCACGCGCTCCCATCAACGTTTTATGAAGTGGGTTAGGTTATCATCAAAATTTTTGGATCGTTTTGCACAGCAACAAGAAGATAACAACAACATGAGGACCCTCCTCTGACCCGAGCTGTATGTTGATCCCGCTATTCAAGAACATGCCCGCTCGCATAGTTCACATGTCCGCGAGGACACGCTCATTCTACACTTTTTGCTGCCAACATACAAAAACCCCTAAATGTTCTAAAATTAGAAGGAGTGGCCAAAAGGTTTCTGTGTTCAACCGGTCCAAATTTCGGACCGCTGACACATCGAAGGAGCGCCTTGCGATCGGACGCCATGCTCGAATGATGAAGATCGCTGGGGGCGTCTGAGGTATTGGGAGATTTATGACACATAATCTAAGTCTATGGCATACAAATGCTGGTACCCCGAATATCCTGTGAATTTCAATTAAATACAAGCATTTTTCGATCCTACATACATATTGTAACCGCACTTTCTGGATGACATACATCTGAATATATTAGAATTGCTCCATCATTTCGAGCATACTTCGTTTTAATTCGCATTTTACACGAGCCCCAGATTGATGATCCTCAAGAGCCCATCTCGATTCAGATCAAGTATCAAAATTCGTGAATTTATATTCCGCAAGTCATATATGCTCATAACATTTTCCTCGATATTTTCGCCACCGGTTCGGGCGTCAATCACACGCAGAACTTCCTCGCGTCGCGACCGCATTTCAGACCAAAAAGCTCGGTTAGCTCCTAAAGTGACGATCCGTAGCCGGAAAAGAAACAGCGTAGAAAGTAACGCAAATCGCCGATTTAATGCGAATTTTCGAAAGGCTCATCGACGCGTGTCCGATATGAAATCGATATCCCACGCCATAACAATAAAGTGCCCATCGGCAACTGCTCCATAAAGCGGCGTTGATTTCGCGCCGATTCTCGATTTTTTATTATTATTTTTAATATAAAAAAATGTGATGAGTTCGTGTTACCTGTTTTATAGAATGATATTCACATACTTCTAATAACAATATTTCAGTAGCCATGGCTCACGCCACAAACGTACACCCCATGCGCTTTGAATAACAATTTATTCACACTCTTCGCCGATGGCCTTTATTACATGCGACCATTTCGACGAGAGCGTCTTTTCGGCCTTTAAAATCATCACTTTCCCATCAACAATTTCTTACTTCTTGGTGATGATGCTCGAAATTCGCCAGTATGTCCATTAATCATTTTCACTGCGTTTCCTGTCTTTTTTGTTTGGCTCGGTGTGAATCGCATCTTCACACTTTCTTTCGCGTTGAAGTGCGATTGAAAAAGCATTTTAAATGAATTACGATCATGAAGTCGTCGAAATGGGACATCAAAACTACAATGGGTCTCTCATAAATCTGGTTAATGCCGCGGTCGTTTCGTTTTTTATGTTTCCTAGAACTAAATATCCGCCGATAAGATCCGTTGTATTGTATTCTCGAATATTTCCAAATACATAGTGATGAATAAACTATAAAAGTGTTGAGCGCTCTCTCGATGGATCCAGTGAGAGTATGCACGCACATGTTGCGAGCAGCGTTCCATGGCGCTTTATTTAAAACGCCATGCTTGTATTTCTATAATATTATTTATTGAAATTATGATGAAGGAATTCCAAAACATGTATACAGATTTTATCATAAATATGCAGTGTAAAACTAATAATATTTTATTACATTCAAGATTAAATATGTACATGAAAAATCTGATTTCTGCTTTTGGAAAACGACAAATAAAGTCGGAAAGCTCTATATCAAAATAATATCAAATAATTCAATTGCCATTTTTTTCTAATGATTTTTTTTAATTTTGTAAATATAATATCATTCTTGCTTTTTACTGATTTTTTTTCTCAAAAACTTACTAAATTTTCAAATTAGCTCGACATTTTTCGCTTATTTTTTGTTAGACTCAATAAGTTCGTAGGTTATGCTACGACCTTATTGAGTTATTAAAAAAAATGCGATAATATGACTGATGAAAAATAATATTTACGCTATGCGTAACCCGACAAGGATGTGTTAATGCTCTATTTGTTTTGTGTATAATCTTAATTCAGTTAAACTCTTTCTTGAAAGAAAAGGAAGCTAGAAAAATACTACTTTTGTACTCCATTTGTATTTTTATACATCTTAATAAATAAAAATTAGTCTATGTTCATATGTAATGCGCTGCCATACCGTTCATCAGATTGCAATAAAATTTCGTCCGCTTATTGCTAAGGATTGCGCGAGTAACATAGGTGTAGTTTAATATATAAAAATCAATATTTGTTTGTCCGTATTTAATGCACTGCCATATCGTTCGCCCGATTGCGATAAAACTTTGTCAACTTATTGTTTATACTTGTTGAAATAACATAGGCATAGTAAAAATATTTTTTGTGTACGCAGTTTGTTATGCGAGACGTGGCATTGCAACGCATGCCGAGTAATCATTGGCACTTAATCGCCAGACTGTCATAATGATAGTCCAGAAACTCGCCCAAACATAACTATTAAATTATTCACGTGTTTTAGATGACATTCAATTTATGCTGCCATCTCTCAGTCTATAATATTCAGATGTATCTAATAAATACCAACAAATTAAATAAGAACAAGGCTTTTATTGAAAACTAACTGGTACCCGGCGCGTTGCTGCCACAGAAGTATTCTAAAATTATCGTTTAAAATTTGAAAGAGTTATCTTGTTTAATTAGGAATGATAGAAATATTTTTTTTATATATAATATATAAGATCTACTGTAAGTTAATTGTACTATACCTATATTATTTAAGAAAGTGCAAACAATAAATTGGCAAAGTTTTATCGCCAATCGAATGAACGGTATAGCAGCGCATTAAATACGGACAAACAAACATTTTTTATATATATTAGACTATGCCTATGTTACTTGCGGAATCCTTAGCAATAAGTGGACGAAGTTTTATTGCAATCCGATTAACAGTATGGCAGCGCATTTCGAACGAACATAACCTATATATTCAATGAAGATGATAATAATAAATTTATACATCAAAATTCCGGGTTATATTTAAACCCCCTCAATGAGTTCGTAGGATTTCGCTTTAAACTTCTTTCTTTTTCATTTGGGGTTGTTTATTCACAATTTCTTCCCAAAAAATATGCTACGAACTTATTGAGTAATGTGTTATCTTTTCCTGTCTGAGAATAAAAGATGAAATAGTACGTTGTTTCATAGTTATTTTCTAGTTCTTTACTATGAGCGTGTTCCATTCAATTAATTTGAGACCTTTCAATGTGGAAGGTAGATCAATTGTTAGATCTTCCCACACGTTGAGCAATGATTTACTTCCTCCACATCGCTTCAGAATCTCATATCTGCGCTCGAAGATCTCGACTATGGTTTCGCTGTGGGTTTTCGTATTTGGACGCTAATAAAGGTCCCGATGTCTTTCGGTTTTGAAGAGCCATCAGGTTTTTCCGGAGAAGCAGCGTCAACGAGTGGCAATGCTCCTGACGTCCGTTCGCCGGTCGCAACGGATTGTCTTTCTTGTGCCAGGAAAATGTCCAACGTCTCAGCCGATGCAACACGCGCCGCCTCTGGATACATTTCGGTCGTAATAAATAAATATTCAAATCTCGCTCGGCCCGATGGTCGAGGCTATCCAACTTCGTCAGACCGTTAACTCGGACAGACACAAAGACAAACGCTCTTTTAATTCGGACGACGTCAGGAAGCGAGGACTGATGCAGAATCGGATGGATCCTTCTCATTTATGAATAATTGAAAACGCCAAGGACATCGGCATAGCTTCCGGGAAAAACTCGCCTGTGGAGTTCAAGGCAAGCTCATAGATATTTTAATGTTGTACTTTTCAACGAAAAATGTCATCCTCGGTACTATCGAGACACCAAGGATATGATACGGCATTGTTTTAGTAGAGATATTCAAATAGGAACCCGCGGACCGATTATTAAACGTCCTTCGCGATCATTTGCATTTGGAGACTCGTCGATAAATTTTTGCCAAGTTGAACCCATTCATATCAGCGACTTGCCGAGAATATTGACTCATCGCGATGACTAAGCTTTCATTTGCATATTTATTATGAGGATGTGAAACACTTCGCGATGGTGAACGATGGGAAACTGCATTATTTATGCACTTCTAATGCGATCTGTAGACATTTCGGCGTTCATCGCGTAAAATTCAAACATACAACGACTGATCGAATGCAACCGTCAAATGAAAATTACCGATTAGATTAAAAACACACATAATAAAATCTTCATTGTAACGACATCCACGGATGACGATAAAATGTAAATGGTCATTTTCATGACAATTGCGCTTGCCAAGCCATCGAGAATGATTGCCCGCCTGATTTAAGTACCAATCAGTGCCATATTAGACTTTCCGAGAACCGATAAATGTTTACATGTACATAATATAATTATTTTTTATGATATAAAAATGCACGGCATATGGGCAGAGGTGCTCAAATTTAAACGCTTAAAAGCTGAAATTGTCAGCTAAACGTTGCGTGTTGTGTAATATATAATAAAATAGACTCGCTACTGTCTAATGGCTGCTTTATGCTATATATAACACATGCAACTAACATAAACAAAGCCGTAACTAGGATATACAACGTCGCTTCCGCGATCGTACAGATTATAGAGGATGTCACAAAATGCCCTGAAAGAGGACGGAGTGCCCACAAGGTTTGCATGCTCAATCGGTCCGCTTTTCGGACCACTGA
Source organism: Stenopsyche tienmushanensis (assembly GCA_008973525.1). NCBI lineage: Eukaryota > Metazoa > Arthropoda > Insecta > Trichoptera > Stenopsychidae > Stenopsyche > Stenopsyche tienmushanensis. Next base: position 1,267,138 of record WACJ01000405.1, read on the forward strand.
TATGACGAATGAGCGATCCAAGAAAATGTTGATTTAATCTATTTTTATGCAATCGTATTCACTTAATTTAAACATTTAGAGCAGTCTGAGTATAAATTCTAAAATAAATAAAGAAAATCAACCAGGCGAGATGTGGTGAAGAAAATCCACAAAATTACGCTGTACATCGCATATTGATTGAAAATTTGGACATGATAAAGCTGTGCGCAAGATGGGTGCCGCGTTTGCTCACAATGAAACGAAAACAACGTCGTGCAAAATTCCACAGCAATAAAGATAAGTTTTTGAGCCGATTCATAACAATGAATGAAACGCGGGTCCATCACTTCACATGTGAGACAAATCAATATGGAGATCCTCCACCGCCCCGAGCTGTTTATTGGTCCCGCTATTCAGGATCATACCAGCCTACTCAATGGCTAAAGTAAGTTTTGTGGGTAGGGGGAAGTCTAGTCTCGTTCACGACCTCATTTTGCGCATGCCACCCATATAAATTAGTCTTTGTATGGACTTCCGTGATCATATTATACGCATTTATCAACGAAAATGTCGCAAAACGCCCTAAAAGAGGATGGAGTGGTCATACGGTTTTTGTACGCTCAATCGGTCCGCTTTTTGGACCGCTGAATGAACGGCTCGCGATCAGATGCCATACTTGAACATAACGATAACGAAGAAAAGAGGGATTAGTCAACTTAGTATATTGTGTAAAGTAGAATGTTTGAGTAAAATAAAAACCATGCGCAACTCTCGATTGGGTCGGTATTCTGCGTTTTGCGCCCAAAGTTACGAATCTGAACATAAACACACTACAAACGTTTCTCCCTCTTTATCCAATCAACTGCCGCTTGGCATGGCGTTCAAGACAATTTGGCATCAAACTAAATATCTTTTACAGCTAAAAGCATCTCGGTGGTGATTCGATTAGAAAGCAATACACGCTAATGTCCAATATCAAAACAATCGGATTGTCTTCGAATTAATTCGCAATTAATCCGCGGTACGTGCGAATCTCCCGAGAAATTTCCTTTATTCTCTTTTCAGCTAGAACTAGGCCTCTTTATTTGTATAATTGAGGATACGCAGACAATTATGGTATAACATTACCGTGGGAAGTTCTAAGCAAATCACCTCAGACGTGTAAAACTTTGGCTTGTATTACGGCAGCAGATGCTCTGAAAATTTGAACTCTCCTCCCGATTCTCGTTGCGGTGGTAATGCCGCCCAATTGTTGAACTTTTTGCAATACCGTTCTGTTTATTGATGGTATCAAATATCCATTTCCGGCGAAAGCAGATGCTATCGGATTGTATGGACGCCGTGGACGAGATAGGAGGAGATCGCCGAGATGTAAATTTCGTACTTCGAATCGACTGTTTCGCGTTTTTAATGAGCCATTACAAATCGTGATCATAAGAATTAGGTCTGTGAAAAAATTCGCCAATTTCTGCATACATCGCGTCGATTAAATTAAATCGGCTTTTATTTCCCTGTAACATTTTTTTGCTGGCGCAAAAAGCAGCATGCCGAATGATAAATGGCAGTGATCTATTAACAATGTTGAATATTTTTGCTACTGTCGAATTTGTAGACGACTTGTCTTGCAAACTTTAGCAGGAAGCTCCTTTGTGTATTCCGTTCGCTTGAAGTTATGAATGTGTATAGGGTGCGGCAAGGAAACTGCCTTATTTTAAAGATGAATGACACAAACGCTATAAGAAATATAAGTTTAATTATTTTTTCCATGTTGCAATGATGAATAAGCTTAAAATAACCCTTCTCTGAATAAATGTCGCTTCAGGGTGCGCATTTTCATTGCTAGAATCCAAATAAATCATAATCGAATATTGTAACAAAAATGTATTTTAAAGTATTGTGATCTATTCATATCTCATTGCAATGCAAAATGAAGGCTTTCAATCAGGAATGTTGCTATAAAAATTAAGATTTCCATTAAAAGTGTGCATAATACAATTAGAAAACAGCAAGGGATTAGGACTTTGAAGGATAGGAAAAGACCGGACCGCCCAAAATCTATTACGGATGATGAAAATAGCTCCATTTTATTATCGTCCAAAATAAATTGTCCACTTACAGGACATTAGTTGACCACAAAATTAAATTAAACTAGATCATCTAATGTGTAATTTTTGTGCGTGTGTATCAAATTGAATTCATATGGAGCGCTGAAGAAAACCAAATCAAACAATTTGATTGAACATAATTGATTGCTTTGGGCGTAAATACATCTTAAAAATTGCACAATTGATGAATAACTTTCAAAAAAATTTAGTAAAAAAATACAGTTAATTTTTGTAGCGCATACGTTCCAAGAGTGGGTTATATTATTTCGATTGAATTTTTGTGTTCATGAAACTTAGTTGAAAATTGAATTAAAACGTGACATAACAATAAAACTGATCTTATATTTAATATTTGATATCATAAGTTAAGTATGATGCATATTCAGAAAGTAAGTGTACTAGGTACGCTTTTTGATTATATTTCCACATTATTGTCATGAGCCATGACAAAAACTTCTTTATGAAAATATAATTCCACTCATGTGTACCTTCAGAAAGGTTATACGGTGATAATCTGAATGCGCTAAATAATGGAAATACAGTGGGATGGTTCAAAGCATCCCAATTAATGAGTTCAACAGCGCCGTTTGAGTTTTTTAGGGTCTCATAATATCATTAAGTAGAAGATTCGACCAAAATTATGCCTTTTCGGTTCCAAAACATTGAGATTATGATTTTGTGTATATTTTTTTAACTCAGACTCCATAGAGCTCAGAAAATTCTTACCTTCCAATTTAAATCGTTTCAAGTCAAGGGGATCATAGAAAGTTGCTCACATTTGGCGAGATTTCTTATCGACATCTTTCACGCAACTGAACACTACAGCGTACGTTTACGTACTACCGTCTTCCTGAGATGCTCACTCTGTAAGGAGATCTCCCTCTATCATTCAATATTGCCAATCTTCAAAAAATACAAAATCACAGCCCGTTATGGGCATAGTACACTTACTTTCTGAACGTGCCTCGTATTATTATATTATAATGCATTTTAATTAAACGCTATGTAGCGCTGCCCGCAACATGTGAGTGCATACTTATCAAAAGGTTAAAGATGATATGCTTAACAATGTACATGTATTTTTTTAATATTAGTTTTTTAGCGAAGTACTAAGCGTTTCCAAACTTATTGTCGTATATGCGCGTGTATGGGTTTTTTATAAAATATGAATGTTATTGAGGAAAATAAATCCTCCCACGCCTCGCTGTCGTACATCCTGGCTTGTTTTTGAGGCACTGTTGATTGTAAATACATTGTGGTATAATTTTGAAAAGTATAAGGTGGAAGAAGTTGTGAAACACCTGGCCAAGAAGCGCGGGCCGGTAGACGTGCCGCCCCGCCCGCTGGTATTGTTCTTCGGCTGCAGCAGTGGCAGCTCGCGCCAGTGCTCGTTCTGCTCGTCCTCCGTGAACTCGTGGTTAATTACTCTACCACTTCCTCCGGCATCACTTCCTCCTTCGAAATCCGATCGTCTCGAGTTTACCTCAGTCTCCCCTCACGATGCTCCAATATCGGTGTTCAAACCCCAATCAGTGCCGGCGATAAAACACACCCTTTCAAAGACTTAAATCGTTTACGAAAATTATGGTAGAATTTGCTTTAGAAAATGTGAGTGGCGTTGCTGAAAAAGTTGTCTTCCAAATTGTGTTCATTTTTCGTGAGTCGTTTATCTTCTTTCCAGAATCAACAGTCGGCAACCTCTCCGGATGGCTTCCGCCAGGCCGGCCCTTCCAGAAACTGCATCCCCCAAGAGCCGAACAACGCAGTCAGTCCTCCGGTTCCGCTCAAGCAGACCTTCATATACGGCACGAGAGCCGACTGCAAATATGACGACACCCCCAACGGCCAATCCCAGTCGGTCTCCGCCAACGACTCGACCAAAGAAGGAAACAAAGAATCAAAGAGTACTTCCAAAGCGATGACCAAAACCTACCACACTCTCAAGGACATGATATCCAGCAGATTCAAGGGGAAAGACAGCAACGAATCGGAATCGAAGAGCAACGACGCGGAAGCGGGTCTCAACAACGTAACGGAAGAATTACGCAAATCCATGAGGGAACGTGCAGAACAAGAAGCCAACAATGCCGCAATCAACGCCGCTCGAGAAATATCAAGAAAGACGGCAGGGGAACAAGGAATTTACGGTCGACCAGTTCCACAGCAGAGGGGAATCGCATCGGACCTTCAATACAGCAGACATCTAGTACAGATGCACCCGCTTCAGAACAATGCAGTTCAAGGCCAATACCAAGGACAGATCCAACCTGTCCAGCAGCCAGGAAATCAAACCCCCAATCAACTCTTGACGCAACAACAATATCTTCAACAACAGCTAATGTTGAATCAACAGCAACAGCATATTTTGGGGCACGGACCGAGCGCAAGTTCCACCCCGCAACATGGCCTCGTTCAAGCGAGATCTCAAGAACTTATCAACAGGCAAAACATGCTAACTGACGGAATACAAAGACCACACTCTCAAATGATGCAGCAATTGACGACGGCAGACAGCATTTATTATCAACCCCAATACAACCAACAGAGGAACGTCAACCGGAACGTCAACTATCAAAGTGAAATTCAACAAAACTCAAACTATCCCGCACTGAAACAACCCCCAAGCAATCAGGTGAGACTCATTTATCTATTCATTTATTTACCACCAAAAATAAAAATTTACACAACGCATAATGATCGATATCTACAAAAAATCACACAACAAACACTATTTTTTCACGCGAGAATCAAACTGTACCTCGGACAACGTTCATTAATAACCGCCATATTCATCTTGATGCCTCAACACTATCAACGCACAGAATGTAAATTTATTTCTGTTTTCGAGCGATAAATTAATCTCGACTATGCATCATTTTCGCCTACTGAATTTAGCTTAAAATGTTTTGCATCATTATTCAATCAATCTAAACGTAATTCAGAATCGGCCGATTGTTTCAACGCGTCTTATTTGACTCTCCGTACATAATTAGAATCTTGTATAATAGATATAATTAAATTAACTATGGGCACTCAAACAGAACTGAAACATAAATAATGCTTTTGCAATTCCACGATTCATCCCGACGAGTCAACGACCAAACGTAATACACTTTTCATGCAGCTTAAATTATTTATTGGAACGGAATGGAATTTTAGATGATCTAAAAAACACTAATCATCCATTTAAGATAATTCATCCATTTCTGACATATATTTATTCCATTTAGCTACAATAAGTATAGCGTAAGATAATAAATAGTCTCTCCGAGAAGATTTCCTGCATAACAAATAAAAACTATTCATGAGTTTCCAACGAATGCTACTTTGTGATTTATACTTGTGTGATTTTAGTACTAAAATACACATTTGCATATTCTTTTGTGTTAGTATTTTACATAAAATAGTTATATTATCTTTACAATATATTATTTGAACGCTTAAATAAATTGCAAATTAAGACATACAATGGAAATTATATTCAGTTTGTCCTTAATATTATGGTTTAGGTTTTATAATGATTGATAAATTTATATTTAAGTATGTAATTCAATTAATTTACAATGGATAGATTATTATAAATACTATATCCATTTCATAATGATTTTATTGTTATTTAATTAAAATAATCCCACTATAAATCATTATTCTCACAGTCAAATATATTATTGTTCGTAAAAATAATACATAATTACACGATTTAATCTTTCAGATGGACACTGCCGACAGTAGATCGGCAGATTTGCGAAGTCCTCAACAGCTCGAGCGTGAGATACTCAGACAAAGAGGCCTAATAGAAGGCCACAGGACGGCATCGCAGCCCCAATTGCCAATGGACGACGACCAAATAGATTTGAGATTTGATCAAATGGATCCGTCTACGCCGATAGCGACCAATAAAGTCATTCCAATGCGTCGAGGCTCACACGGAAATCTCATAGAAACGCTGACGAGAACGCCCATCGCCGGAATGGAACACGAAAAAGACTCCGACGACGGCGGCTTTAGGACCAGATTGAACGCTCAAGGTAGAAGCTTCGATAGCAAAGATCGTCCCGGCACCAGTGCAATGAGCTATAATAATAGACAATTAGACGTTAATTCTAAAGTGAACAAAACTGAAATAAACGGTGACAAAAACGATAATATATATAGTGGTATGAAACAACCTATTTTCAACGGATTACCTCAAGCTGCTCAAAGGCAAATAGATATTTCTGAAGACGTCGGCAGTACGAATGTTAAAAAAGTCAATCCTGGTTCGACGGCGAGCTCAGGTTCGTTTCACTAATTGTTAAACTTTTATATGCAAGTGATGATGGCATTTTAATTACACATTCTTGTGTGAGATTTTATATTAAGAAAAATTCACACCGACTTAACGTATAATTAAAAGACATATAACTTTTAATGCGCTTGTTTGCTTAGATTATGACAAAAACGGTGGGCCGTCATCAAACGTTGATTCCGGTAGAGGAAGTGCTGCGTATTCAAGCGGAAGGAGAGTGGGTCACGACACAAGTACAGAATCAGATCCTCTGCCCGGATCCACAAACGGTAGACCAAATGTCGTCAGCGCAGAACATAATACTACGAATTCAAAGCATTTTCATGATAAAAATGGCAGTACGTATTATTCAAAAGCATTTTAATTCATTTTCACAGTGTGAAAATTAATAATATTATATATATACTTTACATTTCAGTTGGCGGAGACTCGGAATGGGTCGATATCGTTGAATCGGAGCTTCGTCAAATTTTAGAACCGAAATTACATGGATTGAGTCTAAACGGCAATAACAACGGTCAAGGTGTCGGAAATGGTGTGACCGGAAGTGAAACAGTTTCTAGTGTAACTCCTCCACTACCACCATTATCGCCGGCTCCTTCGTCTCCAGAAGCGACTCCCAGGAATTCTGCAAGATTTAAACATCAAAGGTATAAAACATTCTTTAAATGTACTTATTTTTGCATTAATATTCAAATTAATTTTGTATTTATAACGTATTTCATAGTTTACCATATGGAAGTAAGCCGGAATACGGTTCTGAAAATAGAACGGTTATGCCGAACCAAAGAGCTGGATGGCAGCACACTTCTAAGCATCGTAGTGGAGGCTCTAAAAAACAAGAACATTCTTCGCAATATAAAAAACACAGTAAGAATTATTCGTTTTATTATTAGACTACGAAATTATAACAATAACTTTATTCGTTTTAAATTGAATTTTCAGTGTTTGGTTTGGACACTACGGATATAACGTCGACGACAACTCGTAGTCTAGATTTATCATCAATGCTTGACGGTCAATCTGATAGCGATGTTTCTACGCAAGATGCTCGTGCCATTAGAAGACAATTGCAAGGATTAGAAAATATGTATTGTGAAGTCTTAAAACTGTTAGGCGTTAGAAAACCCACCAATCACGGTCTCGGAAAATATCAGCCGAGTGATCCACGGTAAGTTAAAATATATTTTATAAGCATATTTAAAGATACACGCAATCTACTTACATATTTCTTTTTAGGCTGGCAAAAAGACGTTATGGAAGTGTCTCATCTCTTCCCTCTAGTTCTGTGAGCAGCAGACCAGTTAGGGATAAGCGAAGAAATGCTACCGAACAAAGAAAAAAAGTTAATGATATAAAAGTAAATATTTGCTTTCCTTTATAATTAAATGGAAATTTATTAGTATATAAATAAATATGTTTTTTTATATTTTTCAGGGTATTAATAAGAGATTCCAAAGGCTTGAATCGCACGTTGTAACACTAGCGCGTTCCGTTGCACATCTTTCAAGTGAAATGAGAACGCAACATTTAATGATTCAAGAAATGGAAAATATCAGAGGAGAAATTACAGCGCTAAGAAATCAACAGAGGTATTAATTATGCACATTTAAAATTAGAAAAATAGTTTTATGCGAGGAATTTCAAAAACATAAATATAGGGTCTTTCAATGGGGACGCTCAAAATGTATTACGTTATAGCGGTGTTGCTATTTAAGTAACATCTCTGAAATTTATTGTGAATCATTCAGTAGTATATGGTAAATCTCCATGGAAGGTTATAGCATTAGATAACGTATTATCTAATTATTAAATTTGTCATCAAAATCATTAGTTCGTTCGAGAAACATTTCGCCAAAAAATCATCTTTAACTTTAACATCTTTAAAATACCCTGTATTTTGATTACCGAACACTTGGCAAATATATAACAAATCGACGGTTGTAGTGCTTTATTTATATTGCTAACAAGCAGACCAAAATAGTGCATACGCTAAACGTCTCGCATAACAAATTGCGTACACAAACAATATTTTTACTATGTTATTCCCGCAACTGTAAACAATAAGTTAACAAAGTTCTATTGTAATCGGATGAATGGAATGGCAGCGAATTAAATACGAACAAACAAAAATTTATTTTTATATATTAGAAGATTTAATACCTCATTTTTAAATATGTTTTAATTAATTCATAGATCTCAGTCGATGCCTCGGATGGATACAAATTTTTGCACAATCAATGGATACGGCGGTGTTGATGCGTCTAGCCTCGCCAATCCAAGTAGAGTAAAAAAACTTACAAAATTTTTCGGAGATGAACCGCCACTCTTACGAATGTTTCTGAAAAAATTAGGATATGAGGTAATTACATTATTTTAATAAAGATATATATTATTTTAATATTGTGGAAAATTAATTCCTATTTTTTCTTCACAGAAATACGCATCGCTTCTAGAAAATGAACGCGTTGGAGCCGCTGAACTTCCATTTTTAGGAGAGGAAAGACTACGAGCACTCGGAGTACCATTGGGTCCACGCCTCAGAATTCTCCATGAAGCTAGATTAGCTCTTCCTCCTGCAAATACACCACACACGACATTATGTATTGTATAAGTAGTAAAAATAGCAATATATGACGACTAAAATAAATTCATAATCGTAAAACACTGTGAAAATTTGTTTGTATATTCTTATATCTTATAATTTTATGTATATAGCATTCTTTGCGTTTAGCATTTATACAGATAATTAATGTATTTTACCAAATTTACTTCATTCAATGCAATGAATACATTTGTAAATCTTAAGAAATTATTAAATGTATTTATTATTCATTATTATTGCGTTTTTATTTCATATTTATTACACAATTTGTATGTGTATTATATAATATAAAAGTGTTCGGATAAAACAGTGTATACGTTAGGTACCATTATCGGAATATTGTTCTATATTTACAATCAAAGGTACAAAATTGTAGTAATCACTTATAAAATATTATTATTAATGCCAATCAAATCATGAGCAATTTACAATGATGTTTCAAAGTGCTCTTTAATCGTGAAATATTTATTGAAAAACACAATAAAATCAAATATATCATTAATTAGCAAAATATATTTTAACAATCCATTTTTAAATATCAATATATGTATTAGAGTTGAAATTAAATTTACTATTATTAGCAGATATTACCAAAGACGCATGCAATTTATTATATGTTAAGAATTTTAAGTTACAGTTATGATTAATTCAATAATCACATGTCGTGATCTCATTATGGCATATAAAACAGTATTTTGTTCTTCGACTAAATTTAATACAAAGATAAATTTGTATACATTATCTACATATCGATGACTATAATTAAATTTACCAAAACCAGAATGATTTTTAATTAATTGTTTACAACGAAATATGTATGTGGCTATTATTTTTATACATTTTATATAAAATTTTAGATGTTTTTGTAATTTTATACACATTTCTCAATAAAATATAAATACAATAATGTCGATTATTTTCAATCTTTTTCGTACGCTCCAATAAAAATGTATTCAATCCGTTCAAGAATTAAATTTATCCATTATTTGCACGCAGCATTCTAATTATTAGGAATCAAAGGTTACAAAAATATTTATCAAGGGTCATTTCAAGTACATGTGCATTAGTTCGCGTGTACTTGAACCGACTACTCGCAATATTTATGTCCGTAAATCAACAAATACATCTATTCGTCTAACATTAACAAGCATTTGATAATAATAAATAACTATGCATATTAAATTTCTCTTGATTTATCAATAAATTTAAGATTTTTAAACCATTTGTTAAACGGTAAATTTATAAAAATATTCTTATGATACTTGTCGTATGTAAACTGCCATTTATGCATATGTAAAATCATAGCGTATCATGAAATAAATCAGTTATAGCGTAATATTTAGTTCGATCGTACTTGAATTGTACTAATAACATATTTCTCAATAATCAAGATCCATGTGTACTTATTGACATCAAATATAATTCTGTTGAATTGAGCAAATTTAAATTGAACTCATAAATTCTTATCTTATTGTGAATATAAATTTGGTGTTTGTTAAACAAAGATTTTTATATTTGCATTGATTGCAATAATTGACGACCATTAATACATAAAAATTCAAAATATTTATACATTCAAAATTAATTGGAATTCTTTCAAATATTAAAACTATTAATAGGATAGAAGATTTAAGTTTTTTATTACAATTCTGCAACCATTTTTGGATATAATTTATGACCGAATTCAAGTAAAATCTGCAAAAGAAACAGCAAATAGTCACGTTTTTTTATTCAAATGATAAATGTAATATTTTATAGTCCGAATAATAGAAGATGAAAAAAATAATTGTAAGCAACGTAAGCCTGCTCTGAATGTACAATATGCGTAGTAATTCTTCAAAGCTATCAATGCTTTGTGTACGGAGCACGTCATATACGCTTGACGGGCTAAAAAAAATTATACAACCATATTTCGTCAGAAGTATATTAAATATTTTATTATTTTCCAACAATTTTTGATAACCTTTGGCGGACACAGAGCCGCATTATCATTTTACCGAGCGTTTAGATGAGGCCGAAAGTAAATTCCCTTTGATTTTATTTGAATTATATCAAAAATCATCTTAAATAAAATCCTATCGAATAAGAATACAACTACTATAATATTAATTAATTAATTAAGTTGATTCAAGATTTGAATGGTTTACAGTGGGAATACTTACAATGCCTTTCTTTTGTTTAATAACGCAACTTTCTGATAGCGTTTATGTGCTCTCTTTGCTGTAAATAAAGCCGGATCGATTCATTTTGAATTTAATTGGTCTCGGACTGCCTAGCAGTATACTTATAACGCTCAATTAATTTATTTATATTTTCAAAATGAATTGTTCGTTGTTCTTTGCCGCTTTTCTCGTCTTCTTTATGATATTATTGAATGGAAGCAATGGAGAACCTACAGACTTTAATTTGTGTGCGAATACAGGTAATTTTTTGAATATATTTATTATGAATACGTGGAAAAATTGTATTATAAATGTATCAAAATATCGTTGTAAAACTCGTGCAAAAATCGCATTCAACTATTTCATTATAAATCTTTTTTTATTTAACGTATTGTTGAATATTTTCAATTTAGATTATCTTTATTTCAAAGGGACTGCTTAAACTATCTAACAAATAAATCCATAGCGTTATGCTACAAAGCAATTTTATTCAAAAAAATGTGAAAGATATTTATGTTTGCTCTTTGTGATTTAAAAATTGATGGGATTTTATGGAATATTTCATACATAAGCATATTTCAATATAAATTTGTATTCTTTATTTGCGTTTGTATTGTATCAAATCAATCAGAATTGTATGCAAACATTGTCGGCGTTGTTCCAAAAATCAAGTATCGAATCATTTTGGCACTTCTGATCTATATTTTGAAAAATCATATATCTAAGAAGACATTCTAAATTCAAAACGCACCAAATAATATTTATTTTTATATTAAAAATATTTAAAAAGTACCTTTATGGCAATAATTTATTTCAATTCTAATGATTCATAATATCCATGTATAAATTATAAACAAACAGAGCAATCAAGAGGATACTACACTTAAACTTATCATAAAATATCATACAAAATTTAAAAATAGTAATGCATAAAAAATGATATGAGCTTTACCACACACTCAAGCCGTTATATATATCTTTTTATTAATTAAAACTGGTACAAAGATCATTTGTCAAGTACGGCGACCTCTAGAAGATAGGCAAAATGAATTTAAAACAAGCATATGTTATGAAGCTATTGTTAATATTTTTCATATCTGAAGAATAGCATCACCGTTACCAAAATATCACCAAATTAATAAGCTCATGGTTAATTGCTTTAGCCCATTTAATTTGACCTCTAATTATCAATACAATATCCAGTTATCAACATAAATTTTTGGATTTCAACATTCGTAAGAATTGGTCATAGTTTTTAATGATAAACATTCGACTTTTTTGCAAAAACAAAATTTGTCTGCAAAAAAAAATTAATAACGGTTTTTTACAAGGGTCATCCAGAAAGTAAGGTTACAATATTTATGCAGAACATTAAACTATTTTTTAACGTTATCGCTGTCGAGCAGGGCCGTACAAGGGGTTGACAAAGCAGGCGCCCGCGATGGGCGCAACTGGGCTCAGGGCGCAAAACGCAGAATACCGACCCGGTCGAGAGTTGCGCATGGCTTTTGTTTTACTTGGCCATTCTACTTTACATGAATCAACACTGATTGACTGTCCATTTTTATAATATATATACTAGGCTATCTTATCCCACTTTTCTTTGTTAACGCTTAAGGGATGTTTCTACCTTGTTTCTACTTTTTCCAAACTCATGGAAGTGCTCCCACACGCCTTAGATGAGCATTCGTTATGAAATTTGACAAACACGTGTATAATAAACGTCTTCATCGTATAGATTACAATCATCCAAAAATATTCAAAAGTGTTTATTTAATGAACAAAAAACTACAAAAAATGCTGGTAAAAACACAAACTTTTTTTCGATCACTCACTATTTTTTTATTTTCCAACATTTCTTTTTAATTGTAGTCTAAGCTATACACAATATTATACAAAATAAAAATATGTTTAATTAATTTGCTGCAAATCATTTGTTCAGGACTTAGGACTTCCGTAATGAGGAATGTCATCGCTCGCGCACCGATATACATAGCTCTTCCCACTCCCGCTACCATACTTTGTCAAACTTTAAAAAATATTTTTATGTTCAATAATTTAATAACGGATCGCCTAGTCAACACATTAAATATCAACATTCTATATTTAATACTTTTCGCATAAAAAAATGTTAAAAAATCGATCACTTTTAGGCCCAACAAGGTAGAAACGCGCTATAAAATAATGGCAACAATATTTTCAACCCATTGTAAAATTTAAGCATCGTCTTCTTCGGATAACTTCGTTTTGCGATATGAGTTCGTAATCGTTCTGTTCGGGTATGGCGTACGATTGCAAGGCGCTCATCAGTCATGTCAGCGGTCCGAAAAGCGTACCGGTTGGACACACAGACCTTGCGTCCTCTTTTAGGGATTTTTGCGGCATTTTCGGGGATAAATGCGTACCGGGGATCTTCTATGATCTGTACGATTACGGAAGCCCCTTCATAAGGCTAACCTACGCTCGAAATTGAGAATGAGCGTGTCCTTGCGGACATGGATATTGAGTTCAGGGTCTGCACCTTGCTGTGCACTTTTGTTGAGAGAGCTTGTCACGAATAGCAGGACCAATAAACAACTCAGTGAATGTTCCTTTGTCTTAGATGTGATAGACCAATATTTCATTCATGGTTATGAATTGATGTAAAAACTCGGCTTTATTGCTGTGAAACATCGCCAAACACTAGATTGAAACATCAACATTTTTGTTCCATTGTAAGCAAACATGGCACCCGTATTGCGCACAGCTTTATCGTGTACAATTTTTCAGTCAATATGCAATGTCACCTGTCTGCCAGCCCCCGCATTTACAGTCGACGGTCATTCAATGCCATTTTATGAATTTTCTTCACCATTTCTGGGTTGGTTATCTCATTTGGTCGACCACTGCGCTGTTTGTCTTGGCAGCTCGTACGGCCTCGTTTAAACTCTGCCACCCAACATTTTACTATTGTAAACGAAGGAGTAGATTTCCCAAGAATATAATCTAGCTCGGATTTGTTATTAGTTGGACTGAGACCTTCATACCTTCGTTACGGCTTTGCTGTCTTGATCTAGACATTTTTGTAGTTAGAGCACCACCATTTGTATGCCAGTGTCATATACCTTCGCCGCGAGCTATTTTTGGATTATGGAGTGTAGTGACACACCCTTGTATCATCCCCCGTCAGGATAGAGTCCAAAAAAGCTTCTCCCTTCTGTGCAAAACGATCCAAAAAATGTTGATAGTGCTCCGGTGTGAGCATTCTGGCCACCCATGGAGCACACAACTCGCCCTAATCAAGTTTTATCGGCACAATATCATTAAAGAGACTTCGAGAAATGCCAGGAAATAATTTGTGAAGGTCATCAAGCGTCATACGGTGGTCATTTTGCACTTGTTCTTCAATTTTTTGCACAAGTTCGCCAGAAATCACTGATGGTCTTCTATGAGCTTCTGATGGGTATTCATGGCGATATTGTTCTGCAAAGTCAAAAAACAGATGACCGCTTGGATCTCGCACGGACAGGAGGTGGGAGAAGCGCGCGATGATCTCTCCATCGGAAGAATTTACTGTCACTAATCAAAATGGCCGACAAACACGCAGGACCAAACAAACTGACCTGACTGACCTCAGGAGCGCTTGTAATGATAACTTATTGAAAATGTTGATAAATTCTATTTCCAGAAAACCAATGCGACATTCATGAAGTCAGAGTTGAACCATGCAATGCTAAGAAAAAAACGCTATGCAGGTTAAAGAAGGGAAATCAAGTCCGATTTGCTTTTGACTTCACACCGAGTATGAATTTTATTTTTAATTCGATTTGAATTATGTTTTTTTTAAATATAATAACTATCTTTTTTATTTTAAGAATTCTCAACCAATAATTTCTACGTTCAACCATACTGGACGGGCATTCCATTCGCCGATATGGATACAAATGGATGCGCTTATACAACTTGTCCGCTCGTCAGCGGCAATAAAGTTACATATGACTACGGCTTAGAAATCTCCAGGAAACATCCAAAAGTATACACAATACCCATTTACATTTATACCAAAAATTCATACAAATTTGTATTTAACGTTTTATATTTGATTCTACAGGGAACATTCACTATTGACTGGATGCTGGGGCAGAAAATCAATTCTACCGTAGAAATTAAGTGCTGTTTCCAAAACTCCATACAAATGTATTGAAGATTGAATAATCAATATTTTCAAAATGTTAACATTGTTTTGATGTAATCAATATTTATAAACGAAACAAATAAAATTACAGCCATATTAAAGCTTTTTTATTCGATGTATTTATAAAAAATATTAAACGCTATGGAATATTTGATACTTGAATCATTGATGATAATTGGGTATTAAAAAAGGATGATTTCGCCATCACAATTTTAATTTCGGTGTTTTTAAATTACTTCAACGCCCCCAACGCTTGGATAACCATGACATTTGGCTGCCAATTTACAAGACATATATGCTTATATCGAAAATAACTATAAATACATTTTATATACGCATATTAAATTGTAAAAACGATTTGTGATGAAGAAGAATAATAAAACATCAACCGTTTTAGTCCCTGCGCACATTGCAATGTACAGTAATTTTAATTATTTTTTTACACAAACAAACGCCTGGTCCCATATATTGATTACCTTAGTTCTCAAAACAACCAGGCAAAAGAGTTGACGAGGCGGATATCACAACAATTTAAGATTATGGAAAAGGATCCGGAGTAATAAGAACGAAACACATTTCTTAACCCCTAAAGGAGTACTATCCCAAGGCCTGCGATCCCCCTCCGCTTATTCAGAAAGAGCACTCTTGTACATTGAGCTCGGAGACAGACAAAGACAGAAAGAGAACGTAGCGCAGTTCAAGAGACAGATACGGAGAGCTTCCCCGCATACATCGGACGATTGTATGGATCGTTATCCCAAATTTATCGACTAATAATGATTGCGAGTTCAAAGCTATTCGTCGCTGCTTATTGAATAAGTCTTTGTCCTATTATCATTTCCTTGTGAAGCAGGAGCAAATGGATCGATTTTTTGTGTATTGTTTATGTAAAGAAATTACGTGGTCTTGTATGCTATCAACAGTGCTTATTTACAATCGACTGCCTCGAATTGAAGATTGTCTTACGCTGATAGGAGCTGACAGGCAATAATCGGTGTAAAGCGATTATGGCATCGATTTTAAATTTGCTCACTCCTCAAAAAGTTAATGACTAAAACATTAAACCCGATAGACAAGAAGTGCGGTGAGCCCATGTACAGTCAGTTTAAAGGTTGTCTAAAAAGTGTTATTCTCTGCCCTGATGCCACGTAATAGGAATAATTCGAGATAAAACTGTATGTACATTGAAATGTACATACGGTCTCTAGGTTAGTTTAACATGTCAATTTACTTGTTGTTATCCAACATATACAAATTATAAATATTTTTATTATATAAATTCTTTGGATCCTTCAAATCATTACATTAAGATATTTGGAGACAGAGTTTCAGATGGAAATATTTCTTAGATCGAATCACCAAATAACGACAACGAATAAGATGTTGAGATACCTTTTTAAATATACCCGGACGAATGCATTACGGGAATTACATTGTCTGAACACAAACTATATTATACAAACATAAACAATTACAGAAAAAGACTTGCAAAAAACGAAGTTTTCCTGATTAAATCTTAAATAGAGATGGTGTTGTTATATTAGTAAAATCGTAAATCTAACGTCCAACTTCATTGGAGAAGGTAAAAGAGGTACAAGTAATATACTGCGCCTAATGCTATACTAGAAAGAAAGAAAAATACACCATTCCAGCTCATTTGTACATTGCAATGTACACATTGTACATTTTTATTGTACATTACACATTTTCTTGAAAACTGAACTTTAAAAATAAAAACAATTTTCCTACGTGCTTGTTGTTTCAAAAATCAGATTTTTTAAGAGTATTTTGTTTTATAAAGAGTAAAAATAGGAAAAAGGGTTACAAAAAAAATTATAGAATTATGCTCAATTTATTATTATAAGCGTAATGACATCTATGAACGTTAAGCATAAACCTGAAAAAATATATTTATACATGACTATTTGACATAATTGATAAATATAAGGCAACACTTAGAAAATTATAATTAATTAAAAATTGGATATAATTTTTACTTTAAAGCGCTTTCAATAAAATTTATTTTATAAATATTTATTTAATAAATTGGTTTGTTTCCATGCTAAAAATATTTAATTGTTTTATTATATTTTATATAATAAATTTTAATAATTAAAATACACAAAAATTACTATTTGTTTGGGCATATTTTATATTGTGTCAAATTTATCATTATGGCTTCTCAGCCAAATTTAAATTAATGCAGGTAAAAATTTAATTTCCTCGCATAAATGGATAAAAATCATAATCAACTCTTCATGCAGTTTCTGAACTCTTCGGATTATAAAAAAGGACACCATATGATAATACATGATTATGACAAAGAAATGCCGCATCCTGTACTATTCCTAAAATTCTTGCTACTTTTGGGGGTATCTTTCTTCTTTTGCACCGACAGTAACTGTATCGTGATATTATTACACATGAAGGATTTGTTGATATTTGTTGTTGTGGATATTTGTTGATATTTAGAGCTAGATAAAGGGAAGATCATAAAATCGATGGATTTAAAGAACGCTCAATGGGCACTGGATTATTATTATAAAATGATCATTTGAGTTGTAGCGCAAAGCAAAATAAAATTAATTTTTAGATAAATCAAGCGGGTCGTACTTTCGTCCGCCGCCGCGTCCATTTTGGTCGACGAACTGAACTCTGCTTGGTATTGAACATCCGTGCTTCGTGATCGTCACCGATTTAATGTATAAATACATTCTCTAATTCTATTGAGCATCTGAAGAAACGACAATCGATCGCGGCCGATTTCAACGCGCTGAACAATATAAAATTGTTCCAAAATTACATTTTTAGTCATAGAAACACTATCACGCAAGAGCATAATATATCGTCTATTGCGTCAAAAAATCGTTAAATTTCATGTTTAACTGATCACTACACCGCTTAACTATGATCACATCAATATACAAAAGCGCTTTTCAGCCATGAATAGCTTGGCCTTTCAAATGGACACTGTTGGCTGACTAAGGTCTATCCAAAAGATCTTTGTGAATTATCATAGTACATTAAATTGAATAGTATTCCAATCTGACTTTGATGCAGAAACAGGGCTTCGAAACAGAACCGAAATGAAAACTGATAAAACCGTTATTTTTATCGAAACGATTCAAAAATAACGTTTTTTTCGGTTCAGTACACGCCATAGGCGAAATATAAAAAATGCAGTTTCGAAATAATTTAATTTAAGCCATTCACGCACAGTTACCGTCAAATACCGTCATGCGTCAGCAGATAAGATTTGAAGTGCTGCGAAAACGATATGCATACTTATTTGGCGCAATAAGCAAGTAGTATCTGCAAACGAAGACGCAACGATACCAAAAATGACTGCATAATGCTGCCATCAATAGGTTAATGCATTTAGAATAAAATGGTCAAGTAAAATAAAAACCACGTGCAACTCTCAATCGGGTCAATATCCTGCATTTTGCGCCCCAAGCCCAGTTGCGCCCATGGTAGGCGCCTGCTTTGCCGCGCCCTAGTTATGGCCCTGATAAACACTGTTGATAGTATACAATATTTGTTCATTTTTTCGCCTAAACATAAACAATACACTTGAAATCAATTAATTTGTGTTGGTATTTTTTTTTGTAGAACTATTATTAAACATTATTTTTGTTTCAACAGATTTTTTTACGAGGGCAAAATGTTCAAAACCCGAAACTAACCAAGTCCACATCTGGCATCGTATGCTACTTTTTTATTTAGATTAAAATGTCACGAAAACCTGTAAAAGTCTCAAAGATAGTAATGGTGAATGTAATGCTAATGCAAAAAACACGTCCTCTTTTGAATTGCATTGCAATTGGTGTTGAGAAATGACATCAATTCCAACATTTTTACATAAAAAAAACTGTACTCCAACTTGGACTTCCAAACAATTTTATTCGCTATGCATAGTTGCATATAGACTTGGTGGCATCTTCATCTAATAAATTCAAATCAAAATGTGTCCTCAAATAACATACGCATCCTTTATCTTGCAAACAGGTATTTTGTCATATATTATATTTTCATCGCATCATTTTATCATGTTAAACAATGCCTATGGACCTTGTTTAGAGCGAATTCAATCCATGAAGCAATCTTATCTGCCGAGATTGTCTATTGGGTCCCGGCATGATATTTTCTGAAAACAATCGGTCTGAATGGTTGGATGAGAGCAAACAATGCCATGAATGTGGTTTGGAAGAGTTTTGAAGCAGCTCGCCGGTGGTGGATAATGGCTGCATACCCCGCCAGATGGCGGAGGCGCGTCTCACCTGTGGTTGGGGCCACCTGAGCGGTTATCTGGCCGCGACCGCGAGCCTGGCCAGACAAGTCTTGTGCAGCACCAGGCACTGCGCCGCTGCAGCTCCCCGCCGACATATAAGACGCGAGTGACTGTGATATCAATCCCCAGACTTGCTCCAGCACATTTGGGACTTTAGCACACCAAGTGCCAATCTGGAAGCAGAGCCGCATGTCGTGTGTTGGGCCCCTTGTTTAGTTTCCCACGCCCACGGTGCCTGCACAGGTGAGAAATCTTATCATTATTCTGTACCGCAGAATCGGCGCCACTAATTAAATCTGCTGTCATGTGAAAACTGCTTTCATCCGATCTTTCCGATCCATCGCCCTCGTCCTGAAGTCTTTCAAAACACCATAATTTATTTTTATTATTCAAAAAATAAGCGCGCTAAAAATACACCGCATTCCCTGCATAGCAAAGATGCGCTGATATGTGACCCAAAATGATCATATTTGATCAACGCCAATTGTGCACAAATAAAGCCAACAATAACATATTACATATTTAAATTTCTATATGAATAATTGAGATAAATCATACATACGACGGCTGGTTCATTGACAAGGCCACCCAATTTCTTATTTTGTCCTTCGAATTCATCTTATCTATTAAATAAGACTTTAACATTTAACGCCATAGGAAGTTATTTTGATACATAATTATCTTACGATGCGAATAATAAAGCGACGATATAACGTCGTTGGCACTTTTCGCAATTGTTGACAACAGCGATATATTGGCGTCTGGCATTAAAAGAGTTTGTGTATTATGATCTAAAATTGCAATACTGCAATCAAGTTCCTGCACTACAGCTTTAGCCACGTCTATTGAAGCCCTAACCACCTTATATCAAAAGTATACGACGCTTATTTAACAACAATTAACGTAAACTACTTGTAGATAATACATCAGCTTTGTAGATTTTGATTTAATACCATTATCAGAATTTTAGAAACAACTATTACGGATCACGTGACTATTATCAAAAAAATGATTAGGAAGTCTCTGAAAGATCGATGTAAGAAATCTCCTTACAAATAGATTTAAATTAACACCACTCATCTGTCCAATCAAACCCTATGATCCGACAATATAATCTTTGGGATAAATGTTTATTTACATCATTCGTAATCATTAAAAAAAATTATTCGGTTGCTCGGATGTCGTTATTCAATAATTTAAGCTAAATATAGAATAACTTGTGGCATATTTATAATCCCTTCTGAAGTTGCTCAAATGTTTATTTGTGAAGAACCAATATTTATTTATATAAATTTGTTTGAAACTACATTAATACCATCGAATTTCATGGCATGGATCTCCAACTTATTCAATAACTTGCAAGTTAAATAGAAATTGTATACCAAATGATAAAGATGCGTGTTTGTGTAATATATAATAAAATAGGAATGCTACCGATGTACGCAGCAGAGGCGGGGCGACACACTAAAAAAATTCTCCCTCTCTTTTCGACCAACTGCCTGTTTTTCTATAGAAATTTTAAGTGATAATCCCACATATTAATGACTTTTATTTTGTCTATCTCAATACATATTTAAGTTTTTGCATTGACTTATCTACATAATAAAATTGAATATATGTATGTCTGTCTGTTCTACTTGTAACCCCACACCAATTGCTCGATCTTGAGCAAAATGCTGATATGATTGACAAAAATATTTATTATTACTATACACTTGGATTTATTTTTATGCGATAGATACGTTCCATGGAAAGTCGCATATAAAAAAAATTGCATAAAAAAGACTTGAACTACATAGAAAAATAAGGGGTTCCATTATTTTAAAAACCGCATAACTTCAAATCACTGTGATAGAATGTACCAAAAATCGCATAAAAAAAGTTTATAAAAAATTCATATAAATAAAAATACTACATATTTATCTTAGAATTGCTTTATTAAAGTCTATTTTCAAGTCTACTCAACATACGTTCATTCGTCATCCTTCTGTGTTGAAATCGTCACAGGTAAATGGATTTGTACAGATGATAAATGGCGGATCTACAAATATAGGATCTAAGTTTATCATGTTTTTAAATTAGCTCACTACTCAAGGGGTTAAATCAAATTTAATGAAGATTTTCAAGAATTTTGGCCGCAAACGAAATGGACGCTATAGAAGGATTGACTGTACTTACACTCTCCCAAATCTTCAAGAACTGCATTAATAAATCAAATGACAATATCACATGTACAAATAGCCAATATTTTAGTGATTTTTTAAATATCATTCCTTAAAACCGCGCAGCGTGAGTAAATCTTGTATATCAATAAATGAACCTTTACACTGTTGATATCACACAATATTCGTTCATTTCTTCGCGTAAACATAAACGATACACATGTGTGTCTTCATTTTTAGTAGCACTATTATCGATGTGATTTCTTTAACCCTCCCGTACCGATGGGGTACCTTCATTTCGATTTTATTCGAATAACTCCTCTAATATATATACTACGCATTTGAAACTTTTTGTATTTGTGGCAAAGCTCCCAAAGAATATATAATTAAAAAATCAGGACTTTTTTTCAACCGCAAATAAGAGAAAATAATAAAATACAAAATTTGTTTATGAGTCAAAAGCAAATCATTCAAAAGCAAGCAAATAAAAAAAATCAAGGCGCATTTGATTTTTCTTTTCAAAGTCCACACACAATTCCAAGACCGTTATCAACTGAACATTACCGTTTTATTTCACGCCTTAATGGCAAATGCCAACATACCATTTTTACACGCTGATTTCGATAAACAAATTACATGCATATTTTGACGCATGTCAAAATTGAGGATATTCAAAATGTAATTAAATTTATAATTAGGCATTCAAAGTCGAAGGTCATCATCATGTCAGACGCAATTTAAAACCAAAAATGATCACGGATCCGTTTACATAAATAATGCTTAGATAATGTATGCAAAATGATGGATGATGGTCATATTTTAATTAAAAGCAGATGTGTACAAAGGACGCCGAAATCACTCAATGGACCGTTTATTTTGGACATGCTGTAGCGTACAGAGTGTGCACAACGCACTGAATGCCGCCATCAATGAGATAATTTACCCCAAATTACCGTAGCATATTTTATAAAACGTATGAAACAATACCTCATTGTTAATTTAAAAGTCTAATTAATTATGTCAGAACATCACAATAGTAATTGATTTAATTTAAATTTTATGCAATTCTTGGCGAATCCGATAGGCTTTCACCTTTCAGCATTACGACCAAACATTGCGCAATAGTGGACAAGCACAATATTGTCGCAAATCTTGGAAGGAAACGAGCATTTCGTCAATGAATAAAACATTAAATTAAAGGGTTTGAACAATTCCCATAGAAAAATATGAATTTTTATAATTCGTGACGCAAACGATATATTCTTAATGAGGAAAAAATATATGAAACCTGTGCTAATATTGATATCAAATATTGGAAATATCAGGCGACGATGTTACATATCCGCTTTATGTTAAATTGGTGTGCTTCTTCTCGTTAGTGACCTTATTGCTATATTTCAATTCGATTAATTCAAATGTTACGGTTGATGAACCTGTTGGATGAATTCACACATTTAAATGCAGGCAAACAAGACATCAAATTCAAAATCCCAGGGATCCCGGACAGTTTTAAGTACTCAGCATCAGTAAACTCAATCCCGAAAAAATCGGGAGCTTAGGCGACGCCTAGTGGCAGTAACTGTCTAATCTATGTATACATATATATAATACAGTACATACACGTTTTTCAAATTGTTATATTAACCTTTCTCTACCGGTGATGTATTTACTACACCTCGACTCTAATAATGGAAATATCGATATGAAATATAATAGATACGGGATTTAGAATTTTTGTATTCCTCCGTAATATAACTAGGAATCATATCAAAGTATTATAATATGTAAGTATTCATCTGCAGCGACGGAAATAAATAATTTGTCGGGAAATCGGGAATTTTGCGAGTTTTAGTTCGTGTCTCGGCAGAAAGGAATTGTATCAGTCACGTTGATGGTGTTATACGAAAATGGGGGCTCACGCGATCATCAATTCGAACTAGCATTTAAATTTCTGATGACGATACCTCCAAAGAGTGTGGAGGCTGAGCATGCATTTTCAGCAGGAAATTGCCTGGCTTCCAAAATCAGATCCAGACTAAATGAAGAAACTGAAGATTTCTCACCGCCCTGATTTCATATTTTCAAGGTGGGTTATCCTGCAAAAAAATCCAAAATTCAAAAAGATTTATTTAAAAAATTCATTTTTAACTATTTTCAAAAAAATTAAAACTGAAAAAATAAGGCCAAAATATTTTTTTAAACAGTCGCCATTTTGTGATTTTTTTGGCAGTCAATTGTAAATATACACTGTTGATAGCATACAAGATCACGTCATTTCTTTACACAAAATATCGCTTTAGAAGGAAATGATAATTGGACAAAGACTCATTCAACAAGCAGCGACGAACAGGAAGAAATTAAAAAAATAAACAATGTCGATAGCACACAATATTCGGTCATTCTTTTGCGTAAACAAATAACAGACTTGAAATCACAATCATTATTAGGCCTGATCCACACTATGGTGCCAGTAACGGTTCGATCTCGCTCCGGTCTCGGTCCGATCAAATATTCTTACACAAGAAACAATCAGAGTATTCACACTATAGGATCGTTCCAATCCCGTTTTTTGTATGAGAATATTTGACCGGACCGAGACCGAGAGCGAGATCGAACCGTTACCGGCACCATAGTGTGGATCAGGCCTTAGTCAAAAAAATTTGGGCCAACGATCCATACAATCGTCCGATGTATGCGGGGAAGCTCTCCGTCTCTGTTTCTCGAACTGCGCTACGTTTTCTTTCTGTCTTTGTCTGTCTCCGAGCTCAATGTACAAGAGTGCACTTTTTGAATAAGCGGAGGGGGATCGCAGGCCCTGGGATAGTACTCCTTTAGGGGTTAAGAAGCATTCCTCCCTTGTAGTCACATTGCCGCCAAATTACTCCTTGAGTTTCCTAATTCCATAAGAATTAAATACCATATTATTATTGATTGTTTTTTTTCCATTTGTTAACTGAAATTGTTAGCTAAAAGATGATCTAATCTTCTTCTAATATATAAAAATGAATCTTTGTTTGTTCGTATGTAATACGTTGCCATACCGTTCATCAGATTGCGATAAAACTTCGTACATTTATTGCTAAGAATAACGCGAGTAAAATAGGCATAGTCTAATATATAAATAAAAATGTTTGTTTGTCCGTATTTAATGCGCTGCCATACCGTTCATCCGATTGCGATGAAATTTTGTCGACTTATTGTTTACACTTGCGGGAATAACATTCAAAAACGGAAAATAATCAATTATAAATAGGAAGAAGATCCAAACAAAGTCATTTTGTTGGAGCATTATTTTTGTTTGATATTGATTTTTTATTATCGTCAAGTCCGTTAACAGTGTTAACAGTAATTCTACTGCTAAGATTATCGAATCATGTTCAAACAATTCCATACGAATAGCCCCAGGAATATCTCACCAACCTATCCACAACCCACCAAAAAGCCTTTTATATTATTAATCTTGGTTTAGGAGTAGAAACAAATACCAGAATCCAATAATTATATTTTTGTTTGCGTAACATGATTATATTATATAAGGCAAAACACCCAGGCATCATATTTTGATGATATTATACTCATCGCAAATCATGATTAATATTTCTGTCAAGGCTTGTTCTTTGCCATTCTAGTCCGATTAGCGACAATCCATAGAAACCCAAATTCCCTGTTTGTTTAATTAACTTATACGACGAAAGAAAAGTTGACTCTCCTATAGCATCCACTTCGTTTACGACAAAAATAATAAGCATCATTTGGCTCACGTGTCAAATGTAAACAACATGAGTCGCGAAGATCATGTGATAATCAAAAGTATTTATTTATTTGAAGAAAAGTATAGGAATTTTTAAAACGCAATAGTTTCAATGGATTGTCCATGCTTTGAATTACATTTGTAGAGATGTTGCTGTAAAGCTGAACCAAAGTCGTAGCATCAAAGGGTAGCTGCATGAAAAACGTCTTCCGCTTCCGGCTCATTCTTCGACAAAATTAGAAAGCCTATCGGATATTGCCGAAGGCGCATTCGTGACTCTAATGACAGACCTGCATTGGGAAATGCGATTGCCAATCGCACAAAATATAATCGCCATCATTAAAAGATCTCGACGACGACGACGATAATGGATCGCTGCTAGTTGGCCAATGAAAAAACACTCATTCGATTACAGAATCGGGCGATCTAAATTATAACACCACTTATCGTCTGCAAACAATGGCATTTTTGCCATGGCTCAGGATGTTATTAGCAATCACATGTTGCCGGTGTCGGCGCTCCGTCAGATCTTAATATTTTTGTATCGGACAAAAATCGCATAACTGACACACATATCAATCACAAACTGCAACCATATGCGATACAATGAATCACTATACTATTGTTTGAAATGTCAGGAAACACTGATACAATGTATCTCTTTATGCGGCCCATCAATGTTTGATATTATAGGGAGCGTCGTGTGTGTCATAATTTTGGATTTGCACCCAAAAAAAAAGGTAGAAAAGACCCAGGCTAAACCCTGTAGTAAAAAACGACAGTAAAACATCTGAATCTCAGGTAGAAGAATGTCGAGAGATTCTTCCGAAGACATAAAACACCCTCGGGAATCAAATGTGTAGCAATGGTATCATCATATATTCGGTATATACATCCAAGAGCTTTCCTCCTTGATAAGCTAAAAATAATGCATTATTCAGGAATTTTAATGTCGATAAAAGGTTTTTAAAAAATCAATTAAGATTAATATCACAGCATCTTTGATACGATCTCGCAATTCATAAATATCTTCGGAACGAATCACTATAAAGTAAGATTGCAAGCATATGCGTGGTAAAGTATGATCGTGCTGCAGCGGCGTTTGTGTGCATTTGTGCGGGGCTTGTGAGAAGCAATCGGTCGGTTTTGATTTATTGTAGGTTGTTATCAAAA
Organism: Stenopsyche tienmushanensis; assembly: GCA_008973525.1. Lineage (NCBI taxonomy): Eukaryota > Metazoa > Arthropoda > Insecta > Trichoptera > Stenopsychidae > Stenopsyche > Stenopsyche tienmushanensis. The sequence continues at coordinate 1,293,828 of WACJ01000405.1, forward strand.
AATCATAAATCTGTTCAAAATAATTACAGCCACAATGAAAGCCATATTTTAGATATTGCAATATCTGATGCGTCCAGATTATTTATGATCACGTACTAATTCACTTTTATTTTTGAATTGCAAATTATGGTTCTATATCATAAAAATGTTTTTTATAAAGCTTATTGTCCACACAAATCCACTTTTCTCTCAGGACCGCGCAGCGTGAATGAAGCGTGTATATCAATAAATAAACCTTAACACTGTTGATAACACACAATATTTTTTAATTTCGTTAATTCGTTAATCCATAAAGTCTGCATGAATTTAATTTGACACACATAAAATATGACACATTAGATGAGTACTTTCAAGTACAATAATATAATGAATTATCCTCGGCGTCTGTAGAAGATTTTGGGCGGTCCGGTCTTTTACTGTCGTTCAAAGTCTCAATCTCTTGCTGTCTTCTAATGGCACAATGATGGAAATCTTTTTGAAATGGATAATTGTGATTAGGTAGTCTCACATATTCATAATGTCAATTATTCGAACAACGAATATGAATTTGGTAAAATATTTTAATATTTTACTAATATATACGGGAGTGATTCAAATATAAACCGGAATTTCGTTGTAATTTTGAAGTCAAACAAAATTTTAAAAAAATCAGAATTTTATTCACATTTCGAAAATAAAAGTGCATTGAACGTTTCTACTTTTAACCCATTGAATAGTCAATTAATTTTATAATGACTAAACGTATATGTCCGCCATGTGTCAAGACCGCGCAGCGCGTATGAAGCTTGTATATCAATAAATAAACACTGTTGATAGCACACAATATTCCTTCATTTTTTTGCGTAAACATAAACAATAAACTTGAAATTGATTAATTTGGGTTATTGATCTGATGAAGTATGATGTACGCAAAACAAGACTCTCTCCGTCGCTGTCTCTCCCCAAACTCAACGTGCAAGAATGCTCTTTCTAAATCACTGGAATTCGATCGCAAATACGCGATTGTACTCATCAAGACATTAAACTTGACTAGACGTGATCAAAAATATTCTTCCATTTCTTCTTTTATTATCTGCCTTTCTAAATTAGAGTTGTTGGATGTCTCGGATGTCAATGCAATGGGCTCTTTTTTAAGGAATATTTTATATACTCTTCTGTAAAGGGAAGAACGTTCCCCGTTTCTAAACATAATTTTAATTTGAATTTCTTGTTTCTTCCTTTCGCATATTGATATACAACAGCATAGTTTTACTTAAATCAGTATTAATTTCTTCAAGTATGTAATACACTTTCTGCAGTTATCAGCGTGGCATTTTTAGCACTTTTTATTTTATTTTTTGCATCCTTCATTACAATTTCGATTGGCAAAAGAACATTGAACAATTTTCTTAACAAAAATATTTTTTCATTATATTGAAAAAAATGGCAAATATATTTTAATATTGAATATTCTACTTGCACATTTGGAATGTGTGCAGTAGTGGGATCGATCCGGTTCCTTTCAGATTCTGTATGATTTTTTTGTAAATGTAATTCTTTTCACTCCCAATTTGCAGATTAAATTCGCAAAATTTAAACAACTGCCCAATAACAAAAAAAATACTTGTAGTAATATTGCAGTTTCCAAAATTATTAGTATTCAGATAAAGTAAGCCGCTTCACTTGGGAAAATGTAGATGTTATGCTCTTCAGAAATTTCTGGAACTGAGGTTTATTAGTCAAAACTGGACCACATATTGATTATAACCAAATATTTAGGATCTTCTAAGAAGTAAATCAAGAATGGTTTACAATCCCACCATTGGATCCATATGAAATATTTGTATAAAATAAGCCCAAATCTATTATAAGTTCATATTTGAGTAGGATGTAGATAGAATTTGACAGGTGATGATCCTGAAAAATCAAGGCAATTTGGAGTTGCTTAAATAAAACTGAATAAGCAGGGAAAAGAGCTTTCTGTTGGGGGTGGGGGAGTAGGAGAAAGCAAACCGGTTGTTGAAAAATCGAAATTCCACCAATGGATCTGTGTTTGATATATGCAGGCGAGATGAATCATGGGTCCCAAGAATGAGGCTTTAGCAGCCGAAGGTACACGTCCTATAGTAAAGCAGAAGGTCAATGTTTCGCTTATCTTGCACTGACCCCGCCGCCATTTTGCATCGGCACTCGACATTCCAAGAGTCAGCTGCCGGACCGTTGCGTGCTCGCCGATCACAAAACCTGCTATCTCAAACAACCCGCAACATGCAAATTCCAACATTTCACTTTTTGCGCACCTAATCTGCATTTTCAATTTCAAGGCTGTGTTTGATACTTTCATCCCAGCCACCTAGTCCCCATTCCATCGCGGCGGTTCAGAGAATAATTAAAACCATGCATTGAATACATTCTACCCGGCCAACAATGTACTTTCTTTTTCCCATCATAAAAATTGCGACGGTTTTATGCAAAAGTGGTACGTCGATTGGTATTCAGATGTCTAGAAATCTTCAATGCCAGAGTCCATTGTATTTGCATTTATTTTTACTATTGAACAGTTTCAGTGCAAGATCGCAATAGATCATACTTTGACATCACCGGCTGCTTTTAGATCGAACCCCCGCTTGAGAGCATCTCGGTGCTATGCGAGATCCGTAACCATGGTCCCGACCCACAAGTCGGCTGCAATGAACGACGGAACATACGTTTATGATTTCAATCGTTCGGTAATAGAGATCGAAATAAAGCAGATGCTGCAGGTAATCCGCGAAGAAAGGACCCCCTGCGAAAATCCTTACAAAATCCATCGGATGAAAAAAATAATTCAGGTCTGAAAGAGTTAAGAAAAGATAAAAATACGATTCAAAAATAGATAAATAAAAAAATCAAATATTATTTTGAAAATATGTCCGAAGTAGCATTGAACATCGAGTGTTTCGTCATTTAGTCTGGATCTTATTTTGGTAACCAGGCAACTTACTGCTGAAAATGCACGCTCAGCCTCCACACATGTTGGAGGTATCGTCATCACATATTTAAATGCTAGTTCGAGTTGATGACCGCATGAGTTCCCATTTGCGTATAACACCATCAACGTGGCTGATAAAATTCGTTTCTGCTGAGACACGGCCTAAAACTCGCCAAATTCCCGATTTCCCGTCAAATTATTTATTTCCGTCACTGCAGATAAATACTTACATACTATAATACTTTGATGTGATTCGTAATTATATTACGGAGGGATAAAGAAAAATTTGAACCCCGTATCTATTATATTTCATATCGATATTCCCATTGTTAGAGGCGATGTGTAGTAAATACATCACCGATAGAGAAAGGTTAATATATATCAATTTGAAAAACATATATGTACTTTATATAGGTATACATAGATTAGACAGTTACTACCTCTAGGCGTCGTCTAAGCTCGCTAATTAGTAGTTACGCCACTATTTTTAAGCGTCCAGATTTTGGCGGAAAAGTCTCAAATTGCTGCTAGATAAAAATTTCAATCCCGATTTTTTCGGGATTGCGTTTACTAATCCCGGGATTCATGAGCACCTAAAACTGTCCGAGATCCCGGGATTGGATTCCCTACTGATGGAAGATCGGGAATGGCGTCATCGTTCGAGTATCACTACTCCTTTGCGGAAATCTATTCTTGAAAATAGAAAATCCGAAAATGATAGGCTGCAGTTTTCCCAGGATTGTTTTCCACGTTATAGTGATGTTTCTTGAAAAATGGTGGAGGACTTCTCAAGATGATTAGTACATTTTCTTTCCTTACAAGGACAAAAAGATGACCTGCGTGATACTCAACAACAAAAAATGCATATAAAGGGTTGCGTTAATTAAAATGCTATCATTTTAAAACTAACAGGTATTTTTCAAAATAATTCAGGTAAAATGTGTGTAATTACTTGGAAATTCCATGTTTTTCTCAATCTTTTGCAGGTATGAACTTAAAAAAAGAATAATTCCGCTTTGAATGTCAATGCTCATTTTTTTGTAATGGTTTTTACACACATTTTTTTCTGAATATTTAGATGTATCAAAAAATGTTCGACGACCGTTCAAGTGCTTTTATTTTTTTGTACAATACATTTATTATAAAATATACTTTTGCCACAACGTACATGCAAAATTTATTTTGAAATTGAATGCTTCTAGTGACATATCTTCGAAGAAATTAAAAAAATTTCGTCTGGGCGATAGTCTGAGACCCAATGAAAATCAGATTACTCTGAGAAAAAAAATGAGTTTCCCATCGCAAAAGTGTAAATCTTCGAAAAGAACGAAGGGTTTTGTTCGTTCGAAATGCGCTGCCATACCATTCATCAGATTGCAATAAAACTTCGTCCACTTATTGCTAAAAATTCCGCGAGTAACATAGGCATAGTTTAATATATAAAAATTAATGTTTGTTTGTCCGTATTTAATGCGCTGTCATACCGTTCATTCGATTGCGATAAAACTTTACCAACTTATTGGTTGCACTTTTTCAAATAATATAGGTATAGTTCAATTAACTTACAGTAGCTCTTATATATAAAAATCAATGTTTGTATGTTTGTTCATATTTATAATAATTAAACAAGATATGCATTCTATCCTTACGAATTCATGAATTTGGTGTATTGTAGGCAGGTCCTATCAGAGAGAGGGGTTATTGCCCCAGTTCTCAAAATATTAGAGGCCTCAACTTAGCAACTCATAAAGCAAAAATTAGGATAAATAGAACAAACTCCATAGTAGTTTTAATGCTTAGGAATAAAAACCAGTACGATAAAATCGATTTGTTGTGGGTTGTACTTGGTTAGCTTTGGTAATAGTACATTTATAGGAGTCCATTTAAATGGACGCCTTTAAAGGCGTGTACCTCGGGCCTGAAAATCAGTTCAGGGGCAGAATTAGCACTAGATATGACCCAGGCATCATGTAAGTTTGGAAAAACTAAGTTCTAATTGTGTAAACCGGTCTACTAACAAACCAATATTGTTCCTTGTTCTACGTGGTATTGATTCTTAATGTATCAAATTAGTTTTAGGATTCGTGTAGTTCGCAAGGAAACTACCTTATTTAAAAATGAATAACATCAATTATTTTGTTCATGTTATAGAGAGACATTTAAAGATAGTCCATCATATAATCGTTACTAGACTTACATGTCAAAAAACGTTAGACATCGCTCTTTTCAATTAATTCCATTCCACTCTTTTTGAAATAAATGTCGTTTCAGGGCGTGCGTTTAATATAAGGAAGTTTCTCTGCCGCAACCTGCATTAGGGATATTCTCGATCCCGATGGGCCTTCAACCTTCCATTGCATCTAGGCCCTATCATGTACTAAATTTGGTATTCTTAAGTCAATATTATGTGCTGTGAATGAATGCATTAATTGCATTTTCTCTATGTAATTTCGCAATGCATTGGCTACAATCTTCTATCACTACCAGTTTAATACCGCTGTGGTTCCCTATTATCGACATGTTCCATTATGAATCTATGCATTATCTTAACAAGGCATTCTGACCAATACATCCCAAAATAGATTCAGTTAAGTAGCAAAGATCATTCAACGGGCAGCCCTGATGACCTATCATGAATCTATTTCAAAATTAAATGAAAACACCAAGATCCATAAAAATGTGAAGACATTTTTAGAATTACTAATATGTATCCCTAGCATTATTTTAGGTATTAAAAAATTTCATTTCAATTTTCTACGGAAAAAACATAGCGACTCACAGTTTGTTTGTTATATGTATCTGAAAACATGTGTCGAATGACATGTATTAATAGATTGACCGATATAACACATTACATTCACCTCTGAACGAATGATTTGGAATAAATGATGATTACATCTCCATAAATCAAATGATGCTTGCTAATTTCTGCATGTCCATCATATTCGCACAGGGCTTTCCGTGATTGATGACAGATCCCATTGAGATTTTCCTCGAACACCAGCTGTCAGTTCATCATTGACCATGAAACTGACTCTCATGACAATTCAGAAAACTTTCTAGATTGGCTCATTTTCATCGGTCATAAATTCTGACGACTCGATGCTTTATAAGTCCAGCTGGCTGCGACGGCCCACAATGAAATAAAGCATAAAACTCCAGAAACGTGTTCCGACTTCCTGAACATGATCCAATAATTTAAAATACCAGTAAAAACAACAAAGAGTCGCTATGCGCCATTTATTGAATCGTGAGAACACACAACATCCACATGAACCGGTTATCCTGACAAATCCGACATTTTTTCTTCGCGTTATAAGACGATTCTTGGACAAAGTCATTCATGCCATTTACAACTTATTCTGTGTCCATTAACGCAATGCGACAATAATTAAATGAATAGAAAAGGAAAGTTGAAAAGAAAGCAATAGGAGAATTCGCTGGTAGCATCATCGAATAGGAGAGCGCAAAAGTGTTAAAAACCTGTATTCATTACGGCTCGGTAATGAATAGAAATGTCTTCTGATCGCTTAAGACACATTAAGACGACAATTAAGCATCAATAAATTGTCGTCGTATACAATTTTAGCTTTTCTCTTCGGATGACTTTTACTCGCACATTGGTCCTTGCGTTACATGCAATCGTGACGATCCACTTGTATTCAGTATTTAGGTTCACTAATTGAAGGTTTTATGGTACTTGACTGAAGTGACAATGGTGATGCAATCAGATTTTCGGCGGATGAGCACCATGACATGGAATTTATTTGGCGTAAAATTGCAACACTTGGAAGATTACCAGAAGAAAAATTGTTTCGCTGTCCATGAGAGTCGACCTTACATCTGGGTTTAACATATCAATTTGAGGGAATTTAAACTGTATGAGAAAAATTACACAAATCCTCACTGTGATCATTTATAGATATAGCACATCACTCAATAAGTTCGTAGGATGACAAAATGCTACACAAAATAGTTTTGATCCATCGTAAATTTAAGTTGCGTGAGATAACTGACACCTTAAGGATAACAGAGGGCAATGCATTCATCACTTTGCATCAAAATGTATCCATGAGAAAGCTTCTTTTGAAGTGGGTATCGCGTTTGCTCACAGGCGATCAATGCGTCCACAATTCAGAGCGCTGTTTGGGGCTTTTTCAGTGCAATAAAAAGGATTTATATATTACACAGCGTTATTGATACGTTTTATTAAGAAATTTCCGAAAAAGGACCCCAAATGAAAAAAGTGTAAAGTGAGTGATGTGTTATTACTTACTTACTTAAAAAATATTTTTAAAAAAACCAACAAACCTAGTGTTAAACTAAACTAGGAATCATTTATTATTAGAATCAAAATGGTTTTTATCGAACAATGTAGAACTGGAATATGATTTTCTTTGATATCATCATACTATCTGGGGATAGAATAATTTGTTTTCCAAAGATACAATATACATTTATAAATCATTATACGTTTGGTTTTTGTCTGGTTGTCTTATAAACCAGGTAGGTTTGCATAAAACCACAAAACGGGGAGGAAGGGCAACTGGTTTATTAGGTATTATATACGGAGCCATCGACCATGGCTGTAACTATGCAGATACAACAGGTGCACAAGCAGAAGACCCAAGAAAAAAAGGGACTTGAATTGGAGCTCGCAAAAAAGGGCTAGATTACACCAATAAAAGCTCGAGCGTCTTCTGTCGTCTGTTAATGGCTTGTGTTTCCATGGGAACGTCAAATAAAAATATCAATGTCGTATATGAAACGGCGTATGAATTACTAGCCCACGATTTGCTGATATGAAGTCAAATTTAATTTAAAATAATCAAATAATCCGGTAAATACCGATATCAAAATCTTGGGTATCTTTAAAGTGTGCCGAATGCAGGATCGGACGTTTCCACGACACGTGAGCGTCGTCTATCTTATCAATGGATCGAATTTTGCACCATCGATTAATCTTTAATTTGAAAAGATATCTAGGCATTATTATAAAAATATACAAGACTTACGAATTTGCAACTGCAAAGCGGCAGTTGGTCGAAAAAAGAGGGAGAATCGATAAATCCTTACCGACTTTCATAGACATCTGATTGAGCTCAGTTTGTGTCCAGACACGTTGAAGATAGCATCTCCGCATTATTTTTTAAGAACTTTTTTTCAGTAATATGAATAAGTAAAAAAAAATGTTGAGGGTAAAATATCAAAGCCCAAAACCGATCATATGCTGCTGTTTTTTGATCAGGGGTTGAACAAAACCAAAGCTACAAAAGTCATAAATTAAATTTACTATTTAAATCAGATAACAACTGTTTTAAAGATACCCCTAGAACTGGAAAATCTTGAACCATAGTGGAAACAGATCCTCGATTAACCCTTTCAAACTGGAAAACATACACGCTACACTCTAATGTAGTATGTAACAGGCTTGATAATGAACCAAGCTCAATAAATGAACCATAACACTGTTGATAGCACACAATATTCGTGCATTTCTTCGGAATGTTCAGCTATTTTTGCCTATTAATGTGTTGTGTAAATAAAAGGACAGGGTTACCCTGCAAGCTTGCCAGTTTACTTCTGAAGGAGTAGATTTTGCAAAAGAGTGGTGATACTCGACTAATGACGTCACTTCAGAGCAGTAAAGGGGGAATAATGAAATTGGTCAACAATAAGAATGATGCGAGTATCTTAGTTAATTAAACAAACGCCTGCTCTCAAGACAACACGAACGAAAGTCGTCTTATCTTTGTTGAAAGACCTCAATAATTTCAGTTAATAATACCTAAATTTTATGACGGTTAAAATATTCTTTAAAATACAATTTTTTTTAATAGTAAGTATGAACCTTTACGAGTTTCACTTTATATATATTTCATATTTTATTATATGCACTTTATTGCAATTCTTTAAAAATTGTAATGTTTCAATTAATTTTCCGTGCTATAATTTTAGCCACATCTACCAAAGTCCTATCCACCTTGTATCGAAAGTAGATGATGTTTATCTAATAATAATTGACGTAAACTACTTGTGGACGAAAAAGCAGCTTTGTAGGTTTTAAATCAATGCCGATATATAAAATTATTTATTTTTCGTTTAAGAAGGACTCCATGGGCATAATAAGTCTGGGAATCTTTAGATTATGCAAATATCTCTCAAACACAGTAGTACATTTAAGCGGTATATTGCGTTGAGCCACGCGTGAAGCGAGTTGAATGAGCGGGCCAAATCCCTCTCTCCCGTGAGCGGAGCTCAATTACGTAATCAGACCGATATGCGCCAAAACGGTGCACCCGTTAAACGTTTCAAAAATCAAATTCCGCACACAAAAAAATATTTGTGCTAATTTAAAAACCTTTTTGGATACACTCCCAATAATTCACCAAAGTTTCATCACAATCGGATGAATAGTATAGGAATATATAGTCCGCAAGCAAATTAAATAATAAATTAACTAATAAACAGACATTTATTTTTATATACACTTGGATCTAATTTTATGCGATTTTGAAGTTATGCAGCTTTCAAAAATAATGAAACCTATCCATCATTTTTCACTTTATGCGAGGACAAGCTTATTTTATGCGAATGTAATCTAAAATCAACTAGTGCAACGTTACTAACGTTATAATGTGAGTGTGTTAGTTTTTTTTATGTAATTAGCGATTACATAAAAAAAACGATTTTAACACAGAAGGATGGCGAATATTTTAACTATTTTTGTGCGATTTTTGGTACATTGAGGAACCTTTCCCTCGATTTTATATGTCCCCGTGTAGCGTATCTAGTAGCATAAAAACAGGCCCAAATGTATGTAGATATACAATATACCATAAAAATACCATACATGGGATGATATCATTTCATAATTTAGTTAGTATATAGATGATTGTCTGAATAAAACAGTCGAAACTAGTCATTAGAAAATGCGAATAAAAATCCGAATTACAGTAATATGCCGATCATTAGATATATTTAAAAGCTCAAAATTTTTGATGTACTACTGTTACTGTTTTGAAATTAATTCGTTGATAAAATGACTTTTTTGCATGGCATTTGAACACTTTGCAATGAAGGTCCAGTTAAAGCGCAGAACTGGTTATCTTAGCCGATCTTCCGTCCGAGTCCAAGCACCCTATGTTGCCGTATTAGAGATCATCCTCTTGAAACTCTAGTAGCACTCGTGAAAAAGAAAGCACTTAGGGCATTCCCTCGACCGTGAATAGCCAAGAGCGGCAGATGTACTGGCATATGAATGAAGCATGGGAGGGCAGAGCGCATATCACCTGTGATCTGACACCGGATGCCAGGCTAGCAGGTAGAGCCACACAAAGCCGCCTGACATCATGCCATCGTCTATGGACACAATGTGCAGATGTTGAATGTCAACGACGACTATCAAAGATCTAACACACTCTATATCATCGATAACCCCCGCCGTGTATGCGCGAATTTCGCATCCAAATTACGTACTTTTGTGCAGCACTGTGCCGATCCGATCGAATGTAAGTGCAATTCATACTCATTTTGATTTCCTGTCATTATGCTCGCTGCCATGCATGACTTGAGAGCAGTAAAATGCTTTAATCAGTGGTGATTATAATTAGAGTATAAATTAATGGTCGGCTTAATCGGAATACGAGGCTGGATACGAGTAGCCAATAGAGTAGCATAATAATTTTGGCAAATCGATTTTGGCAATCTGTGGTTTTGCTCGCGCATGTTTCTGATGTGACAGTTATCTCATGTCGAAATACTATCACTGTGCGGTTAGAATTGATAACATGAACACAGTTTTATCAGCGTAATGACCTCTTGATCGAATGTACTTTTTTTAAATGAGTTTCGTGATATCACTTTCTATGGCTATCAATATTTAATTAATGGAATCAACCATATGTTGGTATAATGGGTTAAATCCTGGACGCTTATTACGAGCGGGATTCAAATATAACATCTTATTTTTTGCATAGTTTTCTTCATTAGAAAAACAAATTCATCGGATAAGAAGCTTCTTGATCCCGCTACTGAAGAAAAAAGGCGAGAAGTAGCATCCTCTGTTGCGCAACGCATAATTATTCGTTTTCTCGTAAATGAGGGCGTGTCTACAGGAGGTGTAGATTTGAACCCATGACGATTGAGTTACTAATCTGGCCGTTTAATCGCGAGACTACTTACAAAGCTTTTAGCATGAATTTAATCTAATATATAAAAATCAATGTTTGTTTGTCCGTTATTAATGCGCTGCCATTCCGTTTATCCGATTGCCATAAAACTTTGTCAAATTATTGTTTACAATTGAGGGAATAACATAGGCATAGTAAAAATATTGTTCGTGTACGCAGTTTGTTATGCGAGACGTGGCATTGCAACGCATGCCGGGTAATCACCAGTAAAAATTAATTATTAAGACATAACGCATCACTCAATAAGTTCGTAGGCTTTTTTTTTTTATTTGAAGAAATTGCGAAAAAACGATCCCAACTGAAGAAAATCTTACGAACTTATTGAGTGATTATTAGGCATTTATTGAGCTATTTTCATGATTAGGTCGCAATTTTCTTCTGTAATCGTCTGTGAAAATTCGAAAAAAATCAACATCATCCATGCGTGCAGAATGAATTTAACTTTTGATCTATCAAAATTAACGCAATGACCCCTTTGCGACCAAACCGTTATTTTAATAATGGCATGATAAATTAATCTGATCCCGTCGAGGAGTCATTGCCGCTGCCGGAATTTTATTTTTGGCTTTTTGACGGTACGTCAATTTTACGCACCATAGCGTATTCGTCAGACCGAATCAATACCCAAACACAAAGGTCTTCTCTGACACATCCGGGGGTGTGCTGAACGGGTCAAAACCGAGACAACCTGACACCGGGCAAGGTTTCGCGATTTTTTCGTCTCATCTGGATCAAGTTCAAGAGCGAAATTATCATACTGATCCGCCAATATCGATTCAACTAAAAAAAAACGATCATTCCAAGTGTTATATTATTTTGAACGCTTCGTCTATAAATATGTCATAATTGCAGCATTGAAATGCAGCGATTTACTACCGTCATCGTGAAAATTGCGTCCGGTCTATTCAGCAATTAATGTTCAGATATTTGAATAACACTGGAGCGCAGTTATCCGGATTTTATGGTTGTGTGATTGTACAGAAATGGTTGCTACCTCTAAGTCCATTCATCATCGACTGTAGCGATAATGGATAGGCATGCTATGCTATTCAGTCCTATTCGATAGTAAATGATGAAGGTCGATTTTAATTTAGTTGACTCGAACAAACACTACGAAGCATGGCTGTTGGATATAGATCCTATTACGCTCTTTCAACAAAGATAAGACGACTTTCGTTCATGTTGTCTTGAGAGCAGGCGTTTGTTTAATTAACTAAGATACTCGCATCATTCTTATTGTTGACCAATTTTGTTATTCCCCCTTGACTGTTCTGGAATGACGTTATTAGCCGAGTATCACCACTCCTTTGCATAATCTATTCCTTCAGAAGTAAACTGGCAAGCTTGCATGGTAACCCTGTCCTTTTATTTTCGCAACACATTAATAGGCAAAAATAGCTGAACAACAGAAAGCAGATGCCATGAAAGTTAACATTAAGAAATATTTCGAAGAAATGAAAGAATATTAAAAAATAATAAAATTGCATTTAACACATGATCTAATATTATCTTCAATGATAGGCTTATCTTAATAGGATTGCTATAACGGAAGTGCCATAAGATCTGATCACTGGTTGAGATTTTCAATATTAATCTTATCAATTGCATGTCGTTGCATAAGAAAAATTCTATTAACTATTTTTTTTCACATAAAGTTGATAAAATTCCTCATAATTTGATTGTGCTAATCAAGGCTGATGCTTTAGTTCTATTGTGCTCGTAGATATAGTAGACATGCCTTAATTATAACAGTTTAATGATATGATTACATTAGATACAATTTTGCAACTTAAGCACACATCATTTATTTGATTCATAAATATAATGAAAATCCGGATCGAGGTCATTAGAAAGCCTTTAGTGTTTTAAAATGAATCATTGACATACAATTTGCTTGAAAATGGAAGGTGCCCAATCAGACATTGACGCATTCTTCATGACTCGAATATCAAAAATCAGAAAGTCGACCAAAGCAGATTTTATTAACAAATAGACCCTCCAAATGATTCCATCAAAATGCAGCATCGGCAGCTCTTTAAATTTCAGCTCAACACCATTCCGCCTGCCCACTTGATAAATCTGCCCATTGTGGATTATTTTAATTCATCCAGAGATTTCATTGCCCATTGTTCTAGTATTGTCACATTGTTCTCAGTCAATTCTTACGTCATTTGCATTAAAATGTTGAAAAAAAAACCCTATTGTTAACCCAAAGCCGCCTAATAAAGTTCACAGCGTACGCCTTAAGATCGCGATTACAATACAACGGACCCTTCTCATGGGCCATTATTTTGTACAAGATCTTCGCCAAGAACCCAAATAAATGTAGCCAGTAGCCAGTCATGAACTCGTGTACCATTTAGATATAATAAGCATGTAAGCAATTGTGTGCGTGTGCGCAAACATACTTGACATATTGACCTTTCTTCATTATTTGGACAGTTATTTTCGCGTCTGCAACCTGCTGGATGAGAAAATTTCACACAAATTGCACCCGTAACGGTGAAATGCTACACGGAAAAAAGAGCAAGTTGAACTGACAAAAAATCGCAGATTATCTCGCGGTTCGTACAAAGCAAGAGGTCAAATGTGCGTCAAGGCACTATGTCGACAAATTGATGGACATCCGCTAAAAGCTGCCAATTTTTCTTAGCGATAAAGCGATTTATTTCCGTCTGATGGACGGATGTATCAGGTTTCTATAAATGTGAATCTACATATATGAATCTGACCGATTATGGGAGCGGCTTCCTGGAAATACGCCTTATATGGAGTCTTTCATTCGTTTTGCAGCAAAATGTCATATCAATCAACGAAGCCATCTTGAGCCTCGCGACATTGACCAAATCGTGTGAAAATTCAATATTAACTCGATGATGCCTTTTGTGAACTTATCTAATATATTATTCTGATTCACAATATGACCTGCCTTTAAATTACCATGAAGCAATTCAACACGATCACTTTGGTGGCCCATAGAGTGAAGCTCGCTAATGAAAGCTGAAAAACTTCTCAATATGCATGATGATTGACATTAAATAAATTGGATGACATGCTTATTAAAAATAATAAAATACCTCAGCAAACCCGCGGTAATCCGGCTTTGTCTAATCCGGCATCTCCTGTAGTCCGACATACCAATACACAGTACAAAGCGCCGTCACCGGCAAAGTCACCACTTCAACTTTCAAGAAAGCTAAACATCCAGAGGTGAATGAAGCTTTATATATGTGGTTTCTTCATGGAAGAAACGGGTGTACACCTATTTCGGGACACATATTAGCCATGAAAGCAAAGCTGTTTTACAAGGAGATAACACAAAATATGACTTTATAACTAGCAAGGAATAGTTAAAACCCTTCAAAAATCGTCATGGAATATGTTCTATGACGATAACAGGTTTTTTAATTTATTATAACTGCTATGTCCATTGTTTTTATTAATATGAAACCTTGTATTATTTATGTATAACTCAGAACATTTCGGATTACAAGTACTGTGTTCAAAAAAGGTCCGGACTACAAGGGGTCGGGGGTCGTACTCTATATAAACCAATTGTAGGATTGTCATTTGGGTCTGCTGTATTTATGATTCGATCAAAGATCCTGATGGTTTTCAACCGAATTACATTAATTTTTTTAAGTTTATTGTGTTGTCATCTGTTGATGAATATTTGTACACATGGGATATGCGATTTTGAATTTATGCGATTTTCAAAAATAATGGAACGTATCCATCATTTTTCTATAGAGGACAAAACTTTTTTTATGCGAATGCGCATAAAAAAAACTAAAATTAACACTAGTGCAAATTACGACCTTTTCCATACATTTCATGAACTCTTAAAGGAACAAGCAGATTTCAAATTACAACACGAGCTTAAGCTTTCCCTTGGGGTGCTAAAAATACCCGCGCGCACATTCATTACATTTCAAAAAAGACGATTTCAACACACAAAGATGACGAAATTGTATTGTTTTGTTTGTATTGAAATTTTTATAAACTTTTTTTATGCGATTTTTGATACATTCTATCATTTTAATTTGAAGTTATGCGGTTTTTAAAATTAATGGAAATTGTTCCTCAATTTTCTATGTAGTTCAAGTCTTTTTTTATGCGATTTTTTTATATGCGACTCCCCATGTAACCAATGAGTATAAACGCCACAATGGCTTGGTTAATACTCATTAAAAGGGTTTATTATATTTCATTCGTTAAGAAAAATAAAATGAAATTAACGCCACAACTAAATCAACTAGATTTTAAAAACAATATTTATGCATAACTAATGAAATATTTTTGTTTGCAGAGTATTTATCAACAAGTGCAAGTCCACAAAATTACACGATTCATCTATAAAAGGTAGGATACAATAGCGATTTTTTTAATAAATAATATTTATTTAATACTTATGTTCCATTGTAAGCAAACGCGGCACCCATCTTACGCACAGCTTTCTCATGTCCAATTTTTCAATCAATATGCAATGTGGATTTTCGTTACCCTTTTCTGGCGTGGTCACCTCATTTGATCGACTACTGCGATGCGATTGAAAACAATTCCTATATAATTTTTATTCAATATTCTTGGGAGCCAAAGTATAAATTTATTTCATCATAAATCTGGTAAAAAATAGCCAAAGAACAAAACGCAATAAATATCCAGCATATCAGCTCGATGATGCTAAATCTCATAAGTTCCAGAATTTATGATACAAAAATCTCTTTGAAAACGACAAAATAACTTAAAGTTTGAATAGCGTTGAGCTGAAAAATCTTGGACAAAAGAATTCCAAATAAAAAATATGTAAAATGTAAGATTATCTAAAATGTCTGATGTAACAAAGCCATATAATATATCCAAATATAATACGTCCGAATTTCAATTTATCCTAATTTAAATTCATATGCATCTCGAATTCTTGTGCAACTGACGTAAATATGATTTTATGATCATCACATGGTTTTTTCCAAATTTTATTATCCATCAACATTCAGACCTTAATGCGACGACCCGCCCACGGAAGTCTTTTATGAAGAATCCGCTGAAGAGATCTTCGACAAAATGCCTCTTTGTCGAATCGCGTGTATCGGCCCACATCTTGACATAACTCAGTTATTTCGATCAACACGCAGACTTACATCACTTTCATGAAAAATGATACGACGGGTATGCTGAAGGCATGCTCGTAAATTTGACCGATTAGACTCTGACAGAGTATTTTTATTGAATTTTTTTAATGGACACGGGCCTCAATATATGGATCTAAGCAATCTAGATAATAGCAATGGCATACGCAATGAAATTTAAATAATTTCGATTAATATTTAAATTGGTGTACACATGTTGAGTATAAGCTCGAAGGCAGGGCTAACCGTATACGCTTTGCAATATTTAAACGTCGATGTGTACGAATCAACATTGATACACTAATTAAAAATCTAGGCTTTGAATGTTGGTATTTATTGCTTTGATTTACAACTTTAGTCATTAATGTCCAATTTACACTCGGCGTGGATGCATGTGTATGATGAATTTAATGCCCAATAACTGCAGTGACCACAAGTTAAATCGGCACCTTTTTTTTTCTAGTGATGATTCTAGGGTTGCCAACTCTGTCATACTGCGATATATGACAATTTCAAATGAATTTACAAGCAGAACCTTTCAGACAAAATGTGGGCAACTAATATTTAATATTTTATATACCACGTAAAAGTGAAACTGCATATTTCAAGGGACGAGAATATCACTTAAAATACACTTAATTTGCGATTACCTGCTAGAATTCATTCAATTTAATATACCAAAACTAAGTAAAACACATTCTAAGAATTTAATCTGAGCAATGTGATTGTATTTGTTCAGTAATTTAGAAAAAATCAAGTTTAGTACCTCATACTTTATCAAAGAAATTAGAAGACCTACTGTCAACCTCTCAATAGCATCCATTTCTATCGAGTTTTTTTCCTATAACGTCTACGGCAATCTTTTCGTACATCAGTCCCTTCTATAGCATATTCTGCGACGCTAAATGTTTTTTGGCGAATCACCGGCGCGGCGCTGTTTAATAACATTCCAGGGATATTCATCATAATACAGCGAGAAAATATGTTTCTACTTGTAAAAAAAAAAGTTTTTTGCTCGCTAAATCTGGATATCGGTTCTCAGTCCCATCCATAATTTATGAAGAGGTTTTTCTTTTATAAATCCTTCTTTAACCCTTTTCGGTCCCCAAAAAAACTTTTTTTGTTCCCACCAGGTCCACAATAGATTTTCAGAATTTTACAAGAAACTATTATTTTCATTTTTTTTTTTTTTAATAAAAACTCGATTTGTGGTAAAAATTAATTTTATTTATCAAATATACTTACTGAAGGCCTTAGCTACTATATCTTAAAATTTTCCAAAGTGTAATACCACTCAAAGCATTCACCAATGCAAAGCCCAGGCTTTCTTTTGCAAGTTGTGCATATGTAGCGGGTTTATTTCCTACCGCCGGGATTTTTTCTATTAGAGCGCGCTGAGCAGTCTTTGTTTCTCTTGTGAATTGAAAAAAAAATTACTAAAAATCGGTAATAATTCGAAACAAGTGCAACTTGATTGCAAAGCTCAACTAATGTGCCGCGCGAGCCCCTAAAATGACCACTTCGTATCCCTTCCAAGTAGACATTTACACATGCTAATGAGCAAAAAAATCATTTATGCCACAGTCAACATACTGTTCTAATAAATACAAGTGAATAAAAATGTTGCGTTACATTTTAATTCAACATACTAACGATGAAAAAATATGTCGAATGACATTCGACATGAGACCCACGCGGTAAAAATCGATGTCGAATGAGATTCGACATAAGACCGGAAAGGGTTAATGTTTAAAAAAAAGTCAATAGGCTGTTCTTGTGCTGCAATCAAAAATGATTTTCAGCATATTCATATCACGATTTCATTTCGAATTTAATTTCTCAGTTATTGTTCAAATGTCACATGTTCAAGAGTCAAATTAAGCTTGTTTACTTTTTCAAATATATTGTCTGAGTAACAAACTATCAACAGAACTATCTCTTGAACTCTCATATTTGTCAAAAAAAATATCGTAAATCATCTTTCAGTTAGTGTTTGGCGTACCCCCGACTATCACTTCGATACCCCTGGGGGTACTTGTATCGCATTTTGGTCTATGCGTGAAACATTTATTTAAATGGACAGTCCTTTAAAATATAATATCTTTCCTGTACTTGTCCTATTTTTAAAATTCAAATGTCCTTTATTTCGAAATTAAAATTATTTTGTGCAATAAACTTGTATTTCCAACAAGTAATCGTAAATTAACAGTGATTATGTCTTTTATATACCTCCTGTATTTTAAGAGGCATTCTCGTCCCTTGAAATACACAGTTTTACTTTTATACGGTATGTAAGATATTAACATAGTTATCCACATTTTGTCTAAAAGGCCCTGCCTATAAATTCATTTGAAAGTGTCTTTTGTCGCAGTATGACAAAATTGGCAACCCTAGAAAAAAAGGTGCCGAATTAACGCGGGGTCACTGCAGTAATCGGCATGATATTCATCACACACATATATGTACGCTCGTGTGAATCCGGCGTAAGTCTTTACTTAACGCTTTGACGGACACGGCTGCATTATGCGTCATAAGAATTATAATGTTTATATTAAATTAGCCAATGATCAGTTGGGTGTCATGAAAACAAGTCACATATACATTGTTGTGATATGGGCGATCTCCATTATAAACTTTTCTAAGAAAATGATTTGTTATGGGGTTGGTTCACATTTCATATATCGTTATATTAGGATACTATGATTTCAATAGGAATTTTAAGCAGCAGAGAACGAAATTTTGATATGATATTATCAATTTTAAATTATATTTGATTTATTTTGACAAAACTAGCCAATTTATTCAGTATTTGTTTCTTCCAGTTCGGGAAATCAGACTTAACTGGAATTGAGACGATCGATAGGATATGTTTATTTTCACTTATAATAAAAGTCAAAGATCCAACCCACAACACTACCATTTGGATGACCCTATAGGATTAATACCGGGACGAATCTGCAAACATTCGGCCAAAAGCCGTTTACTGCTTTTATTCAGAGATTCCGAAACTTTTTTTTCTTTCTTGTGAAGATTATAAATTACATCTCTTGATGTGGAAAATATTACATCACTAAAATCGCTTATTAAATACAAAAATCAACAAGTTTGTTAACGCGCCAATCATAGAAGCTCGTTTCTTGTTTTCATATCAAAACATCATCAACAGTATCAATCTCGACTCAGCGTCCTATAATTTTCGACTCAAACGGGCACCAATGAAAAGATCATCCATGAATTCATAATTACACCATCGTCACTAATTAATGGGATGATTTCATCGTCCACTCGCGATATAATTGATTACTGATCAGATCTAGTGGCATTGACATTTTTATAGTGCTTCGCCAACTGTGGGTCGCGCCCACGCCTCCATTATAGCGATTTTTTTGCGCATAAAATTGCCTCGGCAAAATTGGTGTTTTGTACGTGATACGAGCAATAAATATTTTTAATTTATTGTTATTGTTCGTAACAATGGAGTATTATTGTATACGGAGTGTACGAATATGGAAGACCACCTGGAGGATGCCATTATCTAAATATACATTTTCAAAATCGCTTGGATCTAGTAAGAAACGTTTTTGAACAAATTTAACATCAAATTCATTCGAACACTCACCCTGCGGGTCACAGAGGTGAATGTGTATAAAGTACCCGTGCTATATTTTTGATTTGCATGCAAACTTATGTTTTATTCTATTGAATAAGTAATACAAACAATGGATTTAAATCAATAATTCTGTATAAAAACGGCATTCAAAAATTATTTGAATTTTTTGAATTTTGTGTGTACATAATATTATACAATTAATATTATGTACACACAAAAATCAACAGAACTGTCTTTCGCGTAAAACCGAAAAAATAAACGATATTTTCGAAGCGGTTCAGTCTTAGTGATAGTTTCAGCAAAAATAACGGTTTTACCGGTTTTCTGTTCGAAGCCCTGTTTTAAATACTCAAATCAACAGATGGAAAATATTTATTACATAAGAAAATTTCTTTTAATGTAGAACATCCATAACAAATATTTAAAAAAAAACAGAAGGTAAAAAATCAGACATGTGAGACCAGAATCAATCCTTAATTTAAAAAAAAATCATCCTTAATAATATACAAGATATTTTGCACAAATTTTTTTGGGGGTTAGGGGGTCTTATGCTACGTTTCACACATAGGCCCTATGTCCTAAGTGTCAGAATTGTCGAAATAGATTTTTTCATCCGTATAAATCCATTTATCTGTCAGGACCGTCGTAGTGTGTATGAATCTTGTATATAAATAAATAAACACTGTCGATAGCACACAATATTCTGTATATTCTTCGAGTAAACATAAACAATACACTTAACATCGATTCATCATATCATTCGCATATTATTAATCGTAAATTTGGGTTAACGATCTATACAATCTTTATTTTTCTATACTTTCTTTTAGTTTCTGTCTCCCGAACTGTCTTCGTTCGGTCTCTGTTTCTCTCCAAATTCAACGTACAAGACACTGTCGGTCTTTGTCTGTTTTCAATCTCAGCGTGTAAGAATTGCTCTTTCTGAATCACTGGAATTCGGACACAACTCTGTGTCTTACCCAGGGTATGGTAAAGCAGGCACCCGCCACAGATGCTACTGGGCTTGGGGCGCAAAACACAGAATACCGACCCGGTCGAAAGTTGCTCATGGTTTTTATTTTACTCGGCCATTCTACTTTATAAGAACCAACACTGATTGACTCTGTCCGTTTTTATAATATATACTAAGTTGTGTAAACCCTCTTCAGTACCGATCGCGAGCCACTCATTCGTCATATAAGCGATCCGAAAAGCGGACCGATTGGGCATACTCCTCCCTTGGGCTCTTCCTCTTATGTATCCTTTTGCGGCATTTTCTATGGTCTGTACGATCACGAAAGATTAAAAAGTTGTGACGATTTAACCCATTAATGGACAAGTCTGCAATTGCAGACGAATGTGATGAGTGTATTAACTTGGAGCAATAACCAATTTTTTGGTGCTGTATTTGCTCGGTGGGCATTTAGGCTCTCCAACAACAACAAAAAATGTCTTTACGAGATCGGTTATATCATCATCTAATATTTTGTTATGTAATGTCAGTTAGAAGATTCGAAAAAATGTTAAGATAACTGAACTGTACAACAAACAATAATGATAGGATGTCAAAAATAAGTCCAATTTTTAACATCGTTGCTTCGAATTTTCAAAATGTATATTCTCCATCGGAAGAAATTGTCACAAAATATTAACCCTTTGATTAGTATGGACATACATGTATGTCCGAACTCTCATGTCCCATATAGAGCACTCTTGCACATTGAAGCTCGGAGACAGACAGAGACAGAGAGAACTTATTATACGTATTGATTTGCGAAGTCAAGTTTAAAAAACGTAAAATATTGCATACGTAATGCTTGAAAATCCTGATAAATGATGGTATTAAATCAATCATTCAAGCTTGACATTACAAATTATAAATAAAACATGTATGCCGTTCGAACAGATGATTCACAAAATTAACATTTTATTGCTTTAATTATACAAACGTTGACATAACGATATATTGACCTCTTTCTCGTTATGGGAAAAGCCTTATTGGGCCCTCTCGAAGTCGCACAAGTCTGATTGCTTTAAAAACTATGAATGAATATTTACAACAAGCAACCGGTTTATGAAATGCCGTGCGCAAGGGGTTAATCCTTAAATTAATGCGATACGAGCAGAAACGTGTACGCCATACATTAATGATTATAATCATTTAGCGCTGAACACCTACCACTTGTTTACTAATCGGATTAGATAATTGGCGTCAAAATAACATAGGAGGACGTCGCGAATTTCGCAATCCGACTTTTTTTCATAGCGCAGACATATTTATCTTGATCATGAGGACATCATCGAGTCCTTAATCGGTGGCTTGTAATTCATAAATTATGTAATGGAGTATTCGCGAGTCTGGATGTCCCACGCGGATATGTACTAATACGACATATCCTTGAGGATGGACACCTTGCTAATCATCGCAACGAACCACCATTAGCGATATCATCACGAATACTATCCGGATTGAACGGTTAATTTATAATATAGCACCTACACCTGTTTTAAAAATAAACCAGTAAATTTGCTCGATAAACATTGGCCGAAACGCCTCCTCGATAAATCTCAAAGGACAAAAGAACTAAAACGCCTCATCGCAGCATCTTCAACAGCCTCCATAAACCACAACCACGTATCGATCAAATCTATGATTTTTTCCGGGTCAAGTATTTAATTAATACGCCCATCCGATTGTTGGCCCATAATTCAGGTTAAATTCCCAGATAATCAGATTGCTTTATTTGGGGCCCCATTCCGATTTCGATTACTAAAACGCTAATGGCGCACGGTCAAATTTGGTAGTCGATTAAAATATAATTACAATTATATAGACATTATATCGTTTATGGTCCAGAAAAAATCGCATCTAAAACTTTCATATCGCCGCGATTCCTAATCATGGGTTTCGGGAACGAACATGCGATTTATGATTGTACATAACAAGCTTCTTCAGCACAAAAAAAATCGATCGACCTTTTAAATTGGGTGCTGAAATTCGTATGATTATAAACAATGCGATTATGATTGGTGATGTCGAGTTTTTTACGAACATAATTCAAGAAATCAAATAATGTGGAATTAAATTTGGAAAATCAAACATATTTAAAGACGAACCGGTAAAACCGTTATTTTACCGGAACGGTGCCTTTAATGGATTTTTTTTTTTTGCATATTATCAAAGTGTAAACTTATAAGAATATATCCACCAAAGAAATGTCCGAAATTCTAATTATTTATGATATTATAACTATTTTAGTGACGCGGCAACAAAGCTGGTCCTACCTGAAACTACTTTTTTTAAGACGGTTGACATGATATCTCATGTTCTAATTAATTGATTTACTTCAAATTTGATTGTACTCTTTTTTTATATTATCTTCTATTGTTCCTACCAGATTTATATCAAAAAATTATTTTTAACTATTAAAAAAAATTAAAACTGAAAAAATAAGGCCCAAAAATG
The DNA here is from genome assembly GCA_008973525.1 of Stenopsyche tienmushanensis. Classification (NCBI taxonomy): domain Eukaryota; kingdom Metazoa; phylum Arthropoda; class Insecta; order Trichoptera; family Stenopsychidae; genus Stenopsyche; species Stenopsyche tienmushanensis. The sequence continues at coordinate 1,317,175 of WACJ01000405.1, forward strand.
ACTTTTTTAACGCATTCGCGGACAAGGATTAGCGACGCAATACATGAACATCGAAATTGAGTTAAACCATCAATAAATACACTATTATTATTCCTTGTCTCGTATCTCTTCTCACGCCTTGCGATTTCCACTCTTAGACTTTCTATCACTATCGATGTGCATATATTGTAAACCCTTCAATTTTCTATTGAAAAACTAGGGCGTTTTCAGCTATCATGGCGCATAATAGAGGAATCGTTAGACCGAAGATTAGAATTTGAAGACGTAGAATACCTAGACTTGAGATGGGGTTACAAAAACCATGTTATTCAAAAAATATATATATTTACAGTTACATTATAACCAAAATGTAATTCTAATATATATTCGGCATAATAAAGTCGTGACTTGGACTTGGAAGTCAATATACGCACACATATAAACACGCGCCTATATTTGCAGACCGGCGCAATAAACACTTATCACATCCGTCTGTAATTGCAGACGTGTCCGCGAATGCGTTAAACAGTTGGCATTTTGTGAAAATATATTTTTTTAAGTGAAGGAATCTTTTTTCTTTTTTTATTTAAATAATTCTAAACCAATACCCCCCTTTAACCCTTCCTTTCCTGTGATGTGTTTACTACAACTCGACTCTAATAATGTTGTGAATTTTAAATCACTTTTTCATATCTGTACCAAATACACATCATCGAGGCATTCGGGTGTTTTGGAGGGTGGATATTTAGCATGAATGCTCATTGTATCACGATTTTTAAACCATGCCAACCCTTTTGACATGATTTTTCATGGCGTACATATGTTTTTAAAAATATGATCGCCATTCACACCTGTAACTCTAAGGTTACAGGAGTCCAACCGCTTAACCAAGAGCCTACCTACGGGCTTAAATTGATATTAGCGTAACAAATTGATAAGGGCCGTTTATTAGCTATAAATTAAGTGCCAATTAGTGAAAAATTCCTCGGCTAACGGCCAATCAATTTCAATTGCGTAAAATGAAATTGCCACCAATTCCATCGTAGAATTATTCAATATTGCTTCAATAAATGCCCGAACTAAATTGAAGTTCTTTGTTACCTAAGTGTTAAGAAGCGATAAAATCGAGATGACACCGAAGGAGCACCGTTTGACTCGAATTTCACAATGACATCAAGCGATGATGTAATTGTAAATAAGATGCATTTGAATCATCATTTAATTTAATCATCATAAATTCTCGTTGAGCTTGTCGAAAAAAATAATTATCTGCAATTCTGGGCGTTTTTTCAATTATTCCGCTCATGAATTCGCATATGATGATATCCTTGAATGAGCGCTCAATTTGGGCGCAATCATACTGTGATGGGGGCGCGATAAATATTCATTGGAATTATTCAAATTTTCAATTTTGATTTTTTGGACGTAATTGATTTTTTTTAAATCAAAATTTAGGCTTGTTTACAAACATACTTAAATGTTTCAGCCTTGACAGTGCAAGCTCACACAACCGCGTATTAAGAGCTGTTAAATCCACCCTCGGATTAATTCGAAATAGTCACATTCCTGCATAATTCGATTATATAACGCATTCCTAATTTAACGACCATTGTTCATAAGATCGATTTCAAATTCAGGAAATGGGATCCAAGATATGATGATACGCCATCGTGTTGGGGAGTTATGCTGATGATGCAACGAGACGACGCAATAAATATTCAAAATTTAATTGTTGTCAGGCTTTGTAAAAAAATAAATAAATAAATTCGATTATTACATTGGCATAATGTGGGCGTCGACCGAATGAATTGATCCGGTATAAAAAACCAGTGGTTCCACAACGGAAGTTATCAATTCCGAACGCCTTTACGTAACACATATCATATTCAAACTTGTTTTATTCGACGAAAAAAAATAAATGGTTGTAATAACGTCATGCTTCATTAGATAACGCTTCAACAATGAGATGTACGCAAGAAAATGTAAAAACGATTCAAAGAAACTTTAAATTTTAAGACTGCTTGGTGCTTACCTACCAAGAAATATCAATGATTCCATTTCGATTAAAAGTCGACACTCATCTCATGTCATCTTATCATTTTTATAAGAATGACGAAGAGTCTACAGTATTTAAAATATACAGTCCGATAAAAGATTTCTTAAACAACGACAACACTCAATTACATGTTAATATATCATTTTAAACAATATTAATTATGAGCAATTAACTCTTTGATTAGTGAGTTAATTTTAAATTGACTTAAACGTAGATGCTATATTTGTATGCCTGCCACATATCGTCCCTATAAATCCATTTATCTCTCAGGAGCGCGCAGCGTGTATGAAGCTTGTATATAAATAAATAAACACTGTTGAAAGCACACAGTATTCTATAATTTCTTTGCATAAACATAAACGTTTTAAGGGATTAAGGACGAAAATCAAATACACTCAAACCTCTTTTTTGTGCGATTTCAAAGTTATGCGGTTTTTTTTAATTTGCCTTAATTTGAAATGCCAGATGTCAGATATCCTTAAAATTTTACCAATGATGCAAGACGTCCTTTAAATGTTACCAAAAATGCTGTTTTTTAATTGCCTTATTCTTTTCATATTTTTTATTCACTTTTTTTATGCGATTTTGGATATATTTTATATGGTTGTTTCAAAGTTATGCGGTTTTTAAAATCCATGGGATGCATCTTTACTTTGTGTAGTATAAGATTATTAAATTCTGTTATTCAGATTTAATGGAAACGTCTGAAGAGATTTTTCATTGCCTTGAAATTAAATCTACTATTTTTCTGGTCTTCAAAAAACATCCAAGTGTCCTTTGATACATTGAGCCTTAAATGGATATTGTATAAGCCCTAATCCAAATAGATAAAAAACACTAAGGTATAAAATATTAAACAAATATAATTGTACTAAAATTAGACCACTTTACTTTTTGAATTGATTTGCCACAATTTGATTTTTATTAATTTTATTATTATGAAATTTTAAAACAAATCATATAAAATGCATTTCAAATTTGACTTTAAAACGTTGGATTGTAAGCATGTTTTAGAAAATTCAGGTTTTTTTTTATCCAAATTCTCTTAATCCTTAATGGTATTTATTGGTTTATGCTCGTGAATCACGTGATCAGAGTAAGATACAATGGCGGCTCTCTAGTGCGCAGTCGCAAGGAAATATGATGCGGGTATTTGATGTTAAAAAATAGTACCTCGAGATTAAAAAATAGTACCTCGAGATTAAAAAATAGTAGACTCGTCAGTGAAGTCTCGCAGCTAGATTTTTAAAAATCTTTTTAGCTTTTACAAATTACTATTATTATATATTTTATATTCTTCCACATTTTTTTATTAAGAAGAACATTTTGTGATAAAAGGGTCCAGGAATTGTCCAACTATACCGATACTAAATCATCCTAAGATTTGATTAAAATTTATATTTCCAAGTAGTTATTTTAAAAATATTCTCATTATTTTGCATTATTACTCCTATATGAAATACAATGCTTAAAATATGAAAATTATAAATAAAAAAGCTTGAAAAATAACGGTTTTACCGGTTTTGGTTTTGCTCCGGATCATCAATATTTGATTTTTTTTTTTTTTAAATATTTATATTAAAAACTTATTTTCTAGTATAATTTAGAACATTTTATTCCTTCCCATGCAATATAAATAAATGACTGCAATTGCAGACGTGTCCACGAAAGCGTTAATAGAAGTTATTACAACACATACGGACATTAGGTCATGGACAATCGACATGATGTGGAGAAAACGACAAACTTATCAACACTTGCTTTTCTATATAAAACAAAGAAGATTGGAATGCGACCATTGTAAATTCTGGAAAATGGGATAATTACATCCTAACGGATATTGAGGAGCAAAGCGCCGGAAATTTGCGGAACAGGGAAACTCAAAAATACACTGCTTAAAAATATTTTGTAAAATGTTTGCTTAAAAATATTTGCAGATTTTGTTGGATAAATCCTCAACATTGCTGGGAAACCTAAGAATTGTTCTAATAATAGATAATATCAAAAACACCCAGATCTATTTAGGTTATCTTTGATGAATCTTAGAAGAAAAAGTTTGTCGATCCCTGAAGCATACGATTTTACTGAATGGAGCCGGCGCTAGCGTGGGAGGAACAAACACTTGCGATTTCTAGCACGAAGGTTAAATCCACTCCATCACCGTGAATTGTGGTGTATCGAGGAAGTTGCCCAAGATATGACTTCTTCGAGCATCACGCGATGCCGACTTTCTTGCATGACCCATCATCAAATCCATAATTCACCGTTGATTGTTACATATCGATATCGACAGCAATTACCGATTACATTGGCGAATCGCTCGCAACTAATTGATGAAGTGCCTTCATATCTTCCAATTATACCGAAGCCCTAATATATTTCATAGAAGCTTTTTTGGGCGTTTGAAGCGTTCATTTTTTGGTCTCGTTGAGTTTTTAGATCGACCAGAATGTGTGGTCGACGGCAAAAACTCCAATGGGAATAATGGCAATAAATTAGATTCGACAAGCATGCTTGGCCAAGTTTCACGGTCAATTTTGTGTGTGCAATTCATGAATTCTTCGATCCATTTTTTTCCTTCAGCCTCCGACGTCGTAATAGAATAATGAATTCGTACACAATGGAAGCTGGAGATCGAAATAGGTTTTTATGAATCTATTAAGAGCCCCATTTAATATGTATGACGTGACCGCGTACCCAAATCGAAGCCTCGTCGGGCTGGATCGAATCTTTCATCTCTTCGGATGGAATATAATATATTTAAATGTCGACATTTCCATTTTAGTGAATTACATAAAAATAATACAGCAATCGTGAAGCACAGCGAAAATGGTGAGGATGGGCTTCGTTGGCGCCTTTTCGGAAATAAATATTCAATGGGATAACACTAACATCGTCGTTTGGTCACATTCTATGAATTGAAATCCAAAATAACGTGATAAATGGGTATTTAAATCGTTTCACATTGAGCCTCGATTGAAAATTATGCAAATTTTGAGCATCCAAAGATCAATATAAGGAACCTCCAAAGGAAAAATTTAAGGATTTCGAATATAAAAGTCAATTCTGGACATTTATCGGATTCTTATCCTTTAACAGAAATGTCACATATTTGATTACGATCGTGATGTAAAAGGAGATAAACGTAAATGTATTTTTTTTTTCAAATAGTGATGCAGCTGCGTTGTAAATGTCTCAAACAAAATCATTTGAAAATTCTTGTTTATGTAATCTGATATATATAAAAATCAATGTTGGTTTGTCTGTATTTTATGCGCTTCCATACCGTTCATCCAATTGCAAAAAAATATTGTCAACTTACTGTTTACACTTGTGGAAATAACATAGGCATTGTAAAAATATTGTATGGATGCACCATGTTAGCGCATATTGGTCTGGTGAAATGAAGTTTGGACTGCGGGGACGGATAAAGAAAGGATGCGCGCGCAATACGGAGGTTAATATCTTTTTTTCCCGTAGGCAACGTATAAAATACGTAAGGTCAATATCTTTCATCCATATTTAAACCAACAACAACCAAAAAATGTATGTTTTATTAAGGGACGTTTCTACCTTGTTGGGCCTAAAAGTATAAAAAAATTTATGCGAAAAGTATTAAATATAGAATATTGATATTTAGTGAGTTGATTGGGTGATCTTTATTGAATATATAAATATTTTTTAATGTTTGACAAAGAATGGCAGTGGGAGTGGGGGGGAGCAACGTATATCGGTGCGCGAGCGATGACATTATTCATTACGGAAGTCCTTAGTCCTGAACAATTGATTTGTAGCAAAAAAATTAAACATATTTTTACCTTGTATAATATTGCGTATAGCTTAGACTACAGTTAAGAAGAAATATTGAAAAATAAAAAAAATTGTGAGCGATCAAAAAAAAGTTTGTGTTTATGCCAACATTTTTTGTAGTTTTTTGTGCAATAAATAAAAATGTTTAAATATTTTTAGATAATTATAGGTCAAACGTTGAAAACATCTATTGTACACGTGCTACTCAAATTTCATAAAGAATGTTCATCTATGAAGTGTAGAAGCACTTCCGTAAGCTTGGAAAAAGTGATTTCTTGAAATTTACTGATAGTGATATTTAAATATTAGTTCTTTCTGACACTCGAAAAAAAATTTTTTTTTAACATCAAAACGTGTTGAAGAATTTGGTCAAAGTTAATATATAGCATCAAGCAAAAAAAATCGACAAATTAAGATAATAATATACAAATGCTTCATTGGGCCCGTATTATATAAAAATCGTTTATAATGAATTATACAAGCAGCATAGTTTAACAGTAATATTTACCGTTACCGCATAATCATGCATGTCAATAATTTAGCAAAAAATCCGCTTAAATAATACACCTGTAAAAGTTAATATTGCACTTGGATCGATTGAAAATAAATATTATATTAATTTATCGGCCATCCATTATAGTGCGTCTCGTTCTTGCCGCGTTAGAAAGGAAAGCGTGCGAGCGAGAGGGCGCGCTCCCCATAAACGTCATAAGAAAACGATGCCACTAATCAATCCGCCTCGAATGGTATTATTTTACGATCGCAGAAACGATATTTTGATGATTTATGCGATTCGGTGTAATTATAATGGATTACATCCCGGATAGTTGCATGACACATGCACCCGACGGGAAAGTAAAATTTTTCGCTATTACTTGGATGGAGGTTGTTAAAAATTGCAGTCACGATCGTCCGGACTTTCGTTTTCGATTTGACGAGCATAATTTGAGTTGTATAGTTTTGCGGGTATTAAAATTGAATGGAGTACAAAAGAATCAGATGGTGAAAAAACAATCAAATTTTTTTGGGAGTTTTCCATGATTCAAGATGATCGCATGGCAATTTGGGCTTTCGGTTTTTTTTTCTATTTGCGTTATTTCAATTTACTTAATTACTCTTTAGATGTCCATTTTTATTCAATTACACGTTTCTCTTTTTTGCACAGTTTAATGTTGATAGTGTTCCATTAGCACATTTTCCACATGCATACCTTTCACTCTTTTTTCGCCCACCCAAATTATCAGCCCATTGGCTTGATTTAGTTATAAATCACAAATTTCCATCAGCATTTATTCGGTATCAGATGAATCCCATAAAAAATAATATCTATATCCAAACACACATCGTTCTTCATGCGGATACCCGATGGACTAAATAGAAGACACTTAGCATACGAGTGTTGTTTGTCCAACACAAATGTAGCCAAATTAGTATGTAACACTCACCACGGATATGTGGACGAATTTGGCTTTTGCACGTAGGAAAAAAAATATTTATTTTGGCACAGATTTGGCAATGGTATGTCATGAGTGCAAAAATGTTTGCATACGTCATATGCGATGAGTATTCTGTCAAACGTGCTCAGAATACAGATAACAAGATTATAAATATATAGATAATAGCAATCATTGATGCTAAATTTTCATTGTTTACTGTGTAAGAGAGAAACACTTAAAAATGACAGTCAAAGATAATAACAGGTATGAAAATAAACAACAGCACAAAAAATTTTTTTAAAGTTTTTAATAAATGAATCATAGATAAAAAAAATTCTGTTTATAAAAATAATCAATTGCTCGATTTAAACCATTTCAATATTATTCTGAGGTATTTAATGGTAGTCATCATACTATGGACTTGGTAACATCTTGAATTTAACCCTTTAGCATCGGGTCATAGCAACTCTGTGCGAAAAAAGCGGGCTATCGCAAAAGTGTATTCGACATACGTTCCTATAAAAATATTCAATATTTCTTTGGTTTATGTGACTTAGATATGTAAAATACATATTTTAATCTATTTTAATATTTAATATATTTATATATTTTTAACATAAAAGCGTTATTTAAAAATCATTCTTCCGATAACGCAAGTTCAGACAATGACTTTGTTCACCCAAAAAGATGCAAAGTGTTGAAAATAAATTCAAATAGTTATAGTGGTAAGAGTTGTGGAACGGGATTCAATGAAATTAACTCTTTGCGATCCTATGTCGAGTCTGGCTCGACATTTTGTTTCTAAATTTTTTTTTTCTCACTCATAATTGCCAATTAATAAATCATATTTCCATTATATTCTGACCTTATGAATGGATTTACTAACGCTTATGTATCCTAAAAAGTTAGCGGAAGCGGAGATTCAACCCAGGGGTTCTGCTCTTCCTCGCCGAGGACTCCGTTTATGGATATCAAAACAAGAATACCACAGAAAAATAATAAGGCAATAGTCCTGGTTTGGATATTTTTGGATTACTAATTGAGTACATCTAGTGGAAGTTAAATGATTAAATCAATTAAACGCTGATAATAATATGATTGTTGATGAAAAATTGATTGAAATGATTTTCTTTTCCAAATACAATGAATTTGAAAGCATTTCTGATGATGTCTCAGATAATTAAATATAAAAAAATGTAAAAATATTCCGTCGTATAGTCGCGTATTTGCGATGGAATCCCAATGATTCAGAATATAGTGTGCTATCAACAGTGTTTTTTTTAATTTATATACAAACTTTTTAAACACTGCGCGGTCTTGAGAGATAAATGGATTTGTACGGACGATAAGTGCCAGACATACAACATAATTAACTCAAATTAGCTACTCAAAGGGCTGACAATAAGCCGAAGAAGGACCACAACTTAAGGGCTTCGGATTGAAATCTATCTGTATAGTTATTTGATAATACACGAAAACCATGCCAAAATAAAACGACAATAGTCAATTTAAATACGATTTTATGTTGGACCAATTTTTCATCATTTTTCAAACAAAATTATTGACTAAATAAGGTTTTATTAGAGTCAATTTATATCATTTTTTTAATTCTAAGGATTGCCGACAAATAAGTACATCTTCCCACACAAGTGTTAACCAGGACATTGTCAATTTACTCGGTGTTCTATTACCAGTATTCCTGTTTGGATTCGCAATCACATTTCAATGTACTGTTACACGTTAGCCTCTTGTAGATATTAGTTGTAATATTTTAAGTACTGCAGTTCATGAATATAGTCATCTTGTTCTATGCTGTGTCATGATTGTAAAATTTAATTGTGTGTATCAAATTCCCAGGAGTTTGATGAAAGAAGTAAAAGTCTTCAGCGTTTTTATCAGCATTCTCTTCAAATCAATCTTTTTTCTACCACGAAATGTACATCAATTTTTTCGTATACAAAAATTCAATAGAAATAGTTTCGATCAATAAAAAAGAAAGGTTGAAAGGAGCGTGCCAAAAACGCTACAGGAGAAAGTGACGGATATTGAAAAAATTCAGACGTGACTCTAATTTGCGTCGACATGATCTGTTCAAAAGGCAGCTCATAAAAAATGGCGTTAGAAGAATCGTCGGTAATCAAATTATAGCGAATCGCGTAGTCTCCGTAACAATTCATAATAATCTTAGGTCGAATAAAAAATATTTTCCAGGCACAAACTTGACTAGGCAATATGTAATATACGCAATACGTTTGATGTTTAAGACCTTTTTTTCACATCATTATACAGTCGAGATGATGAACAGGTAATCAGAGGCATTAAAATCACTGACCCGTGCTTAAGAATATGAGAAAAATTATTTTCACAGAAAAACAAAGAGCTATTCCAAAGTCGTCAAAATGCGTAAATTGCATCGTCCCCTAACAGAGAAATGCCGATGCTTTGCATTTGCGCTATGCAGAATGCATAAATTATTGCACTTCCCAGACCGATTAGTGCACGCTCGTCTTCTGCGGCAATGAGGAAGTACTTTCAGCGCCTCTGCATAAAATATTGCAGTAATGACAACAGGGCATGTATTAAAAACCAATTGAGGTCCACGATGGATAAAGCAGTTGTTGCCACAGCTGCATTCGTGCAGCAAATGGAATGCATAAAAAGAGATCATTTCCAAGCATGTATAATTTTCTGGATTGCATAGCATCCGTAGGAAACTCGTTCTAGACCATGCGGCTCGTACTGATATAATCAATTGGCTGGTCGACCGTTAAATCTAAAAATGTCCATGCAAACAATCATAAATTCTTAACATGAGGTGTTAAAATTAATCAAAGAGAAAAGACCGAAAACGGCCAAAAATAAAATAAAGGCAATTTTTGCATTAAAAAGTTGAAGTGTTGCTAAATATGGTACGAAAAAAAACGAAGAAAGATGGCATTAATATACCAAAAACATGTATTTGAGTCATCAACTGAATTGGATGAATGTCATCTATGATAGCGAGAAGGAAGTTCAACCAAAACAAAGACACCTATGAAAATCAAAGATTATAATAAAACCAACTGGAAATAAATAACAAACCGACGACGTAGTGGACAAATTTAAGGTCTTGGAAGCATTTATCTATCCTATACTACTTAATATTTATAGCTATTCACGAAAGACTACTCCGTTTTTGAGGATTCTCACCCTTTCGGGGCATTTACATTATGTGACACCTTTCACTAGACCCCAGAATCCTAATTTTGAGATGTACTGCTACGCAAAGATCTTGTAAGCCATACTTGGAATGATCGCAAAATGAAACTAACACATACTCTCTCTCAACATTATTAAATGTGAAGACATTCTATAATTTATGTTCCAAAAATTGTAGCTTTTGGCTGTATCTAATCAGAAAGTTTCACTGCCCCAATTATTTTATTTTTGGGACCGGTTTAATAATCGCTGAACTAAATCAATCCTGAAATCACGCTTCTAATAAGTCTAGCTTTCTGATTAATCATAAGTATATATATATAATCCTCACTATCTGTGAATCTGTTATTAAAAAAGTTGAAACAATAATTGATGAAAATAAAACTTAATCAAATTCGTTCAGAATTCTGATGCAATGATTCAGAATTCTACTGGCATATTTTTGAATTGCATATTTAGAAACTGAAGTACTCGAAATTGCCTTGAACCGAGATCAAGTTTGAGATTTCTCCAATTGCTATCTATCAGCGACTCTTACACAATAGATACTTGACCACTATCCACAAATCAAGTAGATACTTACAGAACTTGACCCAGAACGCTTGCACATAATATATTAAAATTGTTCCTCACGACCAGCAAGAAATAACTTCCTCGGAGTGGCTTCAACAACCTTAGCGAAATAACAGTTCGATATCCATTAACTTCGATCACGATCTCATACGAAGGTAATGACATCGTAGCGATAATTTGCTGGCATAAGAAATTCAAAGCATCTTCAAAGATGCCAAATGATCGATAATTACCGCATTTTGTATTTGATCGAGGCAAAAGGCGTTATCCTTGTATCCTATATGGTAAAATTTTTCTTTTGCACACATATTTTTCAACATAAGATCTGCGACCATCGAGCGCATGTTGCAACATTTTTGCGATTCCCATAAAAACATTGTCGACATTTGGGCAGAACTAGTTTCGACACTGGCTGAGAACCGTATTGCACGCTCCATATGGAGTTGGTTCAGCAACGGCCAGCGGCTTTGAACCTAATTTGGTCGTTACTGATAAATATAGCAGATGTTAATAACCATTAAGCATCGGCTTTAAACAACACACCGTCAATAATCCATGTAAAATAAAGCCTCGGATGCAAGTGGAGGCGATAAAGATGCTACCATGGACAGATTTGTGGACGACTTAATTAGCATCATGCATTATGACAGTGTCTTGGCCGTAAAACGAAGATATAACCATCCGTACGTCCATATTCTGGACTACGGGAGGCTATCTATAGACTGTCGTGCTTGTCTGTTCTATTAATTAGGAAAGCAGCTTTATGCTTTTACTGCATCCAATCCATTGTTCTTATCTCAGAACGGAAGAAGAAATATGGCGTCTTCTCGTAATTGGAAAAGTGAATACAAGGCACAGTCGTAAATCTCTTATACCCTATTTGCGATGAAAGCAAATCCGGATATCATATATCTATAAACACTTAATTGGATATCTAAAAATCATTATAATAAGGCTTATCGAATAATATCCATCGTTTTCCACTTTATCGTACAAAATATGTAGCTGAAGATAGCGAACATTTAATTAAAATTACAAGTGGATGTTGATGTGTTATGTAAAAAATACTAATAGATATTGAAATGTTAACTCCATTGACTATAATACGATTTTTGTTCCGGAAAAAATAACGATTTTTCGGGTTATCAGTTTCGTTCCGGTTCGAAGCCCTGGTATTGAGACATTTCTAAGTGTCTTTCTAAGTAGGTTATCTTCAATTAAAAAACCCAAAGGACGTTTTCTGACCTGATGCCGCGTAATAGTAAACCGTAATATTAAACCGCGCATATCGAGGGCAGAATGTCAAAATTTATCTAAGACCAAACAGGTCCTGAGAACCTCAAACTTAAATTGCGCTAAGAACTTCTCAAAGGAATCTCAGGTAGAAAACCACCACACGAAGACTCCTTTCTCCAGTGAGACTCCTACGATAACATAAGCCCATTTAGGTTACACCTCATCTAAGAATGAAGTTTAGATTTAGATTTTTTGTAACGGACGACATGAGGACCCTCCTCTGTTCCGAGCTGTTTATTGGTCCCGCTATTCGAGATCATGCCAGTCTGCTCACAAAATTGCACAACTTTTGGAGGGAAGCATTTCTCCTCATAACTTAGGCAAAAGTCCTAAATTCACTAAAAGAGAAAAGAGTGACCACAAGGTTTGTGTGTTCAACCGGTCCGTTTTTCAGACCGCTGACACTTCGAATGAGCGGATGCCATGCCTGGAAATGTCTACAGAACATGATCTGCGTCCATGAACGGATCTCCGCATGGGTATTCTGAACTGCCCGTGTCCTGCGAGAAAATGGAACGTCCAGTCATTTGGATTTCAGGTTAAAAGACAAACACCAGATAGCAAAAAAATGTCTATTTTTTAAGTTGATAGCAATTCAATATATTAGATTCAACGCTTGACAATTTCTGACCGCAGTTTTGTCTTGAAAGTGCATAATGAATTTATATCCTGATGAACTATATTTATGGTTGTAATTCCGTTACACCTATTCGTTAAAGTCGGCCTGTAAATTAGTAGATTTTGGCCTCAAACAGCGTTTGAAGTTTTACAAAATTGACGATATTCGTAGCTTTAAATATATTTAGAAGCGGAAATGTTATGTTCGTGTTATGTAGACTCTTTTTACGTCCCTCGGTCATAACAGCCGAAGAACGATGATACAATAAATCAATCAACCGGTTTATTTTTATTGACTGCACCAACGTAACAGCTATCTTCGACGATGGATTTGACAGACGACAAGACGCCTGAGCTCTTTTTAGCCGCTCCTGTCAGATCTGGTCTGTAATCTGACAATGAAAAGCTCGGAAAAGATGACTTGAAAGCTTCTCCATACGCTTTTGACGATTCATCATCGGCTTCTTAGCATAATAAGGAATGTCTGATCGGGTCGATCTGAACTAGACCAGCCGATTACGTATACCGAGACAGTCGATTAACGTCGATCGCTTCGAAATAAGTTGATTAATGGTGTCGGAGCATTTGTTCGAATAATGCAGGCTTGTGATTTATGAATCGGATATTTATAAGGAGGCTTCCATTGACAAGTGTAATGGCGTGAAATATTCACTAGGACTTATTACAAGTGCAGAGGCGGACATCGATATTAATTTGAATAATTTGATATTTTAGCTGCATCGAGAAGAAGATATTATTCTGCATCGTTATGCAATGTTTAAACATAGCATGCATAATAAATTTTGGGTAATGTCTTAAAAAATATCAACAATTATAAGCATTGCTTCCGAATTCTAACTGACTATTCCTTTGAATATGGTTATACGAGGGTCATCCATAAAGTAAGGTTAAAACATTTATGTAGAATTGAAAAACGACTACATTTCTATAATCGGGGCACTAGAGTTTGTAGGCCAGTCTTTAGAATTCTGGGGTGTAGTGACCCACCCACGTCTTATCCCCCGTCACGATAGAGTCTAGAAAAGATTTTCCCTCCTGTGCAAAATGATATACAAATTCACGTGCGGTAATCAAGGGATTTTGGCGGTATTCTGGTGTAAGCATCTGGGCACCCATCTCGCACACAACTTCTTATAACCAAGTTTTTCCAAAACAATATCATCAAGGAGATTTCCAGAAATGTCAGGAAATTCTTCGTGAAGATCATCAAGCGTCACAAGGCGGTCATTTCACTCTTGTTCTTCAATTTTTTGAACAAGTTCGTCAAATATCACTGATGGTCTCCCACTCCTTGTCTCCTCCTGAGTATTAATACGACCTTCTCTAAACAATCTAACCCACTTTGTGACATGTTGTCGACTTATCACATCACTGCCATAAACTTCCATGAGCTTGCACGGTTTCACTTGTTCGGTTACGAAAAGCGTAACCGAACTGATATAAATGTTAAGAGTTGTGCCTCACTAAATTAAAATAGTGTAGAGCAAATGTGATAGCCCTGCCCTCGAGCAGAAGAACATAAACAATATGATGTTCGCGACCAGATTGCATCCAGCGTTTGTTAAAAATCCCCGACATGAAATGTGTTTTTGGCTGTCTTTCTACAAATAAATATAAGAAATGCAATATTTCAGGAATATGAGAAACTTGATATAAAATAAATAAAATCCCCACACCCCAACATAGAAATGAAATATTAGACTGGCGTTCTTGTACGTAACTTTGCCAACGAAAGATCAATATTACTCAAGATAAAACTTCTAGAATCCCCCTATAAGATATTAGTTCACCAACTAGGAAATCTGGACCAAAAATAAAAGCTCTCCACTAGGAATCATCAATTTCACTCGGACGCGAAAATATCTAGAAGATTATTGAAGCAAGCAAAGGCAATCACTGTCAAAATGGAAACGTTGTCATCGTCTTTACACGATCTCATTCACACTTTACATCGAATCGTCAATATGTGCTCTTTGTATTTGCTGTCTACAGAAGACTTCTTTTTGCAGCACACATCGCGATGCTGTTTGCTATTCAAAGTAAATATTTATCTAGCGCACTTCGGTTTCTCAATAAATCGCTACTACGTGACTCTTGATTTAGTCGTTCAATCAAAGCCATATATATTCGAACAAATTCTTAGGATTTATGCTATAAATTATCTTCGTCTTTGAACTCAAGACCAGTCATTGGCTTGAATTGGCGCTCTTTGAATGCCTCCATTAAGCAACGTTATAAAATAATGACATTCTTTGTGAACTTTGCATATGCTTTTACATATAAAACCGCGTAAATTGAATCATTATGATACAAAAATGTTACAAAAACAATCATTCATCCATTTTAATATGGTCTTAAATATTTTCAGAGACTTTTAAATTAGCGTACATAGTGAAGTTAGATTTGAGCTTTGTCTCGCTAATTAGCTTAGTCTGCCAGAAACTCAAGTGATCTGGTGAACTGGTACTAAGTAGTACTTTGGATACAACTTGTGCCAATTGAGCTGTATATTTCAATAGAAGCTATTTTCCGCAACGATAGCTGAAATCGGGAAACGATGCTGAAAAAAACCTAGAAAGAAAATAGTCATTAATAAATAGAGTCTTCTCCTGTAAACTTTGGGTATTTGATGGAATTTAAAAAAAGTATTTAAATATGATACATTGAAACTAAGCGGAACTAACACAATCAATTAATGTAGCAATCGTTTAGTACAGTGTTTCTCAACCGGTGCACTGGTGCACCGCGAGCTTATTACAAGTGCACCGCGAAAAAATTGGTAAAAACGAAAAATTCTGCAAAACAGTGAAAACCGAAAAAGTCGTTAGCAAAATTATCAAAGTCAACGAAAGAGTTAATGTAATTTGGAATTAGCCAAATCAATTGCGTGTATGTTAACCGTTTAACGTAGACTTTGGGTATTCTACGCCTCGCAGCCGCAGTCTGTTCAAAGTGGAGTAAATAAACATGCTGTGGAGAAACAATCGTCTTTGAAATCCAGCACCATCACCCTGTGGAATCCTTCTCGTCAACGTTACGGAAGACGCGGCAGTTGCAGGCCGTCAGAAGCTCTATGAACGGAGGTAACTGGGACTGGTCCACAGAAGCAACACGAACATAACTGGGCCCCGGTATTCAGCTGAGAGTTCTCGCCTACCTTACGATGGATACATTTATTACCAAACGAAATCGTGAATCAGACCAAAATATTAATGACACAGGGAGTACAAGTGAAAGAAGTAGTGACGATATTAATAGACATCATACGTCTCATACAAAAGAAAATGTATCCAGTAAAATCAGAAAAAATAATCGACAATATTCTGAAGAATATTTATGTTTCGGTTTTACGTATTTTTACGCATTATGTATTTAACTCAAAGTATGAGTATATTTGAAAACTTCGGTATTTCGGATTGATATTGCGCTATTCGAAAGACTTACCTAAAACAAAGAATTTAAACATCCATTAGACCAAATATTTTGTGTGTATATTTTAGATGACAAATTAAATGTTAGCTCAAATTTATCTTGTAAATCTTATTATCCTTACCTGAGAGCTCTTACTGCATGAATTTTGAAGTCCTGGACACCTTTGGAATTTGGTTCACCAGCAGTTCTTTTGAACCACACTATACAATTTTTCACAACGTCCATCTAAACTTAAGACTATTGATTGATCAAGGCTGGTCGATTTCGTAATCAAACAATTGCGGATTGCTTTTATATTAAACACGATTTCATACCTGAAATTAAATATTTGACACATTTTAGTCCAATTATTTAGCCGATGATATATTTTTAAAATGATACATGATGTATTTTCTTTAATCTAAGGAAAAATTGATGCTTAATGAAGCTTTTAGCTATGAAATGCTAAATGAATCACTTCCGAATATCGTATTTTACACATACATTTGAATGTTAGTCGTGACTTTAAAAAAATGATACAAAAATCGGACCTAAATCCTACATCTTAAAATAGACATATTGATTTTCCAATCCACTATGAGTATTATTTCCGATCTGTGTTCTTGAAATCTCAATGCAATTGTTCAACATTAAACATTTCGATAATAAGCCTAATAATCGTATTACAATATACTTAAAAACTATGACTACTTGCCTCAATATTTTAGCTGCATGACGATCAGGATACAGTCTGGAACATGGATCACATTCCGGAACGGCACAACACTCTGTGTATTAAAAAATATCACTTAACATACGCACATGCACATCCTAACCTGTCAAAATAAAATATAGCTCTGCACCGAATATTGTTGCATAGCATAAAATCGACGCCTAAACTGGACGGACAAATTGAAACGCATTTATGATAAATTATTAATATTTATAAGAAAAACTATTTTTTTAAAATCATGGGATTAAATAAGCTGCTGCGATATATTCCTAAAAATATTATTTTTCAAAAAAAATCACCATCCTTTTCGTTGCATAAATATATTATTTTTTAATGAATTTCAAATTTTATAAAAATATTTTTGGGAATATATCAAAAGAGCTCATCTCAGAGAGAATCTCATGCATTCTTTCAATAGTTTTTCATAATAATTTTCATTTAGTATTAATACATTTATATACGTACGCTTAGTTGAGTCGTCGAATTAAGCTAGGCGACAATCAGTGCGTGTTCGGTTCTTAGGTTATACGGTTGGGCTTAATCGTCAGAGGGATATATCTTAATAAGTAAAGTGCAGTGTTGTTCCAGAATGCGTCCCGTACTCCAGGATCTATCCTGAACGTCATGCAGCGTCGATACTCAGGCAAGTGTTCTTAGTTTTTTAAGTGTTTTGTACTGCGACTTATAGTAAATTGGAGGTCCTTGCTGTCTATTTTAAGATGTAGGATTTAAAGCCGATAAATTATGTTTTTTTTAAAGCCACGATAAACTTTTGATTTTATTGTCACAATAGACTCTTACATAGAGTGCGGACACCCCTCCTCCCCAACCTATATTTACCACTTAAAGAGAGCAAATATTTTTAATAAAATGCGTATAAATATAAAATTGTTTCTAGGGAAAAATTAACTAACTAAATATATTTTCAATGTTAAACATTTTTATATAATTTAACATAAAAAGAAAATATGTATAAAAATGGTATGTAAATATTATTTTTTTAAATATGTAATAAAAATTATGTCTATGTATACAGATTTTTTCGACTTCTTAATTCTGGTGCACCGCCACTTTTTCCCATGGTCAAAAGTGCACCGTGACTTCAAAAAGGTTGAGAATCACTGGTTTAGTAAAATTGAAACAGAACCTTAAAATATTAGCCTACAATCTGAATAAGTAAAAGTTATGCCATGTTACTTGATTTTATAATTTGGTTGAGAGAATTTTTGTGTTTTACTCCATACAGGTATTATCACTGCTTGTTCCATAATTCATTGTCATTATAATATTGTTCATCGAACTCAAGACTTGTTCTCAAATTCATTATTCAAGCGAAAAAGACAAGTAGTTTAAAAATATACCGCATAAATCGAAAATTTAATATACATATTCAATTATACGAAGTTGAGATACTCTTTTTGTGTTAGTGGAACGACCCCTAAATGCAGACAGCATAAATCTTAACTTTTAGTTGGCGCTTTTCCAAAATATTAGTTTGTCATTTGTATTGATTTTATCCTCGCAGACTAAAACTTTAGAAGCAATATACAGAGAAGTCCATTTTCTTCTATGCTCTATTCAATTTTCTAATTTCATCAAACCATCATAATACAGATCGTCTGGAACTATTTCTAAATACGATAAGAAAACACGACTTCGGTATCATTAGCATCTTTCCAGCGACCCAATTTTAACTGCTTGATATTAATTCCTGAATGTTTGTCATGAAAAATTTCCTTGGTACTGAATTCTCAACTCCTTGATAAATACACATTAAAATCTAAATCATGAATCTGCGCAATACCAACTCAAATGAAAAGAAAATAGTATTAATATCGAGACTGACGACAATTAATACACTAAAATAACCCTAAAAAAAGAACACATGCAGATCTTTGCCAACCGACGATGTTCACTTTTATAGTAAAAACAGTGCTTTTGTGTATTTGGTGGGATTCAAAAAAATACTAAAAACCGATAAAACCGGTATTTTTCCCGGAACGAAAACTGTAACCCAACCGATATAAATGTTTAGAATTGAATCAGAACAAAAACCGAAATGAAATAATAACAAGTTTGTGGCCCTGAGGCAAACTGTTAAAAATATGATATCAGTATTGAAAGAAAAAAATCAAGCAACTATGTCCTTTTAAGGGTTTTACAGAATTTAAAATTAAAAAAAGGATCCATGTGTTTCGAAAAAAAAAGGATACACTCAAACCTCTTTTTGTGCGACTTTTTTTGTGCAATTTCGAAGTTATGCTGTTTTTTTTAAGCATTGGCAACTTGACGACCCTATCATAATGAAATCTTTTAACGCGTTTTGCTCAAAACTGATTTTTTCAACACGGTTGATATGATATATCAAGTTTTAATTAATTAATTTACTTCAAACTGTGTATGACTCTATTATTCCTACCAGATTTATGTCAAATTTTTATTTAACTACATATTTAAAAAAAATTAAAACTGTAACAAAATAAGGCCAAAAGAATGAACTGGGTATACTATTTATTCCGAAGAAGAGAGCGATTTCATATCGAAAATCGCAACGAAAATTATCAAATGTTACAAAAAATATTATTTTTAATTACCTTATTGTTTTCCTGTTTTAACTTTTTTTGTGCGATTTTGGATATATTTTATATAGCTGTTTCAAAGTTATGCGGTTTTTAAAATCCATGGAACGCATCTTTACTTTTTCTATGAAAGTCTTAGCTTTTTTTGTGCGATTTTCTGCGTAACGCATCTACCGCATAAAAAAAGCTTTAAGTGTATTTCTATTTATGTACCTAGACCCAATAAATTAAGTTTGGTCAGACCTAGATGTTTTTTTAATAGGATTTGTACAAGGACATCATGGTTTTCATCATGTTCCGTAAGGAAAAATTTAATAATTTCGCTCCATAAAATAATTAATCATATTTTTTAAGCTGACCTGCATTTTTATCTATGTCGTAAGAAATTCTTTTTGCATCATATATTAGGAAAATCTCTTATTTTTATTTTGCCTGTGCTGCAGATAGTTTGTTTACCTATTTCATTGACGGGAGGGCATTAAATATTTCATTGACAGAAGGGTTAAAAGCTAGTTTTTGGCTCAAAAACGTAGCTAGAGTTACTAACATGCCAATTTACTAGCACTTACCTGCCATCCCAGGTCAAAAACTAGCCTCGTTGCATATCTGACATAACAGTTTACTCTATATAACACAATATCTTATCGTCAAGATCTGAATTATTTCTTCCTGTTTGATCCGGTATAAAATGTTATCCAGCAAATTCCAAAAAAAAAAAGAATGTGACGGCATTCAATTGCTAAATGTTAGATAACCTTGATATTTGAAAAATATGCCTTTGAAAATCCCTTTTTTTTCATTAGCCTTGTAATTCAAGTCCTTTGGTGTGCTTTAACTGAGCATCTAAAACCCTGATCATGTTTTTCCTTGCCGGTTCTTATCTAGATTTTCACCTTCTAAGAAGTCATCTTCTGCTGAATACAAATTTAAAAATGCGCTCAAGCGGTATTTTAGTTAAGAAAATCGCTACGGAATGTGCATGAATTCAGGCTTTAGCAGTCGTGCATATTTCAAAAGTACACTAACTTAGCTATTATATCACAGCAACTGGGTCAACTATGCCAAAAGTTAATGTTAAATAATCCGATATGCGGGTAGTTTGCTTTGCATATGCATGCACTTTTTCCATTCGTGCAGAACTTCGGAAACCTCACCTTAAGCGTCGCTCGACTAATGGCAATATTTAACCGAGTTAATTGGTCGACATCACGAACCTCGGACATGTTGTGTATCAACGTAATAATGGTGATTGCGAGACGTTTTGTATCGACACAAATCACCTTAACAGAATTAAGATCGTGTTAAATTGACCATATTGACCTCAGATGGCACGTGAATAATCAATCACGACCCATTATTACGTGTCATCGGGCCTCGTCGACGACGAGATCTTTAAAACTGAATAGATGGCCATTATGGGCACTCGTTCCACTTACACCATTGTAATGAAATGTGAATAAGTGCTCTCGCGAACGGCACGTGCCGACTGTGAACCAAGAATTTTTGGCACAGATAAGATATGACAACTACTGTTTGCGGCTCTAATCTGCTTCATCCTATTATGGCTGTCCACGAGAATGTGATCTCATTCGTCGAAATACACGAGATAGAGAACTGTAGATTTTATCTCCGTAATTAAATACCTATTTAAAATACCACATATCAAAATAAGAAGATAAGGGCATCAAAAAAACATTTTTTTTTTAATATTTGCAATTAATCTAGGCACATGCAATAACCAAGAAAACGACAGGCAGCTTTTACCACATTGATGGACACGTCTGCATTATGCGTAATTTTTGCTATGAAAAAATGGCGCATAATGCAGACGTGTCCGCCAAAGCGTTTATCATTTAAGCTGTTGAGGAGCATGGACATACATGTATGTCCGAATTCTCATGTCCCAGAAAGAGCACTCTTGCACATTGAAGCTCGGAGACAGAGAGAACTTAGCGCAGTTCGGGAGACATTTTTATATATTAGATATACGCTTAACCAAATTGAACAAAAATAAAACGCTTTTTATTCGAATAAGTTCCGTTCCATTTTTGGTTCCAGAAGGGTGAAAGAAACACTATTTTCACATTTGGATGTTCTAAATATGGATGCACCAGTGTTAATTTTAAATTATTTTATGCGCATTCGCACAAAAAAAACTTTGTCTATAGAAAAATGATGGATAGGTTCCATTATTTTTCAAAACCGCATAACTTTAAAATCGCATAAAAACAGACCCAAGTGTATGTGAAAAATGTAGAACCAATCATCCCACTGAATACCACCAGTCAAGCGTGCGGCCCGCTCAATATGAGTTAAGGTGTTCTCCTGTTATATAAAATAAATAATATATAGTATTAACTAATCGGAAATTCCAAAACATCAGTCATAGGAATGTTTTAAATGGTTTATAACGCAAGATAAGATGATTTATTATAGGAATTGCACGATAATCGCTCAATAAAAATTCACACGTTGCTAATATTGCAATCAGATAGGAACATATGTGACGTCCTGAACATCGTCTAACTTTGATCATCTCGCCAGATATCCGACAAAAAAAGGCTTATAAATCATCAGCGTGACAAACCGCTTATCAATTGATTGCAAACGATGCTATCTTCAGAAAATTGGAACCATCGACTAGCGTTTAGTTGATCGCTGCAGTCAGTCGAGGCTGATAGTTGATCTCGAAACGATGTTCTTATTATGAACGGCGCCTCAATTGATTTTTTGTTAGTTCAATTCGTACCTCCCATGAAGATGGACGCCTATTGAATTACGATTTGATTTGAAAAGCCAGTGAGGTGGAGCAGTTGGGCGTTATTTCGACATTTGTTTAGTGGTTAGAAATGAATTGGCATTCCTCCGGTCGGAATGGTTCGCAATACGGAGTTTGAAATGCGGAACTAATCCGAAAGTCCGTCGATTGTGTTGCTAAGAAGAGAAGAGGTCCGATAAGGTATAGCCAACGGTATATAATAGCTCTAAGTACCATTATTAGTTGCTAGAAATTGAAGGAGGCGAGGGAAGTAGACAACTATTTTCTAAACTCTAAATTAAAGCTCGTTTTTATTCAGCCTTTAAGTAGCTAACGGGGTAAGCAAAGCATGCACATATTTATATAGTAATTGCTGTAACGCCTTATGGCATCGTTTTGCACAATTGGGTTGTGGCATTCAGATAGTCTTGGTGGTGTAGAAAAATTCCGCACAAAAATATGCACACTTCACCTTCTGTATAATGCCTTAAAACATTTGCATTAACCTTGTAAAACTCCTTATCAAACACATTCAAAAATATATACCGGCGATGATGTGTTTAAGTTTACTTTCAAATATGCAATCTTAAATTGCAATACGATGGCATGATTTAATCACATTTATCTCAAATCTTATCTGCAGTAATTGCAATATCGTTTTGAATATCTACAATATTCAAACGGTCATTCTGTATTTTATCATTTCACATTAACACTTTATATGCGGGTTGATTTGGGCATGCATAGAACGCGACGCAACGCGAATTTTTTGGACAGCCGCTCATAATCAATTTTATTCATATTTTAATTCTCAAACTATAAACTATACATATTCAATATTAAAAAAATATTTAAATATCATGATCTATTGCATAATTAAAGTTACAGTACACATGTAAACCTTTTTTTGTGCGGTATATGCGTTCCGCGGAAAATCGCACGAAAAAGGCTATGACTTACATAGAAAAAATTAAGATGCGTTCCATGGATTTTAAAAACCGCATAACTTCGAAATCGCACAAAAAACGTCGCACAAAAAGAGGTTTAAGTGTATTTACATTTTATACAACTACCAGATTTTAAAACAAATCATATTAATAGAGCATATTAGCAAGTGTATGTTACATAAAACAGTATAACATATAAAACACAATTACTCCCGCATTCCGCTGCAAAAGACTGTGATTATGTATTCCCGCAAGCAATGTGTTAATTTCAAACTATCAGGACAATTGTTTGATATAGCGGTCTTTGGCCCGGATGATGACATCGAGTCTGCTAAAGAGCATGCGCCTCCATTTCATTATCATTGAATAATCGCCTTTGAATTGTTCAGACTATTCTTAAGAGCAATAGACACTTATTTCATAAAAATATTGTAATTGAATGATCTGGTAAATATGATGAAAAACGAGCGAAGATTATCATCGCCGGTCATTGCAGCTCAAATCATGATCTGAGCGAATGCTTCGTATGTCATAGTCACTTACTGCTCCAAATCATTAGTGGATCTCTCCTTCAAATGAGCGTAATTTTATAATTTGTTGACAAATTGTTCGTTCGTAAATATTTTCCCATTTGCTTGATATTTTACAACGCCTACATTTCCACAAATATTTAATTTGTATTTGCATTATTTATACAATAAATATAAAATAAGCTTTATAAACGCAATATTTTATTTTGAAAATTCTTTTACGCGAGGTATTCAATAAACGCGTAAATGTGTTCAGATCTATTATATAAAAAAAATGTTCTTGTTTGGAAAATTGTCGCAATCGAACTATTATATTTTGAATTTGAATTAAAGGAATTTAGCTGTATTTAACTTGTCTAATGATCGTAAAAACGTTTCAGATTAAGAAGGTCTTCATCATTGAGGCCATTATCTTGAGATTAGAGTAAGTCAAACAATTTGTTCTGGTGGATCAACCAGCAATGTTTGTAAGCCTGAATTACATTATTATAAATTACAACCTATCTTATTTATCTAGATTTAAATTTAAAAAAATAAAATTAGAAATGTCGAAATATTTTAATATTAACACATTCCCGTCGGACTACGCATATGTGCGTCTTTTGTTTTTGATCGGTGCTTGTGATCTTAGGGTCATTGTCTCCCTGGTTATGTATTGGTTGATCATTTCTCATTTAGTTCATCAGCTTCATCATTTAGTCTGGATCTGATTTTGGAAACCAGGCAACTTGCTGCTGAAAATGCACACTGAGCCTCCACATTCGTTGGAGGTATCGTCATCACATATTTAAATGCTAGTTAAATATCTAAGTAAAATTCCTTTCAACTGATACACGGACTAAAACTCGCAAAATTCCCGATTTCCCGACAAATTATTTATTTCCGTCGCTGCAGACGAATACTTATACACTATAATACTTTGATTCGTGGTTATATTACGGAGAAATACAAAAATTCTGAACCCCGTATCTATTATATTTCATATCCATATTCCCATTATTAGAGTCGAGGTGTAGTAAATACATCACCGGTAGGGAGAGGTTTATATAACAATTCATAGATTAGATAGTTACTGCCCCTAGGCGTCGTCTAAGCTCGCCAATTAGTAATTACGCCACTGTTTTCAAGCGTCCTGATTTTGACGGGAATGTCTCGATTTTGTAGCCTTCGAATGTCACAATGGAGACTTCGAAAAATATCAGGAAATTCTTTATGAAGGTTGTCAAGCATCTCACGGTGGTTATTTTGCACTGGTTCTTGAATTTTTTGCACAAATTTGTTGCAAAACCATAAACTTGAGCACGCGTCGACCTCTCCATCGGAAGAATTTACTGTGACTGAACAAAATGGCTGACAAACACGCGGGACTAAACAAATTGATCGTTAGGAACGCGCCAGGTGTTTCAACTTTAAAACAAAAAAAAATCCCCCAACCTTATTTTGTAGATGATCTTCGTAATATAGCATCTTTTTAAAAAATGTTTTTTAAGTTGATTACTTAGATTACAAAATATTCCGGAGGATTAAATAGATAACGAGTATAATGAGCGGAAAAAATACAATAGAGATAAAATAAAATTATGTGATTAGCTAAATCTATCCGATATCCGAATCTGTGTATGTTTTTTAAGAATTTTAACCCAAGAATCGCGAGATTAGATCCCTTTTACAGGGAATTAAAGCAATTGGTAGAAAGATATTCGGCATGATCTTTGACGGGAGGGATATTTCCCTCGTGCTATTCGTAACCCGACGGGAATGTGTTACAAAATCAAACTTATTTATGTTTTTAATTGCTATTTTGTTTTAAATAATACTAAAATATGATTACATTTTTTCATGTTTAAAATGAAAACCACAATGACTGGAAATCCGCAATAATTGAATCTTAGGTGTTTGATATTAGGATGCTATTAACCTTGTTTTGGTACTTGTGATTCGTCTAACGACACCAATTGCAAAACTTATCAAACATTGTACAATCCTGTTGCTGGCACTGCATTTTAAAAATGACTATATAATGCATTATGCATTCTGCACTAGCGTCTCGAGGAAGCAATCCGTGTTAATAGAAGAAGCGTTTCATCACGCCAACCGACAATTTCGTGGTTTTTCCTAACAAACTTGATGCTTTTTTATATTGGATTAATCATACTCATATCGCCGGATGTTGATTTTATTACAGCTATTGTTCTTTGTCTCGATCCGGGTATTAATCTGCCAAGTTGATGAGCCCGTTGCCAAATTTCTTCACACGGCGCCATTCATTTTGTCAACGTTCTGCACGACGATCTGATGCAACCTAGACTTTCCAGTTTTCAATTCCTTGAATTCACCCAACTTTCGACGGTACATAAACAAGCGGCAAGTAAGGTTGTTCTTATCGCATCTGAAGCCATCGTAAAGCATTCAACCCAGCATAATTACCATTTAACCCCTGGCAGTTTTCCAATAGTTGATGATTTCTTAACACCACTTCACTCTATCGTCAGACAAATCGTTTGCATGTTCATTGGGCATTCAATCCATCCAAATGATATTTTGGTATCGAATATCCCTCCTCGACCTTTGCTTGGATCAAAGGTCACTTTCGTAATAAGACCTATTCTACTTTCAAGCTTTCAAATTTGAAGAAGAAATTCATGTAAGAACCGTATCAGATAACGACTGTCGATCATTGATTTTCCACGATGCTATGAATCGACTCTATTTTACATGGAAATGATGTCATTTAATCTCATATTTTATTGAATCATTGTCCATATTTTATTATACCAATCAATCAATTCATCCAGACATATTTTTCGGATGACATCAAAATGCGCGGAATGAATTGAAATCGTTCATAAACATTTTATAACATTCATCAATAAATTCGTTGAGATAAATCCATAAATATGTACTTACTTTGGTTGTTTATCATCGGCTTGAATTAGATCATATGCTAAAATTAACAGTAAATATGCTTTTGAATGTGAGAATTTGCGAGAGTTTGTTCTATTATTTGATGTGCATAGTTGACAATAGGCAATTGTCGTTAAAAATGCGATTATGGCAATTTACCTACGCCATCAACTATGATAATAAAATACGATGTCATTGAACAATAATGCAATCGTTCATTTTGATTGTTATGTCAGTCAACAATTTGCAATTTGCATCGCAGCTAATTTATTTGCTGGTCATGATCTTCATCTCCCAGCATGATTTAATCCGGCGATTTTTCCTCTATATATTTGCATTTTTAATAT
Source organism: Stenopsyche tienmushanensis (assembly GCA_008973525.1). Lineage (NCBI taxonomy): Eukaryota > Metazoa > Arthropoda > Insecta > Trichoptera > Stenopsychidae > Stenopsyche > Stenopsyche tienmushanensis. Next base: position 1,344,371 of record WACJ01000405.1, read on the forward strand.
AAAGCTTGATATAATCACATTTGCTTCGGATAATGGTGAATTTGTAAAATTAACGGCCTCTCGCGGGTCCGTCAGCTATCGGATCGTTGAGGGTCTGAGATGAAAGGGCATGATCTTTATTATCTGTTGATAGAGAGACCCTCCCTGCATTATCGCTGGGGTGGCGGCGAGAACAAGTCTTCTCGCGGCCAAGACTGTCGGTCGACTCTCTTAATCTTTATTGCGCATCCACATCCCAACGTCGACAAGTCGTTTTATAACGAGTAAATTTATTGGTAAAACATATCATGGTGGATTTATGCGTCAGTTTTTTTCATTTGTTAGAATTATGGATACGTCCTAAATATTATATGAGTGTACAATTAACCTCGAACAGAAGGGAGACATGGCGACGGCAATATAAAAGAACAATATAAATAATGCAAAACGGATGTACGAGCACGATTTAAATTCAAATGAAAAATTATCCATGATTCATCAGCGTGCAACCTTGTCGCGGAATGCAGCATGCTGCATTACCGACACTCCCGAATTCAAATATCATGCGCCACATTTGTAATATATGAGCTATATATGTTAATTTTATATAGGTAGTACCGGATGAAAAATTCGTTTTTGGCATTGTATTTCTTTTATTATCTGTGTGTGGTAGGCATCTAAAGCATAATTTTGAAGTTTGTAACATTTACACGGACAGAACGAATATCGACAGTGTCAAGGGGTAGTTCATAAAATTTCTAAATAGAAAACAAACCTTGAAACGAATCCGACCAAATAAATTCAATAAATAGCAGATACAATCGAATATTCATGAGCTTGTATATAAGAACATTTTAAAATAATTGGATTGATTCATAAACAGGATATGTACAAACCGCATCATTTAAATGCTTAAAGAAAATCTATACCAAATAAATAATAAAATTAGAAGAAAATTCAATATTTTTTCGACATTTTGTGACAGGAGATGAGAAGTGAGTTGTGTATTCGAATCAATGTCACAAAAAACATTGGATTTTCAAAAGGCAGTTACCACTGGTAACCCTGAATCCGAACTTCAGGGCCGTAACAGGGGCGCAACTGGGCTTAGGACGCAAAACACAGAATACCAACCCGGTCGAGAGTTGGACATGCTTTTTATTTTACTCAACCATTCTATTTTACATGAACCAACACTGAATGATCATATCAGCGGTCCGAAAAGCGGACCGATTGAGCATACAAACTGTATGTTTAATGGTAACAAACATTTACCAGCTATTGGAGGGGAGTTCTTAATTAAAAAGTACATTTTAATTACTTCGAAGAAAAGATCGATCATAATGATAATTATTGGTGTGGATAAAGAAGATCAACAATCCTACCAAGCAAGACTGTGGTACAAATATATTTATGAAACTTTAAAATCAGTCTTGCGTACATGTCGTTTTTCGTTCCGGTTCAGTTCCATTCATATTGGTTCGGTTACGTTTTCGTTCCTGGGAAAATATCGGTTTTCGATTTTTTTAGAACGGTTCATTCCTTCTTTTGAAACAAGCATAATTTTGTTCAAGAGAGATTCCTCGGACTGTATACTAGGCGATCTACATAAGGATCTTCCTGATTGAGCAGTTGAGAGGGAGAACATGGGTTCTCTGAAACACTTCTCTGAACGCATAATCTCATTGCGGGGCGATCTTCAATTTAACCCCGTGTGGTTTTTTATGGGTCTATCTGAAATCCCTAGTTATCACCGACCGTCCAAGGACCCTGGTTCAACTACGGAACAAAACAGTCAATCCTTCTATAGCGTCGAGATAGGGACCACGCTATAAAAACAAAAAGCCATAGAAACTTAGGCACCCATACAAAATTTGTATGTGTTTAGTTTGTGTGTGACTAACACGTGCGAGAGGGCACTACGTATGTTTCCCGTTGTTTACGTAAAAGCCGCCACAAACGAAGTGGACGCTATAGGAGAGTCAACTGTATTTAAGCTGCTATCGACAAATATTCATCGATATGCTGGAAAGAATGGAGAAAAGTATGAAAACTCGACTAATCTCAATACATTGACCAGAATGGAGACCACTTTAATGATGTTAATATTTACATATATTTTATACGATTTAAATATTTCTACGTATGTGTACTGGCATTCTTTATAAGACAGAAAGTGTTGGGTTGACTTTTTATTAAAAAAAAACGAAATTTTCATCCGGTACCCCTAATATTTTGAAAGAAGGTTTATTCCATTGTTGTGATTTATTACAGTCCAATTTCCCACCCCTTCTTCCGCTTAAAGAGCACGTTGCCATTTAAAAAAAGTCGTCCCAGAGCATTGACCTTCCTGTAAGACAGTTACATTATCAGGCCTGGTCATAACTGAGAGCCCATTTCCAATATCCCTCCTACTTTGTTCGCCAGTCTTCACTTTCCATCGTGAACATTTCTACCGTTGTATAATAAATGCAGATGAAATCGTTTCACCTTCACTTCCCCGCAGGCTAAGTGTTATGTTCAATATGTTAACTCATTTTTTCTCATTTACAGCGTGAGCAGTCTTCGAGTTGCCGCCGCGCGGGAAACACGCGCCGTCCATCGCCGACGATTCGCACAACTTTTCGCAATCGCAAAGATTGCTGCGAATCGAAAACATATTCAAAAACCTTGGATACAACGTCCATAAAAGATCATAGTGCACGACGGGAAAAAAACTCGATCTTTACAATAAAAGTGTTGTTACACATTGTGAAACAAGTGATAGTGCATGCACATGTGATAAAATCGCAATATGAATAAAATCGCATCGAAATAGCGACTCTGCTCGTTGTTTTACGTACGTGGCGTTAATAAACAACCTATCGAAAATGATGAAGCTCAACGGGATATCGGAGAAGAACTCCGTAAATCACACGAGACTTCAGGTCCATTACAAACAAGACATGGGTAAGTCGCCAATCATAAATTCTACAAATAAATAAACAACATCCTCACGCATTAATAAGATCATTTAAACATCCATATAATCAATATTTTAATTCAAAACAACATACGAAAGACTCGCGGAAGCTGCGGGGCGAGCGCGCTCCAACTGTCAAACGTCATTAACAGCAGTGTTGCAAACCGAAAAAATAATTGGATACGCATCGAACGATTTCATCGATCGAACATCTTGAAAATCTCAACGTCGATAATATCGCATCAAAAATATTATAATAGCGTAAATAAAATCATATAATTGATTTATCAATCAATTTATAATTTTACAACCGAGCAAATCTATTAAATTTATCAAATTATGATATTATGTGTTGCCATCCGCTTCAATAGCGCACACAATTATACATAATATTAATTCGCATACACAAAAACAATGACGTTTGGCCATAGACCAAAAATTTAACGCGCATTCAACTCTCCGGATTGTATCAGTATATTTAGTTTAGATTTTAACCATTTAAATGCTACGCCAAATTTCGCAAATTCTTACTAAAAATGCGATGCAAAAAAAATCACAAACCATAACAGGCAAATATTACACACGAATAGAAAATATATGCAGACACAGCACAAAACATACGACCGCGTACGCAATATCTGACTGTTTGTGCTACAATTTTCTTCGTGCTGTAAAATCGAATTAAAATTAAATGTAACATTATTTAGCAAAACAGTTCAAACACAATTAAAGTTTTATTTTTTCTTTTTCTGGTAGCATATAACATAATTTGTTCTAATAAATTTGTTCTACGAATTTTTATGCACATCTTAATGATGAGTTGCCTTTTGTTTTTTTCATTTTGAGTTGACTCAAAATATTATATGAACTAGACGTTGAATTGGTAAAATTAGCATTAATTGATGGAAATTAAGATGATGTTACTTGCGTAGTGCAAATGACCAATGATTCTGTTCAATTTAATACAAATCTTTAAGGTTTTTCAGCAGCAATGATGAACATATATCATGCAATACGCATCTCCATTGATCCTTTTTTTTACGAATTCAATCCTCGCGTTGGCACCATTCGTAAACGAATCGCCCCAACCTCGTTTCTTCGCGATTTCGAAAGAGTTATATCATTCGGCCATAAAAGATTCAAATGTGCACGGTCATTAATTCTGTTCGCCGTCAAAATTGCAATTCGCCTTATTTGGATAGTCGCATTCCCGCATTTCGAAGCCCGGTTATTCCATTTTTTTTCTATTATGCCATCAATAAGGCTAATCGAATGATGCCGCCAATTTTAATTACAATCGCGCGGTCAGTTTAACCGTGTTGATTTTGCGGACGAGAAACAAGTCTCGCCGATTTGTAAAATAACTGTTGTTGCGAAGACAACCAATCGCCAACATTTGCTCTGAACAAATATCCTCGGTTCCATATCGAGCGATTTCATGACGCTGTATTGTTTGGGACTTGTAAACTAGAAGGTCATGACCCAATGTGAATGTGGTCATTCCAGTTATAAAGATTCGTCATTTTTTAAAAAGCCAACATGTACATTTGTATCGATTCCCTGGCGATTTCAGGTATGAAAAATTTCGCTGTTAGCACCTTTGGGTATGTAATTTTTTGGCCATTAGAGTGAATTGAATTCCACGCTGCAAATGATTCCATTGAAATACTGTTTAATGATCGCAGGTGAGCGATAATGTAAGTAAGTGGTAGTAATTGACATTCTGCTGCAATAATCCGGAGGTGAACACATAACATTGACTGGGAGGACAATAAAAGAGAAGATGACCGCAAACAATCAGGGCGTAAAGTTTGATCACGTAATAGCCATTCACAACAGTAGCTGAAGTACTGTCGCCGACCAAAAAACTCTTGCAAGTAAGAGTTGGCGGTTGTCTGCGACGGCTTTGTTGTCTGCAAAAGCAAATAATACACCTATGACAGTCGTCACGTTGTTGACTACTTTGGACATGATTATTTACTGCCGAGCGACGATAATTTATTCCCTGATCCAAGATAAAGCGAGAGTCAAACTAATAACATCGACTTTTAAATATAAATAGAAAATACTATTAAATTTAGAATTATTACGAGGCGCAGGGGGTAGAATCCCTGTGATGAAGCCGAGCAGGAGGATAAAAATGATCAATTAAACTAATATACTCTCGTCTTAATTATTATCTTTATTCAATGTTAGAAGAGGTTACAGTTACGAGATTGCAAACGAGCCCGGCTGAAAGAATAACTCTTCTCGCGCTCAAGATTATCAATTGGCTCGCACTCTTTTTGTTTTTTATGCTTCCAGTTAGGAAGCAAAAAAATGCACGCATAATAATATAGATTTTTTAAATTTTATTTTACGTTTGTCTTGCAGCGTAGGATAAAATTATTCAGAATCGTGTTCAAATGTTAATCTGGCTATTCATCTATTTACTTCAAGTCTCGCAGCTGAGATCAACGTCTTGTTGAAAACTTGATAAACATTATTTCTTGTTTGTCTTCCATCCCTGAGGTTCCCGCCTTATGCAACAGTCCTCTACATTTTAAATTAAATGATTCTGTAATGGTCATGATGTAGCTGGACGGATGGATGAAGGTCGACGGGTGTTGAACAGAAAGACTTTCTTCTCTAGATAATTCTTTGTTCAATACGAAAGAGATCTGGCTGTAGGAAGGACGTTCTCTCGCAATCAAGGCTAACCAACGACTCCCGCCTATGCGTCACCACCCAATCGGTAACAGTGCACGTGCAAGAAGCAATAGGTCGGTGTTTCAGACGCAATGTGTCCACAACGCCACAGAAGATGGTATAAATCTGCTCAGATTTACAGCGCTATTGAATGGTGATGCTAAATGGTCCACGCTACAATTCTTAATGACAATGGATATTTAGCCTATTTATACGAGGAACGAATGGTAGAATAAAAAAACTAAATGTGTCCAGAGGGCCTCAAAATTCCAAAAAGAGGGATATCCAGAAAGTAAGGTTACAACATTTACACAGGATACTTCGAGATCGAGACATTTCTGTACTTGGGGTACCGGCTTTTATATGCCAGTGTCATAGATCTCCACCGCCAGCTCTTTTTAGATTGTCTTTTAAATTCTGGGGTGTAGTGGCGCATCCACGTCTCATCTCCCGGGACCCATGTTATCAAGCATCACACGGCGGTCATTTCGCACTTGTTCTTCAATTTTTGCATAAGTTCATCAGAAATCACAGACGGTCTCCCATTGCTTACATTCTAGTGATTATTATTACTGCCTTCTCTGAATAACCCAAGCCACTTCGTGATGCGTGTCGACTCATCACATCACAACCATAAACTTCCACGTGTTTCCGATGGATATTCGCGGCGATATTGTCGTACAAAGTCAAACAACGGATGACCGCGCGGATCTTGCACGGACGGGAAACGGCGAGAGCGCGCGACGACTTCTCCATCGGAAGAATTTACTGCTACCGAACAAAATGGCGGACAAAAACGCGGCAATAAACTAACCGACCGTTAGGATGCCTCTTACATGCTAAATGTGATTCGATCTCCAATTTAAAAAATACATTGCTATCTTTTATTGCTTTTCTATCAGTCATGTACACGTAGCTAATCATTTATCATTAGCACATCCAATCGACTTATGTAAAAATATTATAAGTATTTAAATGTCACCTTCGTCGTTCATAAACACACGGACTGTGAGGGGCTCGACCGTTTCCAGCAACAAAAAAAATCACTAACGACAATGTGCGGAAATACTGTTCTGTCATAGATTATTACCATAACAAGGCTTCTCATTTTACATACAAATGAGTATTGCGCCATTTCAATTTCTCCGCGCCAGATTGTTTTTGCAGATCAAGCGTGAAGACGATTTTGCAACGATTATCCAATATTTATTTTGCACAGGCGCCTCATAACTAATAGATCCCATTAAATGCGGAGACAATCAAAATATACAATTTTTTGAAGAATTCCATGACATCACTCCCCACATAACCATGTATCATCAGTGTTTCGCAACGCCATCCCACTTTCTGATGTTGCCCAATGATTTATTGTTGTTATTATGCTCGCTTTTTGCACTTGTTGCGATATAATAAATTTTATTTTTATGCCTTTTTAGGCGGTAATCCTACATATATTTTTTTAAAATATATTTCTTCCATGTTCATTTAATGCGTCTAAAGAATTAAACGTACATGCGTTGTATAATGTTTTTGCCCATATTCGCTACTGACGTCTACCAATATATTCTCCATTGGAACTGGAATATCATGTTCGAATTTTGATTTATACTCTGGCATTAAATATCTATCATCATCATCATAGTGCAGCCACTAACAGTCCACTGCAGAACTATGGGCCTCTTCAATATCCATTCACAGGAAGGGGTTACATCCATTTCGTCTGTATCATACATTCACCTCCTCGTTCGCTCGATATTGAAGGTAGCATTACCACCGAGTTTTGTTTCGAACGTTCACCCAACGGGTATCCTGAGTGAGCGTATTGATGAACGCTTTCGCAATCATCTCGATAAGGAATGTGGAAGGTTTGTAAAGACTGAGTAGTTTTCATAGGAGATGGTGGAAAACTACTCCAGACGACCTTTTTGACTCTACTGAAAAGGGCTTTCTGGAGTACAAGGAGTCCAGTCCCCCCTTTCCTCGCTAGGGCGTTGCCAAATATCTATAATGCTTGTTAATTAAATCATTTATAACTGATGTTATACTTGAGCATACGAACATAGCCTCAGAAAATAATCAAATACATTTAAATTAAATATGTATTTATATTCAAATCCATTAGCGGTCAATTTGAATTATCTTATCTTCTTCTTTCATATATAAAAATCAATCTCTGTTTGTTCATACGCAATGCGCTGCCATACCGTTCATTAGGTTGCAATAAAATTTTGTCCACTTATTGCTGAGGATTGCGCGAGTAACATAGGCATAGTCTAATATGTAAAAATCAATGTTTGTTTGTCCGTATTTAATGCGCTTCCATACCGTTAATCTGATTGCAATAAAACTTTGTCAACTTACTTACTTACGCGAGTAACACAGGCATAGTAAAATTGTTATAAATATCGACAACAACACTTCCATTTTGTTTCTATAGCGTGATTCCTATCCCCACGCTATAGAAGGGTTGACTGTATAATGCTTCTATTTGAAGATGATGTCGAAAATCATTCTGGTTGCAATTTAAATAATAAAAAGACAATTATTTTCAAATGACCGTAAATATGAATTATTACATGTATCATAAATCACGCAGATTCTTCCTTATTATTCTGGTCTTGAAAAACTTATTTAATTATTCAGATTTGCATAGTTAATTATCTACAAGCGTACAAGTCGTGGACTTTTAGCACAAATATGTACATTTTCAATCATCCGAATTTCCATCAACATCATACAAAGGTGAAGGTCTACGTGTGTTTATATTGATTGAATTTCCTCGAATATATTCGAATATTGATGAGTTTATACTGTCATAAATTTACAAAAACCATATCTTCTCTCGATTGTTATCATCGGTATCTTACCATTTTTATCAGAGCCATCCCAATATCATGGTTTCAACGTGTCAGCTTATCCTAATTTGTAAATAATATGGCAAACATTTTCAGCTGATATAATCAATCTATCATCATCTGTCAATATCCATGGAAAAATAGTGCGTGCATTTCAATGGTCGTTGATCAAAACCCATAACGGAATCCTTTAACGCGTTACGCCACACACCATATCACTTTCTTCGCAGCATTTTACATATTTTCATTTTCGCCGTTACCCAACCGTGAAACGAGAAACAATTAAAAAACAAACAAGAATTGAAATTGAAGAATTACCATAATGAAGGCGACGAAGGTCTCTTTTTCTCTTTTGACATTACCTTCTCGTGACGATTTGTACGCAACCATTATGTCACGGTTCGTCATCGAACTTTGCGTGCCGGTTAATACAAAGAAAGGTAAACTTTGTCGTCGTAACAATCGTTTCTTGGATTTCTTAAGGACTAATGTTCGACAAATACTCCTGCTAATTGAGGTTCCATGACCCGGTGAGAAATACGCCGTCGTCTTTAAAAAAAGCGCCGTTAATTCAAAATATTAACGATTGCCTCCTGGAATTATCTGGATTTATCCAATAAAATGATAGTTAATAAATTCCTGATTTAATTTGTTCAATTTTTCAATTGTTGATCATACATATAAAATACCTTTTTCTTGAGCGACTCTCTTTTGGAGACTAATACTAGAGTTGACTAATATTGTTTTCTTATAAATAAATGATATTTAACTCATGTATCGTCACTCTTTATTAATCCCATCCAAAAATAATATTGCATGCGCGAGTTGGAGTGCGAATGTTCAATGAACAAGACAAAATGTCGTCCAATAGTCTTGGACGCGGGAATACTCGGTCATAATAAAGATCTTGACTAAAACTCGTATTTGCATTATCTTCTGGGCATCTTTTTCATCCTTTATAGACCTTTCTACACGATCCAATGTTGAATGGAATTATGGAGACTCTTTCATCTTTATCTGGCGAACAATGCAATTAGTTTTTCTATGATTAATTATATAGCACTCAAATGGAGATCTTTGACATCATTTCTTACAAATGGTTAGGCTTTAAAACGTTTGATTTGTTAATATTCAAACTCTCTGCAAGTCCATGTGAGGTCAGTCGAAGGTCTGCATTTACCATGGTCCTGATTTATTCATCATCAATTTATTTTTTGTTTTTATTAGCGGTATCCTTATAAAAATAACTACGGAATGAACCCTTTTTTATAAAGCGAATTTATCAAAGGATTTTACTCAATTTTGAATGCTATTTCACTGATACGAGAGACCCTCACGGACGACCCGCAACGTGTTTTTTGCAATTTCTCTAAACAACAGCTTGTCAGAAACATTTGATTGAGTTTAAGTACGCCGTTACTATTTTTACTCGTTATTTTACACAGGCAAAACGTAGACGCATCATAAATGTACAAGTTGATGAAATAATTCCTCGAGACATTTCTTTCATATCGACATTAAACCTGAAGCGAACCGACGATCTGTTGAATTATAACACGTGTATGTTGATGGGATTATGTCCATAAAACTGTCTCATAAAAATGTAAAAGAGCCATAGAAAGAAGGATGCTGGACATAAAACAGACACACGTGAGGCTTTATTTCTTTAAGAGGGCGTTGCCTTTCTCGAAACAAACCCATATAATTCCATCGCAAGCAATTTTCTTTATTTTTGGTCTTGATGAATTCACAAGATCTGAACATATTATAAGGCTCGATCGTATATTATTGATCATTTCTTCTGTTTCAATTGCCTTATCTATCTAGTACATGAAAATTGACGTATCGATAACCTAATCAATTCATTGATTAAACAAGAACACAAGTTTATTTAACAATATTATTGTACATTATTGGTTTCAATTAACAAGAATTGAATTTGAAATATCGTGAAATTTAATTTAGGGTACAATTTTCACCCCAAGAGCAAGTAGATTAACGTTTACTGTGGTGACGATTAATTTAAGACACTATAAACCCCATTTTACCCCAAACGGAACACTTGGGAAAATTTATATTAATCCTTGATGGAATTGTTAGATTAGATTATTATTAGAATTGCGCAATATTAGCTTGGGCTGTGCCTAAAAAATGCGGAAAAATCCAACGCCCTCGCCATTAGACACGAATGCTTTTATCGAAAATTGGAAATAGCGTAATAACGCTAAAATATACCTAATCTAGGTGATGTTTTCTTTTTATTTTCAAAGTGCTAATATATCCACGGCAATTTTCATGAGCGCAAATAGACATAGTATCAAAGAATGTTGTCTATTTTGACGTTTAAATTTAACGTCATAGCATCGCACATTGAGTGTGGAAGTTAGTGAATCGGAGACAGAGACAGAGAGTCTTGCGTCTCATTATACTCTCGTACAAAGACACACATGTATATTATATATGTGTACGCAAAGAAATAAGTTAATATTGTGCGCTATCAACAGTGTTGAGGTTCATTTATTAATATACAAGCTTGATTCACGCTGCGCGGTCCTGGAAGAAAAATGGATTTCTGTGGATGTTAAGTGGTGGACAGTCATTAAATACGCTCTATACATAAACTTTAATTGAATCATGAATAAGTACTGGCTTTCGTAACTAGATTATGTCGTTTATATGGTAATGATATTTCAGCACTATTTCGCTTTACATAACGAGATGATCACAGGCATCCTGTTGTATATCTTCAGCATAACTTCTCTAATATCTAGGTTTAGTTATGAATACTAAGCAGTGGACATTGACGCCAATTTCCATATTTAACAAACATTTAGCGGAATGTAATAAATGCCTCGATGTCTATAATGTACGCCGAAACGCTTTTAATGACCGTCGATAAATTTGAATAATACCATACTATTTTAATTGAATAATGGCGATAATTTAGACATCGACGATTCAAGGATAGTGTCGAGATCTTCAAACTGACGCTGAAGACACTTGGCCATTGGGCCAATGTCTTTTGTAATCTTATCAGCAGCGTGACCTTAAACTACTTTGCCTTTTTTGGATCGAGAATTAATAAGCATCGGACTGAAAGTTGTCAAACCTTGACAGCTATTGACAAAGCGTTCAGCCTTTTTTTTCAATCGGATTAAGAAAATACAGCAAGCTTGAAGGTGTTTTTATTTATTAAATTTGATCATATTTTTCTAACGGTTGTATACTTTCAAATTGCCAATGAATCGTGGCGACATTAGGACACAGAAAAATAGTATTTCCTGTCTAAAAATGGTTCAATTTGAATAGAGAATATTGTCAATATTGATATTCTTAAATATTCCACCAGATGGCACTGTCTTTTGCTCGCTCGTTTAAACGAAACACGATTCTTCCAACTTCAAACTCACAAACTATCTTATCTAAAGGGAAGACACGTACTGCGATCCTTGTAGGATTACCATTTAAGCCAATTGAATCAACAAGGATTCGAACAACGGGTAAACTTTTATTCCTATACTATCATACCGCCCTCTTCCTTAAATTTACATAGGCCTGGACGTATCCAGATTAAACTTTCCAAACACTACCGTGTAAAAAAAAGATGGTGCTCATACCAAAATGATACATATTTTTTATTGCTTGACTCTTTTAATACCATATAAATAATATATAAAAATGGAAAAATCAATTATATTTTTTAAATCTGTAATATTTCGTTACTTGTGCCGCTGCGATAGTCCCCGGTGGCCGCCTTATTCGGCCGCATAGACAGCATTGGAGGGTCATTAGATGCGCCAGGCGTTTCTTATCATTATAATCGATGATGATCCCGGTGCCGATAAACGCCGGACGCACCAATAAATTATGATCAGCTTTTAAGCTACCAAATTGTAAACAGCGGCATATTTTAATCCACGCATTTAGCATCGTTTAATCGTGATTTGATGTACAGCATCTAATTGATAATAAAGAAATAATTTGACAAAACTAAATGATAATCCCATAAAGTGGGTGAACCATCATTTGTTTTTATGCGGATCTTTTTTATGCAATTTTGAAGTTATGCGGTTTCAAAAAAAATATAGAACCTATCCATCATTTTTCTATACAGGACAAAGCTTTTTTTTATGCGAATGCGCATAAAAAAAATCTCAACTCAACACTAGTGCAAGTTATAAAATTTCAAGTCATTCATATTTAGAATATCTAAATGTGAAAATGGTGCTTATTTTGCCCAAGACGACATGCTTAATTTAACCGCTAAACCAGGGAATCATTCCCATTTTTAAAAATTATTGTTGGAAAGCAGTTTGGCCCGAATATGTTACAGATGGCGAAATAATAAAAACTTCGACATCATTACAATCATTACTTTGGCAAATCAACTTGGTGGAGAAGGCTTTGATACTTTTTCTCAAAATTATGTCGATGAATTGATTGAGGATCCTCCCTTGAATGACGATGATATTATTGATTTGATGTTATATGTTGGATTGATAATATTTAAATGGTAGAAACACCTGCCCCCCTTACTCTAAAGATTATACAAGAAGCTAGTCAACTTTTGCAAAATATTAGAAAATCCATTTATTGACATGACTCAAATTCTGAATTCGATGTACATCTAATGCTTTTAATCTTTTCATAAGTTCTGCATCAACGCATTGATGGACACGTCTGCAATATGCATCATTTTTGGTATGTAAAGTTGATACATAATGCAGACATGTCCGCCAACGCGTTAAGGCAAACCATCCAAGGTGCATTTTTTTAATCGCATTAAAGTGCATTTATTCATCATTCGCTTTCAAAAATATCTCATTGTTATAACTGGATAACGTGAACAGCACAGGAAATGAATCCATAATAATATGCCACGTGAAAATTTACGGCCTTCATAATGCGCCAAATACACGTTGGCATTATTCAAATATATTTGAGATCTTAAACAGAATAATGTTCTTTATATTTCGCCATAGATTCATGGATAACATTCGGTAAAATTCAACTTCATATAATAATGTTGCTTTATTTACGTCTTTAGGCTTGGCTAATCTTGTTCCATTTATTAAACGGCATTTTTTATTGGGCTTATCTATTAAGACATAAGATTTAGTGAGTTTTTTGAGTTCGCTCTTAAAGTGCCTATAATGTATGCCTTTAATCCCTCAAGGCACCGACGAGGTTTAAATTGGTTGTGCTGTTAATAGTCGAAATTGTTGCTTTTAAAAGCATGAAGTAAGACACCAAAACATACCTAATATCTGAGCATTATTTTGGATCATTTCATGCCACAATTGTTTTTGATAATACGCGGAAAACCGGCTGGACAAGAGTCAATATTGAGCTTGAGAAGGTCAAGTCCAAGCAATATGGACGTTATATAATTCACACAAGGCTCTGAGATCATCACCGTTGTATTGTTGTTAGAATAAATCATTTGCGGACATCTTCCGTACTTAATTGCACCCATACGTGCATTAAAAAAAAGCACAAAGTGCAGAATGTGTGCTGGAGAAATCCGAGACGATGTTTATGTGTACACTTCTGGTGTATCATTCAGAGGTTTAGCACCATTAATGCCGAGGAGATAAATAAAATGATTAGATGCATCAATTGGTCAACTGGTTTCCTTATGAGATGCAAATGAGTTTTTTCAACTGTGCATTGAACATTGAAGAAATCTGAGGAATCTGGTCATTGAACATACAGCATCGATCTATTTTGGTGAATCCAACAGAGCAATTCTTCTTCCGTTATATATTATTCTGGTTATAAGTAAGCCTTAAGCAAAATGAGATATAGGCTTAGTATATGAAATATTTTTAAATTATACAAACTATTTTTAAATTGTAAATGATCTCATTAAGCCATGGTCGCTGGAAATGACAGCAATTATCCCAGACAAAGAAGCGACATATTTTTTCGCACTAGTACCTCTATTAAATAATATCATTTACGACATTATTAACAATTTAAGTTGACACATTAACTGCGGGAAGCATATCTTTATGAATGACGCTGTCGATATTATTAAACACAGTAATGAAAAACAATGTTTAACTTTCGAAAATATCCAGCACAAGATGCGGCAGGGAAATTTCCTTATTTGAAACGCGTGTTCTGAAACAACAGTTATTCAGAGAAGGTTATGATAGATTTTACTATGCCTATGTCATTCCCTCAAGTGTAAACAATAAGTTCACAAAGTTTTATCGCAATCGGATAAACGGTATGGAAGCGCATTAAATACAGACAAACAAACATTGATGTTTATATATTAGAAGATTAAACATCCCAATGGATGTTCTGGTCACAATCTCCAATCTTAACCCAAATAAACATTTGTGCGCCATAAATTATTAAGAAGAAGAGTGCAAAAAAGGATACAGATTATATTGAATTGTTGAACGATTTTCCGCGTCAATGCGCACGAATTTCCCCCGCGGATAATGTGTTAAAATCTTTTCACTATATTATATTTCATCTCGTGTATCCGAAACTGAATCGATAACTGGTAAAACCATTATTTTTACCAAAATAAAAACCGTAACCGAACCGTTATAAATGTATGGAACTGAACCCAAATGAAAAAAAAATAACTGTTTGAAGCCTTTTATATTCTAATTGTTCACAAGGATATTTTTAAATATTTGCGTCGTCTCATTTGTGGCGTCTTTTATGTAATGAACGGGCAATATACGTAAGATCAATGCCACAAACATAAACATGTACGAATTTTGTATGAGTGCCTAATTTTCTATAGTGTGGTCCCTATCTCGACGCTATAGAAGTATTGGCGTAATCGATTCATTATATTATTCACACATCATTATTAGTCGATAAATTTGAGTTATCGATCTATAAAATCGTGCGATGTACGCAATATATTCTCTCCGTCTCTGTCTCCCATTCAGAATCTCCAACCTGCAAGATAATCTCTCTGTCTCTGTTTCTCTCCAAACTTAACGTGCTAAACACTCTATCTGTCTCCAAGCTCAATGTATAAGAATGATATCTCTGAATCACTGGAATTCGCTCGCAAATACGCGACCGTACTACCGTACAGGTTAAAAATGTGATCGCCAACCACCTACTGTAGATTTGAACCCCAGATGATTGAGGTACTATTACAATATTTTAATTGCGGGATGTTAATATCATTTTTATCACAGAATTTACAATTAATGACATTCATGTACATTAACATGATACATTCATTTCCATAAGCAGAGGATTGATAGCAAAAATCACAAAGAAGAAATAAAACGTATTTTTAAACCATTCATGCCAAAGTCCAGCAATCATAAAAATCGGAGAAATTATATTTTGCTTGTTTATTTAGTAGGGAAAAAAATCGGAAATCTGCATTTTTAGCATTTTTCAAATTCCACGCGCCAAATGTCAATGTCGTAATTAACACATAACACCTTAATGTAACCCGATTCCGATGTCGCAAAACAGCACATCATCAATCAACATCCACGCTGATTAATCGCCCGATGTCGCTTCTTGGCATTTTTTTATTATTTGCATGCAAATATGAATGCATACCGCCTCACCAGAAAAAATGAAGGTGTAATTGAAGCCTCGTTGTTCGAATTCAATGGCGCCTGTCGATAAATCATGTGGCAGATCGTAGGCTGGAATTACACTCGTTGCCTTCGTCTCAATTAATCTGATTGCTATGTAATACATCAATTAATACTGGAAAACATATATAAAAATGATTGAGCAAATATCTGGATGATTTATAATGATTTTCTCGCATTCGAACTTCGTTCGCCTTTATAATGGATCCAATTTAAATTTTTCGTCGAAATTTTACACGCTCGAATATAGAATATCAAGTAATTACCGATAATAAATAGCGTGAGATTTTTCGCGCGTAATTGTTGGCTTATTAATCAAAATGATGAAATGAATCTGCCTTGAAGACGCTTTGGCAAATTACGTGCCTGTCTTTAAAGTTCAAGGCGAGGACGCAATTATCGAATGCATTTGCATGCACTATAGGAACTTGAAAGACTTCATTAAGCCTCTTTTTTATTAAATTACATTATAATTTTTACAGCTTCAGACATCAAACATAGCGTGCATTCTAATGAATCTAATGGACGAATGACTCTATTGGTACATAGAAATGATGATGAGCTCATCTTCATGGCCTTGATTATCCATGTCATCAATACTCCAATGACAACGACGGTCACACCTGAACCGTAACACGTTAACCAGGAAAACTATAATCATTTGATTTTATGCGTATTAAATTACGACGGGTAATGTGACCCATCAATACTGGAATGATATTAACACTCAGATACCCGCTCCCGCAGCACATCGTTTGGGATGTCTCCATCTATTAGCACTCCACACTAGAGGGGTCAAACTCAATGGTGTAACATAGGCAAAAAATAAAAATAACATAAGTCTAAATGGACCGCAAAAAAGCCAAACTTTCAACCTCAACAAAGAAATAATGACCCAGTTTTTCAATAGAAGGCTGCATGAAAGTGAAATCGGATATTTCAAATTCTTTAACCCCTAAAGGAGTACTATCCCAGGGCTTGAGCCCTCCACTTATTCGAAAGAGCACTCTTGTACATTGAGCAAATCAATGTGCATGATTTGAGAATATTAAATTCATTAAAAATATATTTTAGATAGAAAGTTGGGGTGTTATACTATTTAAGCATTGTTGACTAATTGATGATGTAAATAAAAATTCCATTTTGTTAATGGATTGCATCCATTATTTTCTAAATCAATTTATTTTAGATACAGTCAATTATTTTATGCGCACGTTAGATACAAACGAAAACCGCACAAAAAAAGAGCTTGCAGCTCATATGAAA
Source organism: Stenopsyche tienmushanensis (assembly GCA_008973525.1). NCBI lineage: Eukaryota > Metazoa > Arthropoda > Insecta > Trichoptera > Stenopsychidae > Stenopsyche > Stenopsyche tienmushanensis. The sequence goes on from WACJ01000405.1 coordinate 1,361,716, forward strand.
TCGTATGCTAGGTTCTAGAATCCAAAAGAACGCTTATATCAAACCATATGAATCATATGCTTGTTATAATTGATGGGTCCCGCGTGCTTGTCAGCCATTTTGTTCAGTCACAGTAAATTCTTCCGACGGAGAGGTCGTCGCGCGCTCCCACCACCTTCCGTCTCGACAGCGATGATATCGAAAAATAGTTTAATATATTTGTGAGGTATCTTGTGAATTTCAATCAAATGCAAGCATTTTTCGATTCTACATAAATATTGTAACCTTACTTTCTGGATGATCCCCATATCTAGTATACTCAAACGATTCTATCCTAATTTTATCACATGTAAAATCCTTTCCCTGGAAAAACCTTGAAACCGGAGATTGCCTCCATCCAATAACGGATATTGCAAATTTAACCCCATAAATACTGTGCGCACAAATCTGTGCATTTCATCATTTTAACATATACACAAAAAAAACACGTTTAAAATGTTTTTAGATAGACGTAAATTTTTAACAGGTGTATAAAATGTTATATTCAAATAAAATTTTGTCAAAATTGTAATCATCGACTAGTTTTAATGGATGCAACATGCACAATAATCAGTTTTTGGGTCAAGATGGCAGCTTGAAATTTGTACTTTATTGAAAATGAATGTTCACTGACGATGACAACTTTAACCCCTAAAGGAGTACTATCGGAGACCCTGCGATCCTCTTCCACTTATTCAAAAAGAGCACTCTTGTACATTGAGCTCGGACACAGACAGAGACGTAAAGCGATTATGGCATCAACGACTTCAACGATTTTAAATTTGCTCACTCCTCAAAAGGTTAGGTATTTTTTTAGAACCCTTACCCAGGTTAATTCGCCACTGTTACAGAAAAAAGGTCAATTTTCAGACAAACTTTAAACTACCCATGGGTTCTCCGCATATAAACTTTGAGTCCTTTTTCACAATCTTACACTTGTTGTGATATCTGCCTTAAACTCTTTTGTCCGGTTTTTTTGAAAATCAATGTAAAAAAAATTATGACTTTTTTAAAAAAAAAATTCGGTCTTACTTTTTCCGTTTTAATTTTTTTTAAATAGTTAAAAATAAAATTTTGATATAGATCTAATAGAAACAATAAAAGATTATATAGAAAATGTTTGTACTTAATTTGAAGTAAATCTCTCAATTAGAACTTGAGATGTAATGTCAACCTTGTTGAAAAAAGTAGGCTTAATTGCCGCGTCACTAAAATAGCTATAACTCCGTAAGTAATTGGAATTTTATGGAATTAATGCCTTCTTGAGTAGAGCCATAATAAACCTTAATGATGTGCTAAGGGATCTTGAGTTGGATATTTTCAATTGTAATCTAATCGATGTCAAACGTCAGCTAATCAATCTTTTAATTGATGAATAAAGTAAATCAGTAGTAATAACAGCAATAATAAAAATAATAATTTGGAAATTCCTTTGGAGGATGTATTTTTTAAAAGTCTAAACTTTGAAGAAATGCAAAAAACAAAATCGATTTTTTCAAATTTTAGACTAAAAAACCGTTATAGCAGATGCCACGTGATTTGAACAGTCCAAAATTGTAATTTTTTTCCAAATTTCGGTTAGTGTTGATGATTTATTTTCTATTTTATCCAAAATATTTCGATATGTGCTCTTCATGAAATAAAAAAACATTGTTTTAAAAATTCGCATAACTTTGAAATCGCACTAAAATAGGTTTGAGTATTCCTGGACAATCAAATCCCACCCTTATATTAGACTAATTCTGATGATGAAGATGATGAAGAAATTTGAGTTTCTGCAAATGCAATGCAAATATTCTAGATTTACAACAGAAATGAAGAATAAGTGGTTAAAACGGGGAGAACGTATTAATTTTATAAAAGAGAAAAGAAGGGAAATATATGCACCGTTGTTCATTGAAACTGTGTGTGAATATTTTCAAAGCCTAATGTTTTATATTGTGCTAAAACAAAATGCAGCTCTACAATGAAATATAAATCGTCAAGATATTTGAGAGCGGCTTATAATACAAAGTGATGAAACACTGCGTTTGGGATTTGCAGACAATGGCGATAGATTTTTGTATTAAGATAAAATAGCGTTCTCTGCTCGCCAAGGCATTATATTCAACCGTGATGTCCGTAATCAATACAAATTTAAACGGCCGCAATGTAAAAGTCGACGTCGAACAAAATTACAAATCTATATAAATTTTACGAGTGGCAACACTGTCGCAGCCATCTGTCATTTGACGTTTGAATGCACAATTTTCGAAGCGTAATATAATAAACGCAAGCTAATTATTAATCATACAAATATTTAAGAGAATCACCGCTCAATAATAAATGAATTAATGTCTATATTTATTGCGAATGTATACAACAGTTATCTTTTCATTCATGTGATATCACAATTATATAGTTGATTTCAAATATTGATGGAACGCAATTATGTAATTTTTAAAAGCAAAATTAAGAGCCGCATTTAATGCCAATTGATTATAATTGTGAAATTTCGCAAGAAAGTTGTGACGTAAACGTTTTCATACTCGACGTAATTTGATGTTTCTACACAGTGAATTATGGCGGTCGAATGTCGCTTAATGTCGACCAGGTAAAAAGTAGCTTAACACCTTGCGGTTTTTAATGAAAATGCAACCAGATCTCTAAATATTTGTGACATTTTTAATGAAAAATATTTCCTATTTATATTATTGGGAGTACAAATTAGTTCTGTTCGTTTTTTGCGATCAAAAATGCATTTATTTCCCAACAAAATGAATGAACAGATCAATCAAAGTATTGTCCATCGCTGGTTACTACTTTTTCCCACCTCGCAGGCAATTTTCGAATTCCATCTCAAAGAATATCTCATCTTTTGAGACGATCCAAGTTAGGAGACAATTTTAGATTTTTGCAAAAGATGTAAACCGGGGAATCTGCCAAATTGTGCTATATCTGTCGAAAGAGCTAGTAATTAGAAGGACATGACAGACGATGGACAGCAACTAACTGGATTGGAGGGTCATTCTCAGTTTTTTTCCGGATTACCCCGGATTAGCCACACAGAGAAATGTCATCCAATGATCTTTTAGCACTACGAAAAACGCTACGCATAGACCGTCTATGCGGCCACCCCTTTTGCTCCGCGCCCTCCAAAGGAAGCGAGGTTTCCGCAGGAAGACCAGTTTCAGACCACGTGCACTCGAAGGTGCGATGGAGGAGAAAAGACAAAGGTTAAGCTAAAATCAAGCACCACAAGTCTAACTTTAGTTTGAAGGGGGCTGCAGCGGATGGCGAACTGCAGGGGCTATCTCTTCCCCATGGTACTCCTATCGGTTCGGTCATTTGTAGTACCTTATCACGGACACGAGTCGCCGTTCGAACAGCCTAAAATCCTTCTCTCCTGTATGTCTAGGCTGTTGAGGATAGTGGTGAGCTTTTGACACAGTCTCCACCAACTACTGTAATCAGCCGTTCCACACACCAATTTATAGGTATGCATCACAGGGTGACCTGCGCAACTCATGTTAGCTTGGCTACCCCAACAGCGTTTGATGAGCAAACCGACAAGGCTGCTTTCGCGCACCTCATTACAACAGGGATTCAACCGTTGCCCACGGCCTGTAACCTATACCAACCACCCATAAAGGAATTGCTTGGTTGTAGCAGCTCATAGCACACAAGACCCTTTTTGTCCCACCAGATACACAGCATGACCTAAGAACCATGACTTTGGTGTCGATGTTGAGCTCGATGGCAACGATTGACCGGGTCTATTGTAGTATTTTTTCTTCTCGGGGTTGTCGTAGAGTATCCATTTATCATCCCCAGTCACAATCTGCTGTAAAAAACTCTTTATTGCCTTTGATTCAGCTGCTCTTTCAATTTTAATTCATAAGGCACCCAATTCCTTGCCTTTGAATAATTTCTATGGATTTAAATCGTACATAAAATGCTTGCTGAACCACTCCCAATGATTCTGCAAGCTCCTCTTTCATTTGACTTGGATCTTCATCGAGTGATGCCTCCAATCCTTTATCTTCGATTTTTTTGCTGTCTAGAGCGAGGCTTATCTTCAACGCTGAAATCACCAATCTTGAAACGTCGAAACCATTCCCTACATAATTTATCAATTGGAGCTTTATCACCATAAACTTCCACAAGCATTCGATGCGCTTCTCCCGCAAATCCTGCTTAGTTAAAACAAAGCTTAACATATTCAACATAGTAAAAAAGTTTTTTTTATGAAACTCAAAGAGATATAAACTGAGCGCGTGACGACCTCTCCATCGGAAGAATTTACTGTGACTACACAAAATGGCCGACAAACACGCAGGAACAAACAAACTGACCGTTATGATCCCCCCTACATGTCTGGATGCTTATTTCTATTTCTAAAAAAATTAATAAAACTCAGTCAAAAAGTTAATAAGATTTGCATACCCCATGAGTTATGAGCCAATGTATTCAATCTCTACGCTTGAATGTTAATTTATACAAACGTTTTTATGTAATACATCATGTAAATGACAATTAAACAAATCATGCTGTTATTTAATTTGTCTCGTTTTAATTGATTCGCATTTGGTCGATATCTATCAGATACTGTCGTCTGACTTCGCCTACGATAACTTTTTCATCTCACCACTACGGGAGGTCTCAATTTCAAAGTGTCATAATAAAATGTTGAGTATATTTAAATGTGGGCTGGACAAAGTGTAAATTATAATCGATATATATTATTACTTGTTTTTTAATGTATTTTTGATATTTTTATTCTGGATAAAAGCGTATGCTAAGTATAATGCTGTAATAAAATATTTTATTTGTCATAAAGTATACGTTTACGACTTGGATGCTTTATCTACACAAACTGATGTTGTATGCGGATTATTTATTTAATCATATACGATGTTAAATCTGATTCGCAAATTTTGTTGACTTTGGGAATTTGGGTTAAATTTGGGATTCATCATTGTAATAGATTACACAATCGAATAATTGTGGATTATACAGTTTTAGAAATGACGTATAATATGAATATTTCATATTTCGAAAATATAGTCCCATGGTTAAGCGGTTGGACTCGTAACTCAATCATCTTGGGTTCAAAACTACATGAAGTGAGGCTGGTGATCCCATTTTTAAAACACATATTCGCTATGAAAAACTATGTAAAAATGGCTGACAATATTTCCATAAATGGGATAGCTAAAGGTCACTCAAGTAAGTATATAAACTAGAAAAAAATTTTACAAGAAAATTATGATGTTTCAACATTAAAAAAGGACTAAATTTCGAAGAGCTTAACAGCGATGAAAACCTATAACACCATCATTATTTATTTATGAACTTCGATCTTCGTGCAACATGGATTTACATTGCATGGTGCGTTGGAAACATTTAACGACCAGTTCACATCAATATGCCACATATTAAATCATACATATCCATCATATCAACAAACTACGATGCCGATAAATGCGTTTGAATGGGCAATAATACTATTCGATGAACTATTTTGGTAGAAAATTTTGCAAATAAAGTCTGACATCGTTCTAAAATTATCATATCGAACAGCAAAGTTTTATCTGGCTGAATGGCACGAAGGCAAAGGTCTTTACCCTTCTGTACCAAGTACGGATATTTATGATATTTCTGCTCTATATACCACAATTTGGATGTTTCTCCAAAGATTCTTCATGTTTCGATCAGTTTTATTGTTCTGTTTAAGAACCATCAAATTAATTTAGCATCACTTTCACGCTCACAGGCAATTTGTCTTCGCTTTCTATTGTTTAATCAATTTTTGCAATCAGCAAAAATATCTCATTCGCATTCAGCGTTCATAGCGTTCGGTGTCCAAAATATATTAATCCTCCGAGAAGATCTTCTAAGATTCTTAGACAGCAGGTAGAAAGGTTAACATCCTGCCTTGCATGCTAAATACTTCATAAATATCAAATATGATGGAAGCCTTAAGTCACGTTCGTGAATAAAAGACCGAGGTCAGTTATGAATGAATTATGAGAAAGGTCGTAATCGTTCTATTTTTTACAAACACGTAGGCTTCGGAATGAATGCAGATCAGCTTTCAAAAGAAGCATAAGAAATTTTGGGTATAACAGCCAAGTACAGCATTGGTATCGGACACGTCTACATTACAATTGGTTTGGTTTGCAAAAGTAAAAATATTGCAATATTTTAGTTTAATATCTAAGAAAATTGTGTTCATGGAAACAACGATGAGCAATAAGATTATTACTTTCAACATTAACACATTCACGTCGGGTTAAGTATAGCATTGTGTTTCGCCTGGCGTGGGGCCTATGTGTGTGTAGAGGCAATCTGTCACCAGAAATTGATATATTTTCTGCGTTAGACCCTTTTTTTTAATCCCTTAACCGCCAGCGACTCACCGGGGAGTCACTATGTTTTTTCGTAGAAAAAATAAATATTTTTTAATACCCAATTTTCTTTTTGACACAGTAGTTTGGACACATTAGTGAATCATATTTACAATACAAATTTTTATTTCATAATTTTAATACTCATTATTTATTAAGAAAAACGCTCATCATTAACATGCATGGTAGGATAATCGCGTATTTGCGAGCGAATTCCAGTGATAAATCCAGAAAGAGCATTCTTATACGTTGAGCTCGAAGAGAGACAGAGACAGAGTTCTTCCATGCACAGTTGGACGGTTTCCTGCGTATACCGTACGATTGTATAGATCTTTAACCCAAATTAATCGACTAAAAATGTATACTTAAAGAAATTACCGAATATTTTGTTCTATGGACAGTGTTTATTTATATAATCGTTCATCACTGTGGTATGCGCGTCTCCGAAAAGCGAATCCAGCGTCTCATTGTTACGTATTTCTATAACGATATGCAAATTTTAACTTAACGAACGTCTATCTATCATGTCTTCCAAATGACAACTGTCTAAATATCTTTCGAGATCGCTCTCCAAACTTGCATTCCTACCCTTGTCCCTACACTTGCTTATCTTCTTATGCTTTTTCTGAATCACTTCTGAATTCGCTCGCAAACACGCGATCATCCTACCATTCAGTTTCGTTTTAGTAATCGAGCACTTATCTAGACGCTTGGAAACAGTGGCATAACTACTAATCGGCGAGCTTAGGCGATGCCTAGGGGCAGTAACTGTCTAATATACATATATATTTGTCAAATAGTCATATTAATCTTTCCCTACCGGTGATGTATTTACTACACCTCGACTCTAACAATGGGAATATCGATATGAAATATAATAGATACGGGGCTCAGAATTTTTGTATTCATCCGTAACATAATTACGAATCACATCAAAGTATTATAGTATATAAATATTCATCTGCAGCGACGGAAATAAATAATTTGTCGGGAAATCAACGAGTGTAGAGGCTGAGCGTGCATTTTCAGCAGCAAGTTCCCTGGCTTCCAAAATCAGATCCAGACTAAATGACGAAACACTCGATGCTTTAATGTTACTTCGGGCATATTTTCAAAATTATGTGTGGAGATCTTCTCCAGTTGATCAAAATGTCACAGACGATATTTAGCAAATAATTGATGAATACGTTGTTTTCGTTGCAAATTAATCTACTTTTTATTGCAACATTAATTAGCTCATCAATCATTTGTTGATCAATTCCATGTAAGCATGGAAAATGTTTATTTATGGGTTTTTGTTCATTCGAACAACATACCCATAAAATATTATAGCGCCGTTACATACTTATTAAACACACTTATTTATGTTCTCATTGTTAAAATTATCTTTTTAATTATTCTCGGCAAAGAGCACACCTTTAATTTTATTGTCATACAAAATAGCACATCATCGATGGTCGTAATAAATTCTATGAGTCATTTGTCTATGTAATTATATTATTTGACAGTCAAAATATACTTTTACAGTACTTTCGAAATGAATTCTTTATCTATGCTAAAAATTTTTTTTTTTTGTTTATTGATATTTTTATTTGTTAGTGTGTGTATTTTACCAGGTTAATACATTTTTGAAGAAAAAAAATCGTTTATAGCGCTAGTTCATACTGACACACAGAATTCAACGCTTTTTCATGGTCGAAGAATCCGTTGAAAGAGTTATTTTTTATGCTAATTATTAAAAATATCAATTCTCAATGTCATTAAATATTTAAATTAATATAAGAATATAATTTTATCGTGCTCTATCCGTGTTTATAAGCTGTATATCCTTGGCATTCCATTATTTAAATTTATTTATTTATCAAATCGGCTTATTAAAAAACATATTTCTTATTTTATCGCTTCATTCCCTTAAATATTTTAGTTGTAAGATACCCCCGTCACCTGGTGCTTTGTTATAAAACACCTGCTTCCTGATCAGAGTAACCAATAAAGCAACCTCGCCCGTTATACACACTTCCGGAAACCTCACCCTTTTTTGTCATACATGGAACAAAAAATATTTTATTTGACAAACACTTCTATGCCGATAAGCCTCAAAGTGATATTTTCAGCACAAAAACAAATTGTGTTTATAATCATGCATCTTTTCGCCAGTGTAACTTTGTTACTATTGGAGGTCTTTCAATAAAGACGATCAATTTTTAAATGTAAATAAAACAAGTTGTGTGTAAGATATTCGCTCCATTATTATTTTATTAGAAAGAATATTTAATGGCATTTAATATGGAATTTGACGTCGTTCAAATATCCGCCGCGGTTTTGCTCGGTGGCACGTATTCGGGATGTCCAATTTTCGATCACAAGTGCAGAATGGAGCACTGATTTTGAAAATAAAATTTGATGATTTATACATCATTTTCAACGCTCTAACTTTCCATGATGATTTGCCATACAATATTAAATCATTCACAATAAAATTGACAAACGTTTCTCTAATAACATGACCGCTATAACCTAACATATTTCGAGCATACCCATTGAAAGGTCCTGGTTAATAACGGAAAATAATTAGTATACGCATACTATGTCGTTTATTTTATTTTACTACTATAAATTTAATAAAGTGGTCCTTATTTTTATGGGTTGTTAAATCTTTTATGTCCAAAAATGCATTTAAAATTTTAGAGGCGTTTCATAGGCATACTTTATTATCATTTCAGTTATCTACACGCGATTGTGCAGTAAATTGCTACTGACTACCGGCTTATTTGCTATGATCTATAATTTCAACGCGTTCAAAAAAAAAAAAAATCTCCCCCTTTTGTGGAAAATAATTTATTGATGCATTGCACGGATACTTTTCGTCCTGTATTTTTCTTAGGTGTACATTTCGAGACTCTTTGGATCGTGTGCATGAATAGTTAACATTTTCCAAAGTACTTTTACCCTTTCATATTTCATTACTCGTTGGGGCTTTCATGAAAGGCCGTTGGAAACATCGCCATCTGCACAATTTGCCAAAATGCTTCTTTTATTTTGCAGTTCGATTGCTTCATTTTATATTTATGCAATACGCATTTTTAAAACAATAATTTTCGCGTCGTTAATACAAATGTCATGGCTACGATTTTATGTGTTTAAGTCCAAATATAATAAAAATATACATTTAATTATTTTGCTTGACGATGATATCCGAGCGCTTCCGATTTTTCCCGAGCGATTTTATTCAAATATAAATAAAATATAATCGGTTCGTATCTTTGCTAAATTAATACATATATTATTATTGTATAGTTTGTTCATATCCAATTGATGAATGAGCAATTCGCTTACGAATTGCGTTCCTTGGCTTGACATTTAATTAAAATTAATGACTTTATCAAATGACGAGACAATTTTCGTTATGCTGGATCGTTTTACTGAGCCATATAAAAGGGCAATTATGTCTATACGTTCATTAAATATAATCGATTCAACCCTTCAAAGACTCTAGTCATGATATATATAATATATTGTTACTATATAAATATTTGCAGTAGTTGCCAAATCCATCAGGAAGATAAACTCCAACCCCAAAACAAACAGCGTGAAATATAAGAACAGAATATACACGAGACAAAAATAACAGCAGACATTTTCTATTGTCATGGAAAATCTTCGTGAAAGAAAAATGTAGTCTTTTGTCGCAGAAAGCAATTTTCTTGCTCTGCAAAGCGTGCATTCGTTCCTACTAAGTATACGTCTTCGATCCAGGCGATTCCCTGTCTGTTCATAAAGTATGAGGCAAATCAAAAAGTTCTCAGAACAATAAAATTCGTATAAAATGGTCCACCTTTTTCGTCGAATTTAAAGAAGATCCTTGTTTTGCAATGCAAAAAAAAAATCGTCTTATTTAATCTCTGATTTCAAAATGCTTAAAATTTCTCCTTTATTATTCTGATAACGCTTCATTAAGTGGCCTGAATAAATTACATTAACAAGGTACATCCAATTTCTAACTACAAATACCAAATCTATCAGTAGTTTCCTTGGTACCGACAATAAGTTTGGAAACGCTTAGCATTTTATCGCGTTTTTTACAATGTATACATGTATTTTACTTTGTTTTTTCATTTAAAATTGCAAATTAAGCATCGCGATTCGTATCTCCGTCATTAAGCCATGAAATGAAGGCTTTTAAATCAGGCTAATTGCTTAAAAATGATGATTTTTCGTCAATGGGGTGCGTTATAACATTCGAAAACAACAGGAGACTGAAACTTTGTAGGACAGAAAAAGACCGGACCGCCTAAAATCTACAGCTCTTCAGTCAAATTGAATTCACCTTTCTGTCCATGAACGGTTAATAGACAAACTATCGTACGAAATATCTTAATCTGGTTTTTACAGATTTATGGTTCGAAAACATTTTCCGCATAACGGGTAAAAGAAAAATATATATTTTCCCAATTATATGATGCAAAAATGTTATCTAATCCCTCTTTTCTTCGGCATCGCTTAAACATTGAGCCGACCCAAGCCACAATAAAAAAAAGATAACAATATTGTAAAATTTAAACAACCCACGCGATCAGTATTCTTCGCAAAACTTTATTTTTATAATGAAAGTTCGTAATCGTTCTGTAGACATGTTCGGGTATGGTGTCCGATCGTGAGACGTTCATTCGTTAGGTCAGCTGTCCGAAAAGTGGACCGGTTGGACACAGATCTTGTGACCGAATACTAAATGATAAATAAAATGATACACTGTAAATCAGGAAGATTACAATCCACCAAGCTTTTAAATGGACATTAATATTAATTTTCGAAACATGATAATTGTACACATCGACATTGAATTAAAATTTACAAAGCTGATTTTTGGTGCACAAGTAGTTTATGTTAATTATTATCAAATAAACATCATCTACTTTCGATACAAGATGGTTGGGGCTTTGTTAGACGTGGCTAATTTTTTATCTATTTTTTAAAGCATGTTTGTTTAATGTGCTTTTCAAAGAGAATATGATATACTTGCATTCCTGTAAAAATGTCCATTCAATGGACTGCAATATTTTTTGATATCATAAAAAGGGGAAAGTTTTGAACGGCCGTATTTTAATTAAAATGAATTATATTTATTTTTTATTTATCTAGGACATTTTTTTGGGGTTTTATTCATTCAGCACGTGTGTCATGTGGTTTAACCGCGATTTTTGAAACATTAAATTTAGTAGATCAATCACCCCTGCGGCTAAGTTAGGGGGTCAAGTTGGCAATAACAGACCCAAATAGCAATGGGGGTTACCGAGGCGTCCAGGAGGGCCCCGGCGCCGGCGCGGCGCCCTTCCGGATTGATAATTCAGTCTGGCGCCGGCCTCCTTGCTAACTGGACGTTGAAGCCTTCCTTGGCATACACCATACCGCAAAAACACAGCCTTATTTTGACAGTTTAAGTCAGTGCTTCTCAAAAGTGAAACCTAACCTAAAAATTCGCCCCGGACGCGACCTCGCACGATCATTTTTTCCTTCGCGGATCGCGATCTTCCGCGCTGAATAAATCATAAAACATCATCGTATTCTAACCTATAAATTTATTTTCTTCTGTTAAAGAAAATAAACACGATTAGTCGAGGATTTTCGATTCACCGGTACACAAACAGCACGTAAGATCGTTAATTCCGTACATTTATAAGTTCTTTAAAATACGAATAATTGCAATGCATTGATATAAATACTTCGTACATGGTCAACAAAAAACAGCCCAACGATATAAATTAATCCCGAACGGAATGTCATGCATTGCCTTTTTTAAATAAAAAGTCGGTCAATGCACGTTTATATTATTGCTAACGACTTGGCCATAAAACGTCACGTTTAATTATTTATCATTTTGATGCATTGAATGCACAATTAAAAATGAGCAATAAATCAATTTTATAAAATTACATTTACGCATGACAATTTGTATTTTACAATTTATTGGATATAAAATCTATTGAATTTTTTTTTCAATTTAAAAGCACATTTCGAAAATAAATTTCATGATAATTCGTGTCAATTTTGAAAAGAACCCTTTTAGTTGATAGCTTATCTATCGGCTTTCTCTTTTATAAACGAGCACTCAGGTACGTATAATTCATTGGGGTTTCAAAGGCTTTATCTCTAGAAAGCTCCATTAAGAACAATCGAACGTTGCCCTTTTACATACGGACGTTTGTAAAATTTATCGACGTCGCAAAATAGTGCTTAAATATTTACATCGCCCAAAGTATCGGAAAGCCATCGAACACACTTTATTTCGATGGTTTTAATCCCAGAAGCGATTACGAGCTCGATTTAACTCGAGTTGTTAACGTAAAGCGGTTAAAATATTTTTTATTTAAATTCAACACACAATTTTGACTGGACATATTTTAATCGATTAAGATCTAATATTCGATTCGGCTGCATTTAGATTTTCCGATCGTTCATCGCACTCGTACGCATTACAACGCACGAGTGCGAAAGAAATGTCACTATAAAAATAAACGACATCTCTTTCTCACACGCAGTACGCGCATATCATCATCTTTATCATTTATTAATCATGCCGACGAAATATACTAATAATAACACGCTTTTTTGCGGCCACATCGAACGTCGATATAATAAAATATGGAGTATTCAAATTTTTAATTGTTCAATTGCACATGCTATTTATTCGAGCCCTGTATTTCTTCCCGAAGGTTTTAGATCGCTCTCGTGTAATGAAGCAATGTAAATTCGATTAGCGTAATGCGCCGTGCCGTCCTTCCGAGTGCATGTAACCGGTGACCGGAGTTAAGTAACACCTTTCCGTCTGGTGCACAGACACCCCTTTTACTGCCGTTTTTTACGCGTCGATAATAAATCCATGCTTACTCCGGCTAAATTTATGCGCAGCGTCAAAATCCGCTTGGAGAAACGCGTTGCGAAAAATAAAAAATGCGAATCAGCATCAATTACGTCCATTATCGAAAATTGTACAATAGTTCATTAACGTTACATAAATTGTCGATTAGCACGTTAGTGCGTTATTAAAAGCGTTCCATTAAATAGCGTTTAAAAACCGGTATGGTAATTTATTTAAATTATTAAATACTTAATAATATTTTAAATCATATAATAGTAATATCAAATGATTGACTATTGTTATTTATAATTTATAGCATAGGTATTATTTTAATATTGACATTTTAATGCACATGTTTTATATAATATTTACTTAAATTTGAATGCACGCAGATTTACAACGTGTCTTTGCAGTTTACACAGGCTAAATTCATAAATAAACAATAGGGCATGACTATGTTGATGTAATTTATGATATTTAACTAAGAATAAATATCATTTATTTAATGATGATTAAAGAGGGAATTTCGTCCCAAGAGTGTACAATTCACAATTTTGCATCAATTTATTATCCCGTGTGGTAATTTTTGACGGGCGTGCGGTATTAATTATGGAGCAATTTTTTTCAAAAATAAGTCACGATTCGCTCATTATGAATTTGGAGTGAAAGCCCCAACAGCTTTGTTCAAGTTCACATTTCATCACGCGCGTGCTTTCATTATTTATATCTTTTCTTTGTAACTAAAAATATACATACATTTTTGCATGCCCTTGGATGTATTGAATATGCCTCATAAAAAATGCAAAATGAACATCGATTGATGTTTTTGTGAGCACATTTGAGATTATTTTTCAAGTTGAACCCCGCTGAAGGGTAGTTTTCGATGAGATGTTATCAAATTAAAATCGTTACTAATCAAAATCTCATTTCGAAAATGTTGAAATTTTGTTTGCACACAGTCTAAATGGGTGGGTAACTCTACTATGTAAACGTTCCAGGCTTAATAGAGCCTTAATTAGAGACTTTTTATAGAAGCAATGACGCATATCGAATCGACTTAGGTATTTATAGATTCAACAATGAAATTGCTTCAATTAATCATAGTCGTTATAGAGATTCTTAAAGATTACACTCATTTGAATTGTATATTGTGTAATATATAATAATATAGGCTTGGTACTGATGTATTGGTTGCTTTATGATACGAGGTAGTCCCAGATGTACCCGACCTATAAAGAATACCCAAAAAATTGAATAATATATCTTTATTTTTCAACATCTAATCCGATGGGGGATAAATCTGGCGAATATGAACAACACATTTTTTTAGCCGAATGCGGCTTCTTTTTCTTGATTTCGTCGCTCAAATGTTGCAATAAGTTCGCATAATTAAAAACTGGCTTCGTCTTCTTTGGAGATTCTCCCCTTTCAGTCAATTGTTTTGACTAGACGCTCATTCGTCGTGTCAGCGGTCTGAGAAGCGGACCGGTTGGACACACATGCCTTGTGGCCGCTTTTAGGACTTTTTGCGGTATTTTATTTGGATTGAGCGGAGCGGGGGACTTTTGTTGAGCGATTGAAATATCCTCACAGCGCTATTTTTGATCCATTGTGAGCAAACGCGGGACCCAACCTTGTACATAGCTTTCTCATGACCAAATTTTCAGTCAATATGCGATGTACAGCACTTTTTGAAATGCCTACTATATCTGCTGGCCAATGAAACGCCAACTGCCGCTTGGAGTTTCATTTATCGTGACGTTCAAGCCAATTTGCCCCACCGTGCCTATGCAGGTTTAGTTTCAAAGATTAATTTTTTCCTTAAAGCTTTCCATAAGCGTAACTTATTTTGTTGGCTCCTGTTTAACATGAAACATTTTTTTTCATATGATATCACCTCCTGGGAATAATATTAGAGATCGGCAATGATTTATTCAACACACGGGGCATGAATATTTCTCAGTCGAAAATATGAATTATCCCCGTAAACCCCTTGTTATTTATGATTTGTACGAATGACAAAATACAGGCTATTTATTCAGCCGGTTTCGTGACTATTTGGCGTACAGACGGAAAATGTGCCCCATACTTAAAATCCGGATTTATTATCCTTCATTTCCCGAGAGATAAATACATCCTCTTTTGTTGTGCTTACTTTGAATCCTCGAATTCTTGTTATAATAATTTAGATTTATATACGAATCCTTAAAATTCGAACAGATTTATATTAAGAATAATAATAAAAATACAGCAAATTTTCGAACGTCGTTAATCATACCGCGGCGACTTCCGGTAGTGTTAAGACCTCTTCGGTCATTTCCGGATGGCTTCGGCTCCATTTAAATTGTATAAATATAAATGTATTCGTATCTTGACTTCAGATTAATATTAGATAAAATATAGTGTCATGATAAATCGATGAAAAGAACATTTTAGTGCGTGAGTTAAAATATCGTTAAAAAATAGTTAAGACGTCAACGATGTGATTTCGAGTTCCCTTTACCGAGTGATTTAAAGAAAAGAAGATAAGATGAACGGAGGAAGTTCCGGTGGTTCAGTCGCAAGTGGAGATCCTTCCCCGTCGCAAGGAAGTCCTCCGGATACGATGGGAGACGTTTATGCAGCATGGCGTAAGTAATATTAGAAAAAAATGTCACGTATTGAGGAGCACGGCAAAAAAATGATCTCATAAATATTTTTATATCTCTGGAAAAAATCCAAGTATGATCCGTATAATGTTTTTTAAAAAAATGGCAACAGCATTATATTACCGCAGTACATTCGATTATTTTTAGCAATCCCCAAATATCAAAAATTTACGCCAAAAGTTTTTTGAGAAAAAATATGTTCAAATCCCATGTGGTAATGTAAAAAATACAAATCTATTTTTATATCAATACAATGATAAAATATACGTAATTTCATATTGTATATACATATGTACATATATTCTAATTCATGGTCGTAAATAATACACACAAGCATCGTTTAAAAATTAAAAATAATAATTTGACGTTTAAATCGTGCTTCGTTATAAAAAGATCAAAGTGATCTTAACGTCATTATTTTTTACCATTGCACTGCTCGATTGAGCGTACGTCAAGCGATTATTTGCCGCATTTATGCGTTCATAAATTATTAATAATATGAATTATTAATTGAAAAATATTTATTAAATTAATACTATCATAATATTGCACCCGCAAGCATTTTAAAGAATTATCCTGCCGTAAAAGTTAGAGAGATAATCAGTCCTTTCGTGATTTATTGACGTTTATCCGATCGGTACAAATATAACAGGAAATAATTGTGATACGCGGTAAAAATGTATTAATCTGTCAGAGATCATGGTCCATTGTAAGCGTTTTCATCCCCCGGGCTAAACGCGCATGTGGACGAATTGCATAAATAATTTGTTCGACACATCCCGATCCTCCCGTATCAAATGTCATTTATCAACCCTCCGGCGTCCCGAAGATGTCTTTCAATAATGTCCGCGTATTTTTACAGAATCCAAAATTTCGCATCGCCTTCTGCGATTCGTCTCGCGTCACTCGCCCCTGTCGTTTCATCCCGATGAAATTCTGCGAGATAATTTCAGCGATCTTATTCGGGCAGTCTTGCGCAAATGGCGGCCATATTTACGCCGGCCTATAATATTTATTTACGTTTATCACACTGCAACAGACCCGGCACGCAATTTGAGCATTTTTGCTGCTAATAACAATTATGTTCGATTGTTTAGAATGGTGATAAACTATTAATATACGCCCCGTATTAGATAAAACAGTATATTGAACGCTTGGAATAAACATACAGAAACAATGTGTATCCACGAGGGCAGCAGGACTGTTTTGATGTGTATATTTTTAAAATTTGGCAATCTGAACATTCGCTTCGTTAACGCAATCCCGTAATGAACAGCTTGTATAAAGAAACATTGCTGAACGCTCACTATAATAGTAAAATGTGTACGTTTAATTAAATATTCATTTAAATAAAATTAAGTGATTTTGCATGCATTATAAATAAAGAAACATCTATGAAAAGTGCTATTGATGTTATAAGATTGTGTTTTTGATTTAAAATCCTTATATTGTCCGTTGATAAAGTAAATTTATGCACAAATTCAATGTCTTCAATATTCATTGTTGTTGAAACGTCGCTGCGAGGATATAATCATAAGATTAGTGTTAAAATTATAATTGTTTAATTTCAGATGAAATGCTTGAGGCTGAAGGCGGAAGCCTCGCTGCCAGAGTGGGAGCATTAGAGCGACGGGCCCTCGAACAGGGTGAACAGCTGCTCTGCTTGAGATCGTCTCTCGCTGACGCGCTCAGAAGATTAGCACTATTAGAAGTACCGCGTAATGGAACTCATACTCCACATACGCCTACAAGATGTAAGCCGACTTATTAAGCAATTGATCGATATAATTATGCCTTTATTTACATTTTAATTTTTAAATAAATCTACAGCTTTTATTTGTGTATATATAAAATTATTATTTAAACATATTTCAGCCACCACCCCCTCACAAGGCAAAGACCTAAGATTAAGACAACCTACTTATAGATCACCGGATAGTACCTCTCAATCTATCGTCAGAGATCCGTCTAGAAGAACAACGGTCCACGGAACACCCAATAATACAACATTAACTCAAAGGTATCATTAATATGTTTATATAGTGTTTTAATAAGTATGTGTTTTTTATTTGAATGTAAAACATTTTATTGATTAATTTCAGACGAGGAGTACATTATCAATCAACAGGGTCTTTACAGTCGGAGAGCCCGAATAGTTCATCTAGCCTAAGTCCGGCGCCATCGCCATCACCACGTGCCACACCACAACCCCAACAATTATCTTCACATAGGTACTAAATTAATTTTGAATTGTAAAAATGAACAAAATACAGACGATAAATCGAATTTTACACATAATTAGTCCCTGAAAATGTGTATGAATGTTCAAAAATAGAGTGATATAAAAACAACATCATAAATTGTCGACGCTCATTTGGGATATTCATTGGGATCATATTCTTCCACAATAGTCAAAGATTTTATGGGCTTCTTCTTTCTGACTTTCATTGCATATTTTATTTAATTCTTGTTGCTCAATTATGTATTCATTTATCGGAGATTTGTGATCCAATTAACTCATTTTTGACGTCCAAATTTAGTTAATTCGTTAAGCTAATTGTTTCATCTGTGATAGTTTCCATAGTTTCTTCGGAATATATAACATCACTTCATTTGTGAGTATAATTGCTTCCAGGAATCTTTCATATTTGAATTTATTTCAGCCCACAAGTCTACAAATATCTCTAAACGTGTACATTGTCATGTCACCCAGATATGAGCAATGGGTATTCTTCCACATGGGACTCTTATTTGGGTAGCGTCTTTCTTCCTCTAGTTAAATATAAATAAAATATAACATATTATGTAGCATGGTATTCATTAATCCTAGATCACTAATAATTAGTCTCACAGACTACAGAATCGGAACGCATTCGGACGGTTAAAAGATTCATAAGGCTAAAAAAATTTATATGGAAATGATATTTACAAAATATAGCGAATTACAAGTACATATTTTATGTATTCTATTTCAGATCTAGGAATAATTCTACATCAAGCAATCAAAGCAATTTTGGAGGAGGAATCTCACCTGGATCTGGCAGCCTTACAAAGCGATGGAGCTCAACCGGTGACTTCAATGCGCCCCAAGGAACCATTGCAAACAATAGGTATTCCTACGGTCTCAATATAATTTTAGCTTCTAATATTATATGCAAAAAGAGCTGCCTCTTGTGTTTGATTTTTAAAAATATTGCATGTAGAATGTTTTTATTTCCGTTCAACAAAATCTAACCCGAACATAAAGAAAACTTCATCGTTCATGCATTGATAAACTCTTGGAGCACAAATTTATTCCTATAAATTAACTTGAAATTTTAAATTCAGCCATTTTTTATTGGCCAATCTATGAACGAATCAAAGCGTTCTTTGTGCGTATGCTTAATCACTTTATTAAGTTGGCTTCTAATTATACAATAATGCAAAAAACTTGTCGTAATACAAAAGAGAATTTATGTTGAACGGATATAATAATTGAATGGGATCATGACTGCCTGCACGTGTTGTTTGTCATGTTAATCAATCAAATTAAGAATGATCAACTGCCCGTTTGGATGTCAAAAATATAATGGAAGCGCCAAATTAATTTGTTCGCTACATACAACAATGGAAATCACTTTTACCATAATAAAACATTCTATTTATACGCGCGTTGTTCATTCTTGGTGTAATGTATTCCAATTTGTTTTCCGTTTTATATAAACTTTACTTCTTTAATTTGAGCTTATACGGCAGACATTTTCGAATGATTTTTAATTTTTTCACGAGGGCATTTTTTCTGATTTTGAATTTTTGTTAAGTTTTTTCTTTCTAGTATCTTTGTTTCCGTTTGTAGATTTTCCACAAAGTCCCTGTTGAATTTATATTCCAGACCTTCACAGAACGGTCCAGTATTAAAACACGGGTAAGTAAAATTCTATACATTCTATATAATTTTTCAAAGATTTGCGTTACTCTCATGCGTTTTTTATTTGCACATGAATTAAAATACATTCACTGGGACTCGATATCAAAGGTGGTATATTGAAAGCGTCAAGTAATATTAAAATAATCTCAAATTGAAGATGAATACAACATTTTTCTTTTTATTGTTTAGTTTTCTTAACTTTTTTGAAATTCAAATGAATAATGTGGAGTAAATCAAATGCAAAAATTATGCAATATAATATCTTTCAAATTTAGTGTATAAATATTACTTTTAATCGTAATCCATTTGCATTTTTAATTTAAGCACATGTATTTTTATGATTTTAACAAATTGTTTTGGATTGTTTATTTACATTTTTACATCTAATTTGTTAGCCATTTTTGCATTCTTGTTGTTTGCACATATTATGCATGCTGATTAACACAATTACTCGAATACTTGATTTGATTAAGAATGTATTATTATTTTCATAGCAATTAATTAATGTTGATAAATTATTATAATAAAAAACGCCATTTGATGATATTTCTAATGTATCATAATTTATTAATAATTTCTATTTAAAGACGTATATTATTCAAATATTGTCAAACTTTTTAATTTATTATTTGTTCATATAACATTATGGGACATATTTTAATTTGTGTAATTAGTAATTTGTAGTGCATGTAATGTTCAAAAAATGGATATCAATTATATTTAAATGTTGTTTATTTGATCTTTTAACTACTTTTTGAACCAACAACAGTCTAGGAAAAAAATATAAATAATGCGCCCTAAACCTTTTGATTTTTTAAACGCTCACATTCCAGGAGTGAGTTAATTTTTTAAAATTAAAACATCATTGGAAATGGAATTGAAACTTATTGAAACAGATTTTTACATAATAATTTGAATAAATAATATTATATTCAAAATACAAGCACGACGTCGTAAATAAGATGCTATGAAGCGCTGTCCACAACATATGAGGGCATAATCTCCCTGCATTACTTGAGTATGCCCGCAGCATGTGCGGGTATACTCATCAAAGCATTAAAATAAATGGCAAGAAACAATTTTTCATAGCTAATGAGCTTAAACTCGATTAATTAATCCAATGGTTTGAATATCTTTGGTTTATACTTGTTTTTATATTTCGTTAGGCTTTTAAATGAAACGCAGTAAATCTGTTGTCAATATAATATTAATTGGATGAATCTATTCATTTTACAATTACTCTTATTGCTTATACCATATTTAGTCTACTCATTTAGTCTGCGTCCCTGATCAGATAAGCGTACATTGGTGAGATGTATAGTTCTCTAGTTCAAATTCTTATAAACTACGAATGATGCCAATGTTGCAATATTCAGCATGTTGTAGAAAAAAACTGCATTCTTTAATGCTCGGTGCACAAAAGAACAATTTTCAAGCTAGTGTCAAAAAGCATCTGCTCCATAACGTCAACGTCTCCCTTGTGCTTGTTGTAAAATAACATTACCTGTGGCTTTTGGGCTTCTCCAACAAATTCAGTATCAAATGGACAGTTGACAATAAGATAACAGCTTTTGATCTTTTCGGAACATGTGAATGAGCTGCAAGAATGCTTGTAAATCTGGATGAATATATTGGACAACGACGTTTTGGCAACATTTCTTCCGGAACACATTTTTATTCCGGCGGATAGTCTTAACAAAAGCAAGCTCTGTCTGCTGAAATTTTCCCATGCTATAGAAAGTTGTGAAATAGTTGTCATCAATAACCGTCCTCCCACTTCCTTTGTACATGCCAGTTAATTCTGGTAGCGTCTTTTCATCTAAGTTGACTGCTCTCTGATCTCCTTCTTCTTTTCCAGTATACAGGATACCTTACAAGGGATATCCATTTCCTGAATCACACACCCACCCTCTTGTTTTGTATAGACATATGGTGCAAAAACATTTTCTGCAGCACACGTAAAACCCTTCAATGAACAAGTCAGGGCGTTTTGATAAGATCTATACATAGCTACTATTCTTAAATTTGTCAACTGTTCCCAAGCAATATTTATATTAAACTACCCATTATAATTTCTTTTATATATTAAATTTGCACCAAACAAAACCTTATTATTGTATTTGGACTATCTTTAGGCATTATCAATTGGCTGAAATTAATACTAGGTTGTTCGCTAATTTGGTGATAAGCCCTAGAGTGCTTTGTATATTAACTTTATCTTTAAAAAAAAACAAATTACAAATCCTCATTACGCATCTAAAATATTCACACCCAATTGCAATCCAATTTATTTTTATACCCACAGTTCATCGCTCACAAGCGAGTGGGTTAAATGAAGAAGTCTCCGAAGCGAGCAAATACAACATGTCTGAGTAACTTATTTCTTTACATTTATCATAGAACATACATCATACCAGAAATAATTAAATATACATAACCCACATTGTAGGAAGTGGGCGATATTAAGGTGCTGATTTGTATACATCTATCATCTTTTGAAACCCGACTGATGTATAATTTTTGTTCTCTTGTTTGATTTCAATGTTTGGGTTACTCATTCGAATGCAATACATTATGACTGTGCCGTTTTTCTCAAAGATATGTGAGTCATAAGACTATGGTGCTTTCGTTAATACACCAATTTTCATTTTACAGACTTATCAATTAAATATTGCAAACTGCTTAGTATTCAGGGCTGTCGTATTAATGATATCGTTACTCATAATATGAGTATATTTATATTTTAACATTAACCATAAAAAATGACATCAGCTTGTGTGTTAACATATTCTTTTATTTCAAGTGACGTGTTCTGAATTGCAAATTGACTAGCAATGTTGATGAATTTTAATTAATTTTGAATTTTAGCATACTTCATTTTTCTTCTTGAAATCTCGCTTTTATTTATGAATTATACAAATTAAAATGAAACGTAGGAGGAAATTTAAGTTACATATCCTTATTGGAAGCAATTGGATGTCATAATTAAAAACAACATGACTTTTCTTCGAAAAACTTGATAATATTATCAAGTACCTTTTACAATATTAAATTATATATAAAATATATATTTAATGACAAATTATTAAATAAAAACAATTTGCAAAATACAACACTAAAATTGAAGTGTAACGTCAAAAGAAACGTGATTTCCCATTCCAATCAATTCTATTAAAACTCTTGACATAACATTTATGTGACGCTAATTTAAAAAACATGTTTCTGACATATGATATGGTTTTGATATGCATATGAAAATAGACCTTTACTAATGTTATCATGTATTTAGTCAAAATATCGGGTGTGTGAATAAGTTCTCGCCGTTTTTCATGGAAATAAATCCTTCATTTTAAAAAAGTAATCAAAAAATCAACTTAATTAAAGTATTATGGATTGCTTCTTCTTCAGTGTGGTCTTCAAATGTGAATGGAAATAATAATCTGTGTATCATCGAAGCACCGACTATTTGTAGATTCAAAGGTTCAGTCGGTGACTTGACGATGATTACGAAGTTTTTAGGCTAAAAAATAAGGGATGAAGTTTTATCAGTCGACGAGTACTACAATTGTAAACGAACATTAGCCAGACATTCCAAAATGGATTGACGGTAAACATTAAGATTAGAACTTAAACATGAGAACAGGGATGAAGTAAAAACCAAATAGTGATTCACAAAAATTGACGTTAAACAGGAACATGGTCTCAGTAATGTGCATTTCAAGATTAGATAGGATTTTTGTCCTAAAGTTAGCATTCCAGGATGGTGAGTACATAACAAAAGTATTGTCCATCGCTAGCCACGACTTTTGGCCGTCTTTCTGGCAGCATTTAAATTTTAGATTAAGTGTCTTTTTA
Organism: Stenopsyche tienmushanensis; assembly: GCA_008973525.1. Lineage (NCBI taxonomy): Eukaryota > Metazoa > Arthropoda > Insecta > Trichoptera > Stenopsychidae > Stenopsyche > Stenopsyche tienmushanensis. The sequence goes on from WACJ01000405.1 coordinate 1,385,389, forward strand.
TGCAACCCAAGAATTGATCCTTTTTTTTGGTATCTTTATAAGAATTGAAGTGTTATTCAGCCAGGGCAAGAGTCATCGATCGGAAAAGTGGTGATCAGAAGGAGCAATTTTCTTTGGTTTGGAGCAGCTCATAATACCATCTGATCCCACCAAATACAGAGCATGAGCTTGGAACCGTTGATGCTACTGCTTGACCGGGTTCAACCCACACTTGGGATTATCGTAGAATATCCACCTCATTGCCAGTCACGATATGATGTAAAACCATTTTATCTTTGCCATTGGAGCAGTTGTTCACACGCGAAAAAACGCCTTTCACATATCTCGGCATGGATCTTCATCAAGCGATGCTTCCCTTCCGGGTTCTCCTGCATGTCCTTGGCTCTCTTGGATGTCGCCTATTGGTTAGGAGAATACTTTTGTTGTTCGTCGCCTCTTCCTCTGCCGTTTCTCTATCTCCCTGTATTTATGGCACTCCCCTGTAACGCTTAGGCGGGGGCGCTCTCGGGGGCCCCGGGCGGCTCCCCGCCTCCACGTGCTCATCGGGATGGCCGCGCTACTGCACGGGTTAGTTCTTCTATCGGGCTGTGATGTTGCTGGACGAATGCATGGGAATACGAAGGGCGTCGAATGGAAAGACTCTCTTCGCAAGATAACTGTTTATTCCGCACTACAGATAGAGAGAGAGAGAGAGGTCTGGTTGCAGGAGGGACAACCTCCCGCCTCCTGCGCTTCACTACCCAACCGGCAACGGTGCACGCGCAAGAAGCGATCGGTCGGTAAGCAGGTGCAATGTCTCCGCAAGGCCACAAGAGATGGCGCTGTTAAAATAACACATTGCACCTGAAGAGAAATGGAAGATGTCGCTACTACGTGGGGATGATAAATCGCCCACGCTACATCCCCATGTGGTGATTCGCGTTGGCTCCCTTTGCCTTGCATGCCTGGCAGCAAAGGTCCTTGGTACAGGCAGGTGGTCTGCCTCCCAACATCTGCAACATGCCGCGGAGCGATCCAGGTTGGGTCAATCTTTGGGCATGTGGCCCACTTCTAGGCAGACGGCAATAGGTCCAGCCTATCTTCGTTCTGCCATCCTGCAGTAGTTTTACACCCGCCTGGACGGGCATAGTGGCAATCGCCAGTTGGGTGCCCCGCAGGTCCGCCTTCAGATATCGCACCCTGACTTCCTCCTCCTTTGCCAGGTTGCTAGCTCTGCACAAAGCCTCGGTAACGTCGCCCTCATCTACTCCTTCCTTTATATCGAGGGTTGTGATGGTCTTCACTTGCACTAGCTGCCTGACCTCCGTCTCCGACCCCAGTGCTCCCGTTATCGCCTTGACGAGAGTAGCTGATTCTTTTGAGCCTTTCCAGCTCAACTATTGCATCCCCTTTCCTCACCATAAGTCTACAAGGATTCTATGTGCTTCAACTGAATATTTATTTTGAATAAAGCACCTCTTTTTATCGACGATTTCACGATTATCTATCCCTGCTTTAACAGTATCAAATTTAGACATTCGGTCATACGTTCCTTGAGATATTTTTTAAGAGCCCAAATATTCATGATCTCCCACAACGAATAAAAAATCGTCACACGCCACTTATTTTGCCGAAATTTTTGATCTTGAACTTAATACACCTAATACTTTCCAACGCCGATATTCTGTTACCGTTCCAATTATGTTCTGTATTCGATTTCCAATGTTTCTTCTTACACTTCGCCTACATACTTATGTCTAATTTTATTTCAAGTCACACTTGGTCGATCATGTGCATTGAATGAACGACGAAACAATTTGCTTCCGTATCCAGCAGCAACGATAAAGAAAGATGAATGATGATGGCTGCAAGCACTGTTTTCATCCTGTATTTTATTGATTCAAACAATAGTTTGTTGTACAGCCCTCGGCGCAAGTCCTTGATTATCTTTAATTGAGTGACCTCAAAAATAGCCTTAATTTGATAATAATTGCTCAGGTGGTTTTTTTTTAATCGAGGAACATAAAGATGAAGATACTTAAATTGTTAAATTTGCTGTCCTCTTTTAAAACCGGGGCTTCGAACCGAAACTTAACCGAAACTTAAATTGGGTTTAGGCATTACGAATTAAAAACGAGATAAGCAGAAATCTTTTGTTGAAAATCATGAAAAAAAAGAAATAGCAAAAATGACTCCGTATTTAAAGACAACAGTGTCTTTGTCAATTTCAAATTGATGAACTTGTAAAATATTGGACTAAACCATTCTCAATCACGATTATTCTATGATTGACTGATATTTCGAATCTTCATGTAGAACTATGTAATATTTTTGATAAATTCTAATGGATTTTAAAACGAAAGATTGTTTTCTTTTTATTAAACTCTTAACCGAGTATGACGAAATATTTCGTCATATCAAAAAAATAAGCAACTGTAGCGAGTATGACGAAATATTCCATTAAAACATTTCAACAATTACCCTCTAGTAGGCATGAAGAGCTACCGATTATTTTAGTTTACTATGGGAGTGACGAAATAATCCGTAATCCTATCCTATCGAAATAATTCCCCGTTGCACATACACACTTTTTAACATGCGTAAAGCTAAATTCCCCGGTAGAGGTTAAAAAAAATGTACATATATCCGTTTTGTAAAGGCTTCTGATTATTATCCGTCCACTGTCTTGGTATTTATTTCTCATCACCAATCACAATACAGTAAAAAAAATATCTGGCTGACCAATTGTTGTTGATGGATGGAACTGGGTTAAGTGAATGAAATAAATCTGTATCAATTTAGTTACGTTTTCAACATTACAATTGCCTTTTTAAACGTTCATTGTAGTAAACTATTAATTTGTCTTTGCAAAACTGATTACATTTTAATCTTTGAACAGTTTTTATGACTCTCAGAAAATCCCCAGTTAATCATTAATATAGATTGCACGAAGAAAAACTTTATTAAATTCGCACATTTTTATATGACGGGTTCATTGATTTTTTTGTAAAATGATATTTCGAAGAAATATTTGATCTTTTCAAGATCTTACTGGAAACTCTAGCGATCATTTATTAACAATGACGTTACCACACGGTCACACTCTTCCCCAGAGACTCGATCCGCTGTTGCTCCATACTTTGACGAATTTATGATATATATAATGAACTATAACCGTGTTTTGAATTAAAATTTCGCCTTCGTATTGTAACAAACAAGAAAATTAAACACAAGTGGACACTACAAATTGATCCAAATATGACGCGATCCGATGCAATTTTGCAATTGACGTAATTGCCGCCGACAACAGCGCCACAATATGGCGTCCCTCGACAACTTTATAAGCATGAATGTTGATTTTTAACGTTTATCAAACGTGACCATTACAATTGCATCGGATGCGGATTATACACCGTGTTGCCTGGAAGGGAACAATTACTTCCAACGTAACCGCAAAATGACTCATTAACACATCTTTTGCGGGACGCTCTGATCGCAGTCCTCGGCGCGGCACTCGCCGCATGCGGAAGACTGTGATCTCATTTTATGATAAACTAATCGCAACTGTTATCCTGTTTATTTCATTTATATTTTTGACAATTTTTTTCCACCGAGCGAGTTTGGAAAAACATCCGAGGGGGCTAAATCTGGCGAATAGGATGCATGAGGAAACAATTCGAATTTCAACCCATTAATTTTGGCCACCGCAATAACGGATGTGTGAATTGGTGCATTATCTTGATAAAATAACACTTTTTTTCTTGATTTCATCACTCAAAAGTTGCAATAAGTTCGCATAATACTCGCCGTTAATCGTTTTCCTTTTTGAATTGTCCTACGCGCTTCCCAAAAAAATTGATGGCGGCTTTGCCTGCAGATGGAACTATCTTTGTCTTCTTTGGAGCCGATTCTCCCCGTTCAGTCCATTGTTTTGCGAATTGTTTTGTTCTGGCGCTCATTTGAAGTGTCAACGATCTGAAAGGCGGACCGTTCGGACACACAAACCTTGTGGCCACTTCCTCATCTTTTAGGACATTTAGGGCTTTTTACGTAAGTTATGGAGAGAAATGCATCTTTAGGGCTTTCTACGATCTCCATGATCACAGTAACCCCCACCACAGTATTGCTGTGAGACCTTCGATTGAAACATCCTCACAACGCTGGTTCATTGTAAGCAAACGCGGTACCCATCTTGCGCACAGCTTTCTCATGTCCAAATTTTCAATTAATATGCGATGAACAACACTTTTGAAATGTCTACCATATCTACTAGCTTACGCATTTTCAGTCGACGGTCATTCAATACCACTTTGCGCCTGCTGCGATATTCGTCTTGGCAGCTCGTACGGCCTCGTTTAAACTCTGCCACCCAATATTTTACTATTGTAAACGAAGCAGCAGACTCCCCCAGAGTAGAATTTAGCTCGGCTTTGATATTGGGTGGAGTGAGGCCTTTCAAATAAAAATATTGAATTACATAACGATGACCAAGTTTTTCCATGTTTACAAATTCACTGAGAACGTCCCTATTGTTGACTGCTAAACAAATACTAAACAACTTAACGTCTTCAAACCTGAAACTTGAGCTTTATACGATAGGTACTTTCTACCATAGTGTTTTAAAAAAAACTTCAGGGACTACTTTCGTATTGACTTCATACCAGTTATTCATTCGTTGATAACCTTTGAATCAATATGTAACCTTTTTTTAAATTCCAATGCGATTGTAATAACATTTTAAAAAAGATTTAAAGAAGCAAATATCATGTTTGGACGAAAAGAGCATTCAACCACAAAATTATGGAGACCATCTGCTCGATGTGATTGCAACAAAAAAGGCGAAACGAAACTGAGCCAAGGTCTTGCAAATTACAACTGAGTCCAAGACTTAACGATTGAATGAAATGAAACATTTTTAAATTTATTCTTGCACTATTTTCAATAATCTGAACATTCATATCTGTCGTGTACTTAAATAGCATACGAGCAAAATAAAAATAAATAATTCCCTAATATGCATCCAGGATTTCAATACGTCATTTTCACCGCATAAATTTCCTTGAGGAAATGAATCAATGAATTCCATTGATAATTCCATCCAATACCCAAAAATCCTGTATCGTGAATATTGGCGAGATTAGATAAACTATACAACACGCAGCAATTTTTTTGGAAAAGTGTTGTTTATCAGTATGCTGGATAAGCAAAATAGACAAGGGTTTCGTGGAAAACTTTTAGATATAATGTAATATCGGATGACTCACTGATGAGTTAAAATGTCCAATAATGATTTTTTTAAAGGGTCGCCAGATTAGACCTTATCAACTGTCAAATTCCTGATAACAGTGTACTCGCTTTTACCCAAATGGCATTGTTTATAAACTGTTGGAAATATTTAGTAAAGAAGGCGGTGACATTATATGTATATACATATATAAATGTCTTATGCCTACAAGACTGAAATTATGTTGTAGCTGCTTATATACTTAATATTGTAGTACTTTGAAAGTTGCAGCATCAAATTCCTACGCTACAACTTTAACCACGTCTATCTAAATCCTAGACACTTTGTATCAAAAGTAGACGACGTTTATTTAACAGTAATTAACGTGAACTACTTATAGACAATAAAGCAACTTTGTATATTTTCCTGATCATAATTTTGACCGCCATGATCGACGAAGATTGCTCATCATGTTTTTGGAAGAGCAAGAAAATTAATTAACAAATATGTCATCAAAAGTGCTAAAAGATGCGCTCATACCATGGACGCTTAAATAGTATGATTTCATTATGTCATTGCAGCTGTTCACAATCACAATCCGATAGTTCTTAATGGACGATTAGATGAATGGTTAGACGATCAAAAAAACATCTTAAATTCATTAATAAAACTTTAAAATGAACATTTACAATTGGGACGTTAAGAATGAATATTAAGATTATCTAATGTATGTAATAGCATTCGATGGCGTATTGCGTGTAATGTTCTAACATTTTCTTGGAGCAAATTTCAAGGATAATTCGATGGGGCTTCATAGGGTGAATTCACCTCCGGAGAAACACACGTTTAAATTTAATATACAGCAGATCCGCGGTAATCCGACAAACGTTTTGCAATGCAGTCTCGGATTGTTGAATTTGTCGGACTACAGTGGGCGCCGGATTAGACTGGTGCCGGATTACCGCCAGTGTACTGTATTGCTATTTACGGTTTAATACAGATCTTCGTACTGTATTTTTTTCGTTTCGGTTTTCGTCCTAGTTCAATTAACAGGGCAATATAAACTTAAGCCTTTTTTTGTGCGGTAGATGCGTCCCGCGGAAAATCGCACAAAAAAAGCTATGACTTACATAGAAAAAGTGAAAATGCATTCCATGGATTTTAAAAACCGCATAACTTTGAAACAGCTATATAAAATATATCCAAAATCGCACAAAAAAAGTTAATAAAAAAACAGGAAAACATTAAGGAAATTAAAAATAACATTTTTGATAACATTTAAAGGATGTCTTGCATCATTGGTAAAATTTTAAGGATGTCTGACATTTGGCATATCAAATGCCAGATATCCACTAGAGAATTTCTAATTATTTTAATTACAACTGTCATCGCTGTAGGATAATTTTCGTTGCGATTTTCGAAATGTCTCAAAATTGCTCTCTTTTTCCGAAAAAATAGTATACCCTGTGTCAATGTCATCATTGTTCTGTGTATATTTTCTCCTTCCAGCAATAAAATTCATAATTAGCAAAGATGTCACTACAGTCCCTAACTCAAAAAATAAATCACAAAATGGCGACTGTTTAAAAAAAATCACACAATGTCACAGTTTTAATGTTTTTTTAAATAGTTAAAAAATCAATTTTGACATAGATCTGGGAAGAATAATAGAGGGTCATATAAAAAAGATTCGTACCCAGTTTGAAGTTAATTCATTTAATATTTTTAAAAGTCGAAACATTGGAAAAATGCAAAAAAACGAAATCTATACGTACTCTTTATTAAAATTAAAAAAAAGAAAAAAATGCTTTAAAAAAACCGCATAACTTCGAAATTGCACAAAAAAAAAGTCGCACAAAAAGAGGTTTGAATGTAAATATATCAGCGCAACACAATATCAAACCGAAATAAACCGGTTCAATTACTGTTTTCGTTCCGCCAAAAATAACCCTGATTTAAATTTATAATCTATTCATTCTGTTTTGATCTATGTTAACATTTTTCTTTGCTCAAAATATTTACATTTTTCAATTGATGCAACAACACTTAATCTAGATTTTAAAGGAATGCCCAAAAATATTAATCGAAATTGAGTTGATACGTCTGAGCCTCAAGAGATGATCATCACCAGACTACAATGACCGCGGCCTTGGCTTTTTTTATTTCTTGCAACTCGCACAGAGGCCGCTTCGGTCTGAATAATTTCTCGTTTTATGCCATGGCTCAGTATGCGACCGGCTCGCTGAAGATCGGTCGTCTCTGGATCCAGATAAGCCAAGTGCTCGTCGAAAGGAAGCCATATCTCCCACAGGCGAATATTTACACACACAATCAAGACCAAAGGAGAAACTCAGCAAACATGAGTGACAGGTTTTATATTTTATCTGAAATTTGCTAAAATACATCGTTCTCTAAATTGACATAAGTAATGAGGTGACTCACAAGGAAGTGTTATTTCTTGATGCAATCGGTGCAATCAGTTCAAATAATGGAGCAAACATGGACCATTTTCGTAACAATTTTGTAACAGCGGCTGATGAGTGTGTAACTTTCCGGCCGGCTGGCATGTCCACCCTTTTATAAAATAAATAGATTGCGCCGCCGATAATTGCATTACATATTTGTGCTACGTTGATCTGTGTCATTCGTTTTTATCTACTCTTCACTTGGGTAAATCTATATCAAACAAAAATATGTACTTTATGCATTTAAATTTGAATTAAAATAACATAGATTTTCCAAATAAATTATCTTTATCTGTTGTAGACTAACAGCACCAGTCATTAAATTAGAATAAATCCACTTTTTTTTAATATACAGCGCGAAAACTGGATTCGAGGTATTTTTATAACCGTAATAAATTATAAAGTCAGTCAAAGCTCCTACATTTTAGTATACCAAAATAATGTGCTAATTTTTTATAAATTTCTTAAAATTTAATCGCTGTAATCCCACTATATCGCCCATTTTATATCAAATATTTTATCGCTGATATTTCCAAATCTCATACTCACTAAACGCTTTACTGATTGCAGTATTCCAAATTTTTTTCCAAAAAAACGAGTCAATTTAATTATTACCCATTGCTAACCACTACTTTTGCCCATCTTTCTGGCAGCATTTGAATTCCACGTCGAAAAAACAATACGTCTTCCGAGTCTATCCAAGAATCGATGTGATAATGCGATCTAGTGTTGTCATGCTGCATTGTTGCATATTATGTTTTCTGCATATTCTTTCCGCCAGAGCATGATCATAATAGATCTCCACAAAGATTATATGCGTTTCAGCTGCTGATTTCTTTTGAATAAAGTAGCGCAGTAAAATCCCTGCCAATACAGTTTACTCGGCACAAAATTCGACATATTTCAACAAAAAAAAGTTGTTTACACTTTAACCCATTGACGCACAATTACCGTCAAATACCGTCATGCGTCAGCATATAATACCTGCCGATTGCAGCAGATAAGTATATGCATACCATCTTCGCCGACACTTCAAATCTTAACGGCATAAACATATTAGCACAATAATAATTTTGCAAAGGAGTGGTAGTCCTCGGCTAATGACGCCACTCCATAACAGTCAAGGGGGAATAACAAAATTGCATATATATAATAATGATAATGATGAGAGTATCTTAATTATCAAAACAAACGCCTGCTCTCAAGACAACACGAACGAAAGTCGTTTAATCTTTGTTGAAAGAGCTTAATAGCTTATCCGACGATAGCAATTTCAGTTAATAATACCTAAATTTTATGACGGTTAAAAGATTCTTTAGAATACGATTTTTTGTTGAGTAGTAACTATGAACATTTCTATAAAAAGTTCAAACGTATAGGGGTTCCTTTACGGCACGGCTTTGCCATCGATGCACGAGTGTGTGATGAGACGCAAGACACTCGTCTCTGTCTCACGATTTTCAGTCCGATAGGATTAACGTTTTTTATAATTTTTATATCGCCATCTGATAGTGAAACGGCGGGAATTTATTCACACACCCAATACATTTATTAATAAATAAATAAAATATAAAACTTTATCAAATGGCGTGTTCTCAATACTGTTTCATTAAGAATAAACAATATCTGGCTTGTGTTTATTCACAATTTATATACTATAAACACAAATAAACAGTATATATTATTTTGAAGTATATTTGAATTTAAAATCCATAAATATTTCTAACTAACTGGATATATACACGTTGATTTGAGAATATTAATTTACACTTGGAAGATCTCAAAAAATACATTTGCATAGAATTGATGATTTATTCAACAGGCAATAAAATTTTAATATCCTAAAAAAATCCTATTTTCATGTATATGCATATTCATCATTTGTCAGAGTATTTTAATTGATGAATATGCAATTCTTAAAGATATTTAGAATATCTTAAATGCCGAAAAGCTTTTGAACTTTTATTAGAGTAATTACAATTTCATTTTATGATGCGCTTATTAAAAATTTATCTTTAATTGATTCATATTATTATGGCAATAAAAGATAATCTGTTAAATTGCCAATATATTTCATTAGTGAGACCGATACAACTCATAGATCCGACTTAAAAACATCAATTTGTTTCATAACTATACTTCCAAATGAAGCGACGGTGATACTTTAATATTTTTATAAATCGAATATAATTATTTTGCTATAATAATGATATTGTCTGATCAATTGTTAATTCTCTCGGATAAAATAATTATATATTTATTTTTGTTGCAGTACTCATACGTGTGAATACAGTGATGACAATGGAACCGTTCGGATGTTCTTACGGGGGAGACCCGTCGTTTTTCACGCACCTTCGGCCATCGTTGACACGTATGATGTTAATAAAGTCGCCCCTCCTCCGCATACCAAACTTAAATTGGATTGGGTCTACTGGTTATAGGTAAATATCGTCTTAAATTAATCTACAATATTTAATTAATCGATCAAGGCCTTTCTATTATATTCGACTATCGAATATCCATTGTAAAGCTATTTTAATTAATGTCGTTGGTACATTATGCCATTTTTTTGTCAGTGGGATCGTCGATGCTACATACAAAATGGGATGTAATCAACATTGTGGGCGAGTAGTCATTGCTGGCAATTTGTAATTTAGCAATGAACGGTTAAACACACTGTTGCGTGTGTATATTGATGGATCTTTAATTGTGTAATTTCTTCCAAATTGATGAAACCGAAAAGTGATTTATGGATTTTTTGAATTTATTTCTTATTTCAGAGGAAAAGATTGTAGAAGCAATCTCTATCTCCTGCCGACTGGTGAAATGGTTTATTTTGTAGCGTCAGTAGTCGTATTATTCAATGTCGACGAACAATGTCAAAGGCATTATATAGGACACACAGACGATGTTAAATGTTTAACAGTGCATCCCAACAAATTGATTGTTGCAACTGGACAATGTGCTGGTCACGACAGGGTTGATGCGAGGGTAACATATTTATTATTTAAATAATATAGCATATAAACGTTTTAAATATTCAAATATATTTATATTCGTATTTGCAGCCACATATACGCGTATGGAATTCGGTATCACTGGCGACGCTTGCTATTATTGGTGCTAATGAAATGGAACGCAGTGTATGTAGCTTGTCATTTTCACGCGCCGACGGAGGTACTCTACTATGCGCCGTAGATCAGGGAAACTGAACATAACATTTCAGTTTGGGATTGGCAAAGAGGAGAGAAAGGAACCAAAATTACCGAAACAAAGGTTGATAATATTATATTATAAACGCGTTTAAAAAAATTCCCCATTTTACATTTAAGCTAAATTATGATATGTTTAATACGCAGTGCTCCGTGGATACAGTAATTGCAGCCGAATTCCATCCGCTCGATAGAAATCAAATTGTTACGTGCGGTAAAAGTCACATTGCTTTTTGGACGCTCGATCAAGGAGGCACCCTATATAAAAGAATGGGAATATTTGAAAATAGAGATAAGCCCAAATACGTAACGTGTCTTACGTTTAACCACAACGGTATAAATTACGTTTCAATTGTAAGTTATAATGATTTTTCGAGGCGAATTTCATTACTAATTATATCGATCTTTTATATAGGCGATGTTATATCGGGAGATTCCAACGGAAATATTATTGTATGGGGACGAGGGACCAATACCATTGTAAAATATGTGAAAGGTGTACACGAAGGCGGTATTTTCTCTATTTGTATATTAAAAGATGGCTCTGCACTATCAGGCGGCGGAAAGGATAGTCGACTGGTGCAGCTCGACGCTGACTTAACACCCACTGGATTAGAGTGCGCTGTAAGACTGTTCATGATAATTATTAAATAATATTCGTGTTCCATGTGTTTAATTTTAATATTCTGATTACTTTTTAGATTGAAGGACATTTTGGTGGGGTTCGCGTACTCGCTGAGGGCCGCGGCTCTCAAATACTAATTGGTACAACTAAAAATTGTATTCTTCAAGGAGATTTTTCATTAGGATTTTCACCAGCAGTATTAGGTATTGTTGCATAGTTCATTGAGTATTTAACCTTTCCCTTACGATGGTATATGACATTCTAAAACCCCATATTTATTATATTTAATATCGATTGAAAAAAAAGTTTAAGTCTTTATTATGCAATTTTTTTATATGCAACTCCCCGTGGAATGTTTTTTATCGCATATAAACAGACCCAAGTGTACTTTCAAAAAATGAAATAATTAAAAACGATTTTTTGACGTGATTAAGTGAGACGACCCTTAAAACAAATTTATTTTTTATATTAATTTTAATTATTTATTCTAAGGTCATCTCGATGAACTCTGGGGTTTGGCTTGTCATCCAAACGTTGCACAGTTTGTTACAGCGGGCTGGGACTGCTTATTACAAATGTGGGATGGACTTTCTCACTCCACTGTATGGAGTAAAGACATTGGTGTATGTATTATAATTTAGCCTCCAACACTACGCATTATTTTTCTCGCGTTGTTATTAAATAATATTTTTTATTTTGTAATAGGAACGGGCACAAAGTTGTGCATTTTCTAGAGACGGTTCAGTCGTTGTTGTCGGTTGTTTAACTGGCAAATGGATGGTTTACGATTCCGTTTCGAGGGAATTGCTGGCACAAAATACAGACGGGTAAATATTTTTTTTACGATTTAATTTGTATTTGATTTCATTTTTAATAATACAATGGCAATCTTTTTAGAGCTGAACCAATACAGTGCATCAAATTTTCACCTGATGGACGTTTTATTGCTTTTGGTTCCCGTGATAACTTTGTCTATATTTACCAAGTTGACGAAGACTGCAGAAAATATAGCCGGCTTGGTAAATGCTTGGTAAGTTGTTGATCGAATGAATCGTCGTCTTATTTAGAAATTCAACTCGAATCATATTTATAGATGCGTTTAATACATTTTTTATCATGCTTTTTCATGGAGGCGAGTGAGAAAAAAAGGAAAATGGTAATGAATTATAATCAAATTAAATGCACTGAAATATGTAGAATGTCTTAAATGTTGCATGATTTTTGTTCATTTAATTTTAGGCTCTGAATATATCGATTTAATTAGAAGTTATTTAAATTATAATGCGTAATAATATATCATCATTTTGTTAATTTTAGGGTCATTCCAGTTATATCACACACGTGGATTGGTCTGTTGATAGTCAAGTATTAAGAAGTAACTCTGGAGATTATGAATTATTATACTGTAAGTCAAAATCATTTTATTTATATAATAAGGCATGTGCATATTAAAATATGTTTTAACTATAATTTTATTTAACAGGGAATCCAACAACGTGTCGTCAAATAACATCACCTTCTACGTTGAGGGATATCGAATGGGATTCTAATAATTGTACACTCTCATTCCAAACGATCGGTATATGGCCCGAAAATGCAGACGGAACTGATATTAATACCTGCGAATCGACCCATGATAACCGTTTAATGTGCACTGGTGACGATTTTGGAAAGGTTAAGCTATTTTCATATCCGGTCACGCAACCGAAGGTATTTATTAACACGCCTCAAATTAATACATCACACATTTCAATCCGCAGCATTTCTTATGTGCGATTTGTTTTAGTCGTTATGTCATCAATACGGGGGTCACTCGAGTCATGTTACCTGCGTAAGATTCCTTCACGACGATACGAGACTAATATCTACCGGCGGAATGGATACGAGCGTAATGCAGTGGTCATTGGAATGATTTAATTATATAAATAAATTTACAAACCGTCAACATATTGTTTTTATTTGTTTAAAACTGTGAATTTTTACTATTATTACATTTTTAATATGTTGCCATTTTCATATTGTAGCTTGCTATTGGTTATGTGTTATATGATAAACTTTACAATAAATTCCATAGTATTAATGCTTACTTTATAAATGAAACGCATCCTGAATTTGGCTGTGGCTTTTACATTTTCAATGTGATTAATCGTCGTCCAAGTCTGAATTTATACAAGCGAAATTTTATTAAAAATGTTTTAATATTTTTGAATAATTTTGTACTTCAAATACAAGTTGTCGAATTACAAAAGTATTAATTGTGCAGCTAACATTTGTATTTATTTAAATTCTCAAAATTCATTATAACATAATTTTAGCCTACTAATAACTAATATTAATTTAAGAGTACCTTTTCATCCGATATGGATTTGTAGATATGTATAATTTTTAATCAAAAGATCTGATAATAAATTTCTTTTCCGTTATGCTCGGCACGCATTTTATTTTTCCGAGTGCAAAGTGAATATATTTTCTTCATAGCTAGCACGGATTAATATTTTTCTCAACTATGTGTAAAGTTTATGCTAGTATCATTTCACTGTATAGTTTAAACAAACCTAAAGTATTTAATTTTTACATAAACTAAAATAGCTATATCGTGTAAAACATTTTTTTTAACGTAAGAGTATTTAACTATATGATTTTAAGTATTGTGAAATGTATTTTTTTACTAAATTGGGGTTGTGTTAATGACTTGAATAAAAATATAGAAAAGTGATGTAAATAAGTGTCCGTCTAAAAAAGTGTGCCTGTCATATAGTGTGAGACTTTGTCTATTGCAATCGTCTAATATTCTGATTTTCGTAAATTGATAAGTATCACAAAACTAATGACGTTTCGAGTATTTTTATTTAACTCTTTACAGTCCGGACTTTTACATTATTTTGTTGTCTCGCTAAAAATGTAAACGCGGACGTAAAGAGTTAATATACAAATTTTATTAAAGAATAATCTTCGAAAATGATAATTTTTGCACGCTTCTTACATTTATATATTTTTATGAATAAATTTAAGCAACAATTACTTCAACTCTGGTCTTTTAGATAGTTCATTTAATAACATTTTATGCTTTTATGTATCACAGTAAAGTCAATTAGACAAAAGCATTTATATAACATGCAAATTTGTAAAGAAAAATAAATAATTTGTTATTTAATGTCTTCTTTGATTTACATTCCTTTTAACACTTTATTACATTCAGCGTAAAAATACAAAAACATATTTACAAGTCCGATCCTATATATAAGAGTCAAGATGCAGCTCTCACTTTATCATTATCATACAAGAAGAGACGGCACTTCAGAGCAGCTGCAGCTCTACGACAACACTCTGTAGCTTCTGGATAGTCCAAACAGTACTCAATAACAATTGTTATAGTGCACCTGAAGCTGTCGCATACTGCTCTGATGCAAGTTGGTTTACGAGTTCATTGGTGCATTCGTAGAAGCGCCTCGCCAATATGCTTCCAACATCAGCTCCCCGAGAGTCCCCAAGCTCATCGTCGAGCAAATACCTATATAAATGTTCATTATAACAGCAATAAGAAAGCAATTGGCTTATGCTAATTCGACGAAATAATTAAATAACACTAACTTTTATACCCACAAACCCTCTTTATAAACCTTGCCGATTCTTTTCAAATGTTCTTGAACGCTAGACCAAGAATATCCAAGTTTACTTGCTATCTGTTGAATAGTTGTGCTTGGATCTGCTTCAACTACCATGCGTAAAGCCTCATCATCCACCATTCCTTTCTTCCTGAAGTTGCGTTTATTTTTTAATTCAAAATTTCCATTTCGAAATCGCTTGAACCAATTCTGACACTGCCGAACAGTCAATACGTCCCCGTAAATGTCACAAATTTTTCTCGTCGCAGTCGTCGCCCTACTTTTTTGATGAAATTCGTATAACATGCAATTTCGTACAAATTCCCTATCCGGCACAAATCCTTCCATTTTAAATATGCTACAAAAAAATGTATTTTTTTGGTTGTGTTACCAATCCACCGACCAATAACAAAAGATATACAAGTCAACAGATCGACAACCAAAGAACAACTGACTGTTGAAATGGTGATGTCAAAAAAACGACATATTAATCCGATACACCTATTATTTAAGCAATCAATTTTTTTTTTCAAATGAAAACTGTACTTCATTTGGATGTCTTTGAAATAAATGAGAACTGTCATAAATAACAAAACAATTCAAATTTATCAAAATTTTATAATTAAATCCAAAATAAATCTTGATTCAGTATTTATTATCTAAAGCTATATAAATAGCCAAAAGGAAATATTTTTAAATATATTTGTTGATAAAATTTTATTAAAAAAGTTATAAAACATTTCTAATATCTCAATAATAATATTTGAAAGAAACTTAAATTTAAAAAAATACGGATTTATTTTATGATCACGGATTTTATTTAAAATGTTCAATGTTTAATTGGGGTTGTCATTTTTTTGACGTGCCCGTTATTTGCTCTGTTTGGACCAAATCTATCAGCCTGGGCGACCATTCGTGCATAGCTGTCAAAACATTCAGGGATTGTTTATATCAACACTGCGATATTGAATCCAAATCCTCAAAAATGGTTGATATAAATAAAGTTTTGTATGCAGAAAATTCCTACCATGTGTTATTTGATGACTGCAAGGTATTTTCTTGTTAATATTAATTGAGCTTAAAGAAACCAATTAAATATTATTCTACATAATTTTGCATATTTATTTGAACTTAAATATTTTATTTTTACATTAAATTATAGAATATTTATAAGATACTAATACCTAGTTATGATATTTATCGAAACATTCACCTCTATCAAAGGGAACGTTGCAAAACCCACATGTGTACTTACTTTTTTATTTTTGGTGACGGTTATAGCCCTATAAAAAAGCCCCAGCCACTGAAAATATCGCTATTTCCATCTATCCTAGGCCTCTTCTCCAATTGTTCAGGTCATGACGTGCGGTGTCTTTTTTTATTTGATTAGTCCAGCATCACTACTCAGACCAACTGTGTTCCCGACCGGCAAATGCCGCGTTTCTAGCCCACCTTTTGATGGCATTAGAATTCATAAGAATTCCATCTGCTTCCTCAGCTGATAAAGTGGAGTTACTGACTTTAATTGTTCTACGCGCCTTTTTTAGATACCTCACTGCATTTATTTGCACTTTCAGGTCTAGTGGCATGATACCTGCAAGAACAGGGAAGCTGTCCTTAGCAGTTATTCAATATACTCCAGTGATTCTTAGTAGTGGCTGCCACTCCCGTAAACCACTACCAGCCTAATCAATGTTTTATATATTTTAATTCTAGTTTTAGCCGATAGTGATTTGTTCTCTAATATATTTTTCAGGCCATGGTATCACCCATTACCATATTGAATCCTGGAGGTTATTTCATTATGCATCAAGTTCTTCTCCGCGAGGATGGATTCTAGATATTTAAAATACCTGTCCCTTTCAATATATTTGTTATTAATACTCATGGAGGTACAACCTCCAGTATTCACCCTTGAAACTGCCATTCATTTAGCTTTTTCATAATTAATTGGCATACCAAATGCAGCAGCAGCCTAGTCGATAGACATAAATGCTGCCAAAGCTTCCTACCTCGATTTCGCCACGACGTTGATGTTGTCCACAAAGGTATGATACGTTATATCTTCGTTCCATGGATGTGCGTGTCCTGATCTGCCAGCCTTTCTCATAATTGCTTTCAACGCAATATTAAAGTGAATGGGAGAGAGGATATCCACCTTTCGTCACCTCGAAAGGCTCTGACAGGGTACCATTGAAACATACAACAGTGACTGATCCGATCATGCACATCCTTGACAGCTTTTGTGATTCCCATCTCCAACATAGTCCTCCAAAATCTTTTCCCGATAGAAGCTGTCATATACTTTGCAAAATCTACAAATATGTGGTGGAGATCGACACCATATTCCCAAATTTACTGTGCAAATAATTTGACCACATTAGATCTGCCAGGTCTGAAACCATATTGGTACTCGGTACTTGTCCATAATTTTTTTCCTCCTCAGAAGACTCCCAATATTGTTTGTCACATTGTAACACATTCAAAAGTGTCAAACCAACAAAATATACACATTATATAATTCCGCTCAGGATGTGTTAATAATAATATATATAGCATATTTTAACTATTATTTTATTCAACAGGTTATCCAACAACCTGTCGCTAAAAAACATCACCGTTGATGGATATTGAATGGAATTCTAATAAATATAAACTCTCATACCAAACGTTTGGTTTATGGCCTGAAAATGCAGACGGAACTGATATTAATACCTGCAAATCGACCCATGATAACCATTTAATGTGCACTGGTGACGATTTTGGAAGAATTAAGCTATTTTCATATCCGGTCACGCAACCGAGGTATTTATTAATACCCCTCAAATTAATACATCATGTTTCAATCCACAGCATTTCTTATTTACGATTTGTTTCAGTCGTTATGTCATCGATACGGGGGTCATTCGAGTCATGTTACCTGCGTAAGATTCCTTCACGATGATACGAGACTAATGTCTACCAGCGGAACGGATACGAGCGTAATGCAGTGGTCACTGGAATGATTTATTTATATAAATAAATTTACAAACCGTGAACATATTGTTTTTATTTGTTTAAAACTGTGAATTTTTACTATTATTACCCTTTTATAATATGTTGCCATTTTCATGTAATAGCTTGCTATTGATTATCTTATATATAAAAAATAATCTCTGTTTGTTCGTATGTAATACGCTGCCATACCGTTCATTAGATTGTAATAAAACTTCGGCCATCTATTACCAAGAATTGCGCGAGTAACATAGGCATAGTCTAATATATAAATATCAATGTTTGTGTATCTGTATTTAATGCGCTTATTTAATGCTTTAATACACTTGTGGGAATAACATAGGCATAGTAAAAATATTTTAACCTTTTAACTGCCAACGACGCACCGGCGCGTCGAATTTGTATGCGCTGATGAATCATTGGCAGTTAACCGGTTAAGGATGCACCCTATTGGCGCATAATGGTCTAGTGAAATGAAGTTTGGGCTGCAGGGACGAGGAGAGAAAGGATGCGGGCGCAATATGGTAATTAAGTGGATCGAAAATGTGAAATAATGTGAGTGAAAATTGGGAAAGTTAAATCTAATATTTATTTATTTAATTCAGCTTTTGTTATAATAGTGCATGTAAATAAAAAAAATGTTCGATCTTAAATATAAAACAGGCACATTGCAGCTCTCACTTTATCATTGTCATACAAGACGTGGCACTTTAGAACGGCTGCAGTTCTACGAGAAAGCGTCTCGAGTTGGATATTCACCTGTACAGGGACATGAAGCACATCAAGGCGTTCACTTCATTGCTGCATCTGTAGAAGCGCTTCACCAACATGTTAGTACGAATACAGTAGGCTCTTATCTGCCTTCCAATATCAGCCGAGTTCCTGAGTTCATTGTCGAGAGGCCGCCTCTCCTCCTCAGTTTGTCGCAGGGTAGATATTGAATTTCTTCTTCACATTATATAAATGTTTATTACATTTGCAATAAGAAAACAATTGGCTCATGTTATTTTGGAGAATGAAATAAATAACACTAAATTTTATACCCATACACCCTCTTTATAAACCTTGCCAATTCTTTTTAAATGATCTTGAACTCTAGACCAAGAGTATCCTAATTTATTTGCTATTTGTTGAATAGATTTGGTGGGATCCGCTTCAACTACCCTGCGTAACGCATCATGGTCCACCGTACTTCTCTTGTCGTGGCATTTATTTTTTAAATCAAAATTTCCATTTCGAAATCGTTTAAACCACCATTGACACTGCCGAACAGTCAATACGTCCCCGTAAATGTCACAAATTTTTCTCGTCGCAGTCGTCGCTCTACTTTTTTGATGAAATTCGTATAACATGCAGTTTCGTACAAATTCCCTATCCGGTAGAAATCCTTTCATTTTAAATAGGTTACAAAAAACGGTTTTTTTGGTTAGGTTTTAGATGTCAACCAATCAATAACAAAAAAAAAATACACGTTAACAGATCGACAACTGAAGCACGACTGACTATTGAAATGGTGATGTTAAAAAAAAAAAAAAAAACGACATTTTTATCCGATATCCCTATTATTCAACCGATCATTTTTTTTCAAATGAATACTTTAGCTCATTTGGATGTCTTTAAAATAAGTGAGAAGTTTCATAAATAACAAAACAATTAATATTTTTCAAAATTTTATAACTAACTGCAAAATAAATCTTGTTTCATTGACATTTATTATCGGTAATAAATAAATGTTAACAGATATAAGAAATTAATTTTTATATGTATTTTTGTTAATAAAATATATTTGTTTATAAGAGTAATAAAATATTTATAATATTTAAATAGTACTAATTGAAGTAAACCTCAATTTAAAAAGATTACGTATTTATTTTATGATCATGGACTTTAGTTAAGGTTGTCAATTTTTTGCCGTGCCCATTATTTGTTTTGCTTAGACCAAATCTTTCAGCCTGGGCGTCCATCTGTTTAGAACTGTCAGAACGTTCAGGGACTGTTTATATTCCAACTACGAAAATGAATCCGAATCCTAAAAAATTGATAAGAAAAAAAGTTTTGCAACCAGGAAATTCCTACCATGCATTATTTACCGGCTGCAAGGTACTGATCTATAATAGCTCGCCTGTAATAACATCTGCGTATTAATAGTCCTTGTATTGATTTTCCAATCTAGATTATTTTCTTGTTGATATCAATTATGCTTATGGAAAACTATTCAATTATATTTTTATCCTCTGCAAAATGTATGCTTTAATGATATAAGTATTTATAAACATTTATGCTTTTTTGTCTGTTAATTTTTCATGGTTGATTTTCAAAATCATGTGTATTTGAAATATTTTTTTTAAACACACTTCCAGAAGGTTTAACCCTTCTGTCAATGAATGTTTCTATTGCCTCCTGGCTGGATCCTAATACATTTTGTATGGAAATGGATGGAAAAAAAATTAAATTAAGCAAGTTTTTTTGTTCTTCTGAATTTAATAATATTTGTTTATTTATTTAAACTTTTTTTTCAAATTCATATTGATACAAAACTTATCACTCATTTACGCTTTTATAGCATGTTTAAAATGCCTGGTTATACTGTTGACAAATTGGCTCCTCGCATTTCTTACATACAAATCGGAATTTTCTTTGAAGTTTGTCATTCACCCAGTCATTTTTGGGGTACATTGGTGGGATGAATAGTTCTCTGGTTCATTCTTATAATATAAACTATAAATGATGCCAATGCTGTAGCATTCACCATATTGAAAAAAACAACTCTAGCTTTGGCATTAGTCTGCCCAAGCCCCAAGCATCTGCTCCATAATGTCAAAACTTCTCTTCTGCTTGTTGCAAAATAACATTACCTGTGGCTTTTGGGCTTCTGCAACAACTTCGATATTATAATACACAGGTTGACAATGGGATAGCAGCTTTTGATTTTTTCAGAACGTATGAAACAGCTGCAAGATTGTCTGTAAATCCGAACATGAATTAATATATTGGACAACGACATTTTGGCAACATTTCGTAATACATTTTTTATTTCGGCCGATAGTCATAACAAAAGCAAGTTCTGCCTGCTGTAATTTGTCCACGCTATTGAAATTTATGAAATAGTTGTTAATAATAACCGTCTTCCCACTTTCTTTGTACTTGTCAGTTAATTACAGTAGCAACTTTTCATCTAAGTTGACTGCTCTCTGGCCTTCTTATTTTCCAGTATACAGGATACCTTTACAAAGATATCTATTTCCTGAATCACAAACTCACCATCTGGATTTTATAGACATTTGGTGTGAAAACATTTTCTGCCGCACAGGCAAAAGAAAAATATTATACTAAATATGGATTTTTCCAAACTTATGATGCGAAATTATTTCTTATTACAAAGATAAAAATACAGATCAATATGAAAAATATGATAAAATATCTTATGGAGCGAAAGGATAAAAATTTCCTTACGAACATAAATAAAAATGAAATTTTCCACATAAATTCTATGAAAAAAAAATCAGGGTCTGATCAGATCATTCATTCATTGATTTTAGGGGTATAAATAGAAATATCCTTTTTTCTCGAAACACAAGGATCTCTATCCCTATCAATAAACTCTAAATTCTGTAAAACCCTTCAATAAACAAAGTCAGGGAGATTTGGTAAGATCAATGCATAGCTACTACTAAAATAAACTCATCACAAAAGCGAAATGGTCTAACTTAACCGACAGGCGATGTACTCTATGTCCTTTGAAGTCGGCTAGCATCAATAGAAGTACAATATACAATATTTTGTCATCCACACATATATTCGGTCAATTTGATCAGCGGCTTTTACAAAACCTTTTCCGATGTTGACTCTCACAATGACTGATATTAACATTCTTTCTAAATGTAACTGGACGCTTGGTTTGGTGTTATCCCGGTTGCTTATCTGATACGCGTAGCGAACTTTTTAAAATCCTATTGTCCGTTTTGTTTTGAGATTTTTACATTAAAAAAAAGTAGTGCAACTATCTAAATTTACTCCTTAAACTATATCATAGGAAAAAATTTAATGATTTGCACAGAAATCTCGTTTTCTATTTTCCTAAGACCGTGTGCACTTTTCCCTCTACGCAACATTATCTTACGCATTTATTTTTTATAGGTAATCTTCCATTTTCAAACCAGAAAAACTGACGAAGCCAAAACTCTCATAGACGATAGTCGCGCTATGGGAAAAAATGAGCCGATGGTATTGGTTTTAGGAAATAAATTCAAACTGGAAGTATGGGAGTTGTTATTGAGAAATATGACAGTTGGAGAAAGAACACAGTTCACTGTTGATAAAAGTGTAAGATAACACTAACAATATATCCACTGTTACATTAAAATAGTAGGCTTTTGTCGCTCATTATACATTTTTTATAGTTGGTCAAGCAATATCCATTTGTATCTAAAACTATACGCGATCTCGGTGATAGTAGCAAAGACGAACAAACTCAATTTTGTGCAGCGAGAACTACTTATACTGATTTAAAGAATTTGCTTGAAAATCCTGTCGATCTAGAATTTACAATAGGTATTTAAATTTGGAAAATTTATTGATTTTAAGTCAATTTACATTTATAAATAAATGCCATTAGTCTATATTTCATGACTTTTTTAGATCTGATGCAAGTTGTATATCCTGATGATAATGAGAAAGATGAATTGGAATTATCTGATTATGATAATTTCGATATATTATCACTGTTGAAAGAGAAAGCAAGGACCTTATTCAATGAGAAGAATTATAATAGAGTAGCAGATAGCTTTGTGGAGGCAATTTGCTATTTTGAAGAACATTTCCACTAGTTATATATTTCAAATTCCAGTTTAACTTAATTAGATTGATGTTATTGGTGTTAATAATTTATAAATAACGTAATTAATAACACAAAAAAAATGTATATCGTCTTGATGTATTGACAAATGGATGTAATCAATAAATCCAGAAATTAAAACTTGCTGAGGGTCCGCGGCTCTCAAATACAATTGTATTCTTCAAGGAGATTTTTCATCGTGAAACCAGCAGTTTTAGCTATTGTTACATACTTCATTGTTTTTAAACCATTTTTGATTTTGATTTGTCATCCAAACGTTGCACAGTTTGTTACAACAGGCTGAGACCGCTTATTACAAATACGGGATGGACCTTCTCACTCCGCTACATGGATTAAGAACATTAGTGTATGTATTATTATAGTTTATACACTATTTATTATTTTTCTCGTGTTATTAAATAAAAAATTTTGTTTTGTAATAGGAACGGGCACAAAATTGTGCATTTTCTAGAGATGGTTCAGGCGTTGGTTAACTGACAAATGGACGGTTTACGATTCAAGGGAATTGCTGACACAAAATACAGATGGGTAAATATTTATTAAGCGATGAGTTTGATTTCAATAATATGATTTTATTTTTAATACAATAATAATATTTTTAGAGCTGAACAGTGCATCAAATTTTCACCTGATGGACGTTTTATTGCTTTTGGTTCCCGTGATAACAGGGTTCCCAATCTTTTTCCTCTATGGATCCCTTTTAGATACATTATTCTCTTCATAACTATATTATACCACACACACAAAATAAGTATTTAAATGTATGTCGTATTATTACTATTTTCATTTTTAAATTTACAGATATAAATAAGATTTCAGAAGCACGGATTGTAATTGCATACCAGTTTAATTTCAATGTATGTGGTTGTTGTACTTGATGTATTGATATATTTTTGTTTAAAAATATATGTAAATTAACTATTGGTCTGTGTTTAGATTGAAGAAATCGTAATAAAACTTGTAGTTCTCAACCAGAAAATGTTTTCTAATTTTTTTACTGTATTTTCGTCTGTCCTGAGCCTCCTCCCTCCAATTGCCCAGGCCCAGACATGCGGCGTCGGGATTTACTGCCATTTGGACTCGAATCCAAAATGGTTTGCGGGACTCTATTAGACATCCCCCTGAACCACTACCGGCCTTATTAATCTTATATATAAAAATGAGTCTTTGTTCGTATGTAATGCGCTGCCATACCGTCCATCAAATTGCGATAAAACTTTTTCCATTTATTTTTAAGGATTGCGTGAGTAATATAGGCATAGTCTAATATACAAATATAAAATTTGTTTGTTCGTATTTAATGCGCTGCCATACCGTACATTTGATTGCGATAAAACTTTGCCAACTTATTGTTTTCACTTTCTCAAATAATATAGGTATAGTACAATTAACTTACAGTAGATCTTATATATAAAAATCAATGTTTATATATCATTCAATTTCAATAAATGTATTCATTATGGGAAAGAAAATAAATTTCATTCTTCCTATCATTCCTAATTAAATAAGATAACTCTTTCAAATTTCAAACAACATTCTTAGAATTATTTCTTTGTGGCAGCAAAGTGCCGAATACCAGCTAGTATTTTATACATTTTAATCTTTGTGCACCAATCACCATGATGGCACCAATTACCGTGTCGAATCCTGGAAGTTATTTCGTTATTCATTGAGTTCTTCTACACGAGGATGGATCCAAGGTATTTAAACTTTTGAAGCCTTGTCACCACCATATATTTGGTTTTTTCATCATTAATTTTCATGCCGGAATTAGCAGCAGCTCCGTCGATAAACAAGCACTGCCAATGCATCCAATCTCAATTTAGCCACAATTTTGATGCCGTCAGCAAAGGTTAAATGCATTGCATCATTCTTTCATGGATCTGCGCGTCCTGATCTGCCAGCCTTCCTCATAATTGCCTCCAACGCAATATCAAAAAGTAATGGGGAGAGGGTATCCCTGTTTCTAACTTCCGTCACCTCGAAAGGCTTCAACAGGACACTGTTGGAGCATACTACACTAACAAATCCAGAAACACGCACATCCTCGATAGGCTCACCAGTTTACTTGGGATTCCCATCTCCGAAATGATCCTCCAGAGCTTTTCCCTGTTGATACTGTCATGTAAAACCAAATCATTCATTAACAAAAGCTCCTTCCAAAGCAAAAGCCTTCAATAGAAATGTTTTAGAAAGGTTCAAATACGGATTTATATTTCTTTTATGAGATCCAATGCAACCTAAACAACCAAACTTGGTCAATATAGCCAAATAAACGTACATTTTGTTTAATTTGATCGGTGCATCTATTCTCGTTAAAAGAATGTTCTTCAAGAAGGGATCCTCAGACTTCTATATACTCTCAAGGGATCCATCTGAACCGTGTTGAGAACCCACGGTCTATATTTACCGAGTTGATGAAGACTGCAGAAAATATAGCCGGCTCGGTAAACGCTTAACAAGATTTTTATGAATGTGTAGACATATATCATCATTTTGTTAACTTTAGGGTCATTCCAGTTATACCACACATGTGGATTGATCTGTTGATAGTCAAGTATTGAGAAGTAGCTCTGGAGATTATTAATTATTATACTGTAAGTCAAAATCGTTTTATTCATATTTATAATAAGGTATATGCATATTTAAATATGTTTTAACTATCATTTTATTTAACAGGGAATTCAAACTATTGGTATTTGGCCTGAAAATGCGGATGAAACTAATATCAATTCCCATGAATCGACCCATGATAAGCGCAGGTATTACATTGATTAGTAATTATTCTTTAATAATTATTGAGATTGCATAAAAGTAAATATAGTATAGTTTTTATGTATCAGGCACGATCATAAAGTAAGTGTACTGTGACCATAACGGGCTGTAATTTTTTGTTTTTTAAGGGTTGGCAATACTGAATGGTAGAGGAGGTGAGTGTGAGACTTTAAAAATACTCAAAAGGAGCATTCTAAACAAAAGGAGGGGAATGCTGACAAGAGGAGTGGGCTTGTTGCATGCCACCGAGCCACTAAGGCTCTTGGGCTCATCTGGATAGGATGTTTTGAATCATACTCCGTATTCCCTTGACTTGACGCCTTCAGATTGTCATCTTTTCACTTCTGAAGGCACACGTGAGTGGAATTATATTTACAATCAACAAGCAAGTGCAGAAAGAGGTTCTGAAGTGGGGGAAGGAGCCGACGGGAGAGTTTTTCGAGGAGGGCATTAAGAAGCTTGTGCTATAGCTGACCACATTAATTTGAACGGGATGGCGATTATGTGGAAAAATAGTCAACTAGTGTATCGATAATTAACTCTATATACTTCGTTGCGGAGATAGTTTATTTAATAAGATTTTTATGTGTCAATTAGACAGAAGCATTTGTATAACATTATTTATTATTTAATTCAGCTTTTGTTATAAGAATACATGTAAATACATAAAACACATATTTATAAGTCTGATTCTAAATATAAGAGAAGCATGATACAGCTCTCACTTAATCATTATCATACAAGAAGATGTGGCATTTCAGAGCGGCTGCAGCTCTATAAGAAAGCATCTCGAGTTATATATACGTCCGTACAGGAACATGAAGGAGGCACTGCAGCTTATGAACAGCCCTCTATAACATTTGTTATATTGCAATTAAAGCTATCGCATGCTGCTGTGATAGAAGTTGGTACATGGTTCCCCTGAGTACAGGGACATGAAGCACATCGAGGTGTTCACTTCATTGCTGCATCTGTAGAAGCGCTTTGCTAAAATGCCTTGTCTTTTCAGTGTTTTATTACCCTTGAGGTCTCTTTTAAGTAGAAGTAAAAAATTAAAATCGCAAGGCGTTATATCAGCGGAATAATGATGGTGTGGAATCGGTTCAAACTTCAAGTTTCACAGAGCCTCTTAAGTTATGGTTGAGGTGTGTGGCGTGATACCCATTGTTCGCAGACTTTACGGTACCCCAACTGTTCAATAATGAAGCCAACGCGTTCCTTGGATATTCCGAAATGGTTTGCGATACGCTTTTGGGTGATTCGCCGGTCGTTTTGAATCATATCGTCGATGAGTTTGCGATGTTTATCGTCTGTGGCAGTGATCGGACGTCCACTGCGTGTTTCATCAACAATTACGGCTTTTCCGGGCTCGCAACCACGAAATTTTATCACCCATCGGTTTACAGTAGACCTATCGATAGCATCGTCGCCGTAAACAGCCTGTAAACGACGAGCGATCTCAGTAGGAGTCACTTTTTCGGCAGTTAAAAATTCGATGACGGCACGCTGTTTAACTCGCCTTGACATAGCGCTAGAACACGTCTCCATACTTGCGCTTCTAGAAATACACCGGATGAATGCAACGGCTTAAAATTAAGGGGAATGTTACTTCCACGTGCCGTTCATTTTATCATTGCTATAAGAATATTAACTCGTGCTAATTTAAAGCTATAATACTAAGTTTTATACCCATACGCCCTCTTTATAAACCTTGCCGATTTTTTTTAAATTTTCATGAACACTAGACCGAGAGTATCCGAATTTTCTTGCTATTTCGTTAATAGATTTGGACGGATTTGCTTCAATTTCCATGCGCAAAACCTCTTTGTCCACCATTACTACTCTCTCGATACGGTGTTTATTTTTTAAGTCAAAATTTCCATTTCGAAATCGTTTGAACCATCTCTGACACTGCCGAACAGTCAATATGTCACCGTAAATTTCACAAATTTTTCTCGTCGCAGTCGTTGCCCTGCTTTTTTGATGAAATTCGTATAACAAGCAATTTCGTAAAAAATGCTTATCTGGCACAAATCCATCCATTTAAACGGGTTGCAAAACAATGTATTTTTAACGATTTATTTTGTAACGTACGTTGACATTGACAGATCGACAAGCGACGCAAAAGTGACCATTGAAACGATGATGTCAAAAATACGACATTTTCATCCGATATGCCTAATATATAAACAATCAAAACATTTTTTCGAATTAATACTGTAACTCATTTGGATGTCTTTAAAATAAAAAGGTTTCAAAAACAACAATATATATTTTCTACAAACTTATAATCAATTCCAAATTAAATCTTTATTCGGCATTTATTATCAACAATAAAACTATACAAATAGCCATACGGATTTTAAATAAATTATAAATATATTTGTTGACAAAATAATATTTTATTCAAAATTTATAAAATATTTATAATATTTTATTTGGAATAAACTTCAATTTAAAAATACGAATTTATTTTATAATCATGGATTTTATTAAATAAATGTTCGATTTTTAATTAAGTTTGACATTTTTTGCCGTGTCCGTTATTTGTCCTGCTTAGACCAAATTTTTGACACAAGCATCCATTCGGAACTGTCAAAATATTAAGAGACTGCTTATATTCCAACTACAAAAATGGATCCAAATCCTCAAAAGTGTTTAATTAAGAAAAAAATTTTGCACGCAGGGAATTCCTATCAAGAATTATCTGATGGCTGCAAGGTACTGATCTAAAATAGCCGATCTGCAATAGTATCTGCGTATTAAAACTCCTTATATGGATTATCTAATCTCGATGGTTAAAATCAATTATTTTTTTCTTATTAAGATTAATTGTGATTATGGAAAACAATTAATATTATATAGTGTTTTTAAAGCTTTATCGTCTATGACTGATTTCTAAAACATGACTTAAACTTAGCACATTAACCGCGGGAAACGAGAATTCGCGTACTATCGAAACCATGCACTTAGCGCGGGACACGAGGATTTTCGTATTTACAAAAACTATGCATAAACCGCGGAACGCAAGAAAACTCATTCACAAAATTTACTTTACTTCATTGTTTTGAAAAGTATTATACTCTACTAAACTATTGATTGATAATTTAAAACAATAACTTATACTTTTATTTGTTTTATAAGATGGTTTTTAGAAACATAAGAATAATTAAGTGTTTTAAGCATGTCAATTTTTTTTGGTATTTTGGTGCCTATGGGTGTAATCTATATATATTAGTGATAACAAATTAAAAAAAATATTAAGATATGTTAAAAACTTTGAAAGTTACATGTAATTTAGTGAGAATTAAAAAAATGACACTATTGTAAAAAATCACCCGCGTTAGAGCATATGCGGTCTGCGCAAACGGCCCGCTGGTATTGTGTTAAGAATCACAAGTTCAAAAGATATCGTTAAGAGAGATTACAAGCTATAATACTGTAACGTAGACTCCATGCCGAATTCTCAGGATCTAATTTTCTTGTCACTGGGTGTACCTTTTTTAGCTTTGAAGTCGGCTACTTTGAACTACCTCAAAAGAAAAAAAAAGAAAATTTAATGGTTTGCACAGCAATCTCGTTTTCTATTTTCCTAAGACTGTATGCATTTTTTCCTCTACCCAACATTATTATATACATTTATTTTTCATAGGTAACCTTCCATTTTCAAACGAAAAAAACTAATGAAGCCAAAACTCTCATAGATGATAGTCGCGCTATGGGAAAAAATGAGCCGATGGTATTGGTTTTAGGAAAGAAATTCAAAATGGAAGTTTGGGAAGTGATACTGAAAAAAATGGCAGTTGGAGAAATAGCACAGTTCACCGTTGATAAAAGTGTAAGATAACCAATTGAAAAATTCCATTGTTACATTAAAACACTAGGTTTGTGTCGCTCATTATACATTTTTTATAGTTGGTTGTGCAATATCCGTTTATATCTAAAACTTTGCGAGATCTTGGTACAAATAACGAAAACAGGCGCGCTCACATTTGTGCAGCGTCAATGCAATCGGATGGAATTGGTTATGCTGATTTAAATGAGCTCCTTACAAATCCTGTCGATCTAGAATTCACAATAGGCATTGAACATTTGTTAAATTAAATCAATTTACATTTATAAATAAATGCCGTTAGTCTATATTTCATGATTTTTTTAGAACTGAAACAAGTTGAATATCCTGATGATTATGAGAAAGATGCATGGCAATTAACTGATGCTGATAAGATTAAAATAATACCGGAATTGAAAGAGAAGGGAAATACTTTATTCAATGAGAAGAATTATAGTAAAGCGGCAGATGCCTATTCGGAGGCAATTGGCTATTTGGAACAACTTATGCTCAAGTAATATATTTCAAATTCCAATTTATCTTAATTTTATACTGAGAGCTCATCAGCTGAGGGTCATCTTACATATGTGAATAACTTAATAGTTGTGTTCTGGCATGTTTCCGGATTATCATTATGATAGTCTGGCAACTGAGTGCCGTTGGATTTGGGAGAGTAGAGGGTTGAAGTAACAACTATTAAATTATTCACATATGTTAGATGACCCTCAATTTATGCTGCCAGCTCTCGTCATATTTTAATTCATGGCCATTTATTTTATTTTAGAGAAAAACCACATGATATTGAATGGGTCAATTTCAATAATTTAAAAATACCCCTGCTTCTTAATTTTTCCCAATGTAAACTCTTTGAAGGTGATTATTATGCAGTCATTGAACATTGTTCCACGGTACTCGAATCAGAACCAGGTTAACTCGACGTATTTTTATAATTTTTACCCGAGTTGCATCATCGGTTATTATAACTTCGTATTTATTTTAGATAATACCAAAGCTTTATACAGAAGAGCTAAAGCGCACAAAGCAGCATGGAGCCCTACCGCAGCAATCAACGACTTTCTCAGATTGAAAAGTCTCAATCCATCTCTCACGGCGAGCATAGATAAAGAACTCAAAGAGCTTAAAGAACAGCAAAAGGAGCGGGACGTCGAAGATAAAATGAATTTTAAGAATCTATTTATATCGACTAAATAATTTCAATACATAATCTAAAGTTTAAACGGATACATAGTTCAAAACTGTAGCGAAATCCAAGATTATAATTATTTCATAATGCGGTTAATTTTGAATAATAACTGAATTGTAAAATTTTATTATATTTATATAAATAGATTTATAATTTTATTTCAGAATACTCTATCATTCTTATAGCAGAGTATCATAAAAGCATTGGTAACTCTGCATATTTAAACTGTTGCATGTTTTTTAAGCTAATTACAAATTATATCTAGTATTCTGTGTTGTGCTAATTATAGGATTATAGTATAATTAAAATGTACGTATATACCCCATTATAAATATAAATTATTTTGCAGGAGGTTTATACTAATAGACTGAGAGCTGGCAGCATAAATTGAGCGTCTTTTTGCGTGACTTTAATTGATCTTTTTATTAATTTGAAAGCAAAACAATATACCAATCTGACAACGCGTTTTTATAAACATAAATTATTTATTATAAGGTATATTCCAACGTTAAAAAAAATAACACGATTTTCTAGTTGGCTTCAGCGAGTTTGAACCAGTTTGGTACTATCTTAACAAGCAGTAAATAGTCTGGCAATACAATAGATGATTGCTTATTTTAATAATTAATAGAATATTAAAAAAAAAAAACTACTTTGAAAATATGACTTCATTATTTTGAATTTTCACCAGATTTCAACCCTCTCTCCTCGCAAATCCAACGGCACTCAGTCGCTAGACTGTCATAATGATGGTCCGGAAACACGCCAGAACACAACTGTTAAATTATCCACATATGTTAGATGACCCTCGTTTTATGCTGCTAGCTCTCGGTATATAATTGTTTAGTGTCGATGTATTTTTTCAATTTACGAAGCAGGTCCAAAAAATAAGTGTTTGATGTTTTTAAATTGAAATGGCAATGTATTTTGGAAAACTTTATGAATTCACGGTACATACATTAAATACTATTTTTCATCTTAGTCGTTTTCCTTCTCAATGCACTTTAAGAGTCTCCTGCCAATGTTTTCATCCATTGTTTGGCGGTACTTTGGATATCATTGTCTGTAGAAAACCTTTTTTCGCTCATAAACAACTTCAGAGAGGTGAAAAGATGAAAATCTGAAGGTGCCAGATCAGGGCTGTAAGTGGGGTGGTTGATGATGTCCCAACCCTTGACCTGGAAATTAAGAGAAGAGTGGGTTTGTATAATCCACAAAATGATATTGGATGACCGTTGACTGTAAGTGCGTGAGCTATCAGACATGATAAGCCTTTCAAAAAATGCTGTACATCGCTTGTTGTCTGAAAATTTGGACATGAGAAAGCTGTGTGCAAGATGAGTGCCGCGTTTGCTCACAATGAAACAGAAACAGCATCATGATCATGTTTCAATCGAGTATTTGGCGATGTTTCAAATATCCATGTCCGCAATGACACGCTCATTCTCAACTTCGAGTGCGCTCTGAGCGCAGGGGAGAAACTAGCTAGATTTTGTAACTTAAAACTAGCTAAGATATTGGCATAAATTAGTAAGATAGTTAAATATATACGTTTATGGATGGGGAGGGAGTCTGTACTCATTCGCGACTTCATTTGGTGTAAGCCACCTATGTAAATTAGCCTCTGAGGGAGCTTCTGTGATCGTACAGATCATAGAAATGCCGCAAAAAGCCCTAAAAGAAGACAAAGCGGCCACAAAGTTTATGTGTCCAATCAGTCCGCTTTTCAGACTGCTGATATGATGAATGAGTGCCTCGAGATCAGACGTCACACCTGAACAAGTCTACATAATGCCCTATCATCTTTCAGCATTGAAGGGATCATATTGTTAGACGAGAACGTAGGTAATAGTTCGCCGGTGGTAACAGGCCACGTAAAAAGTTGCCGTGGAAGAGCAAGAGCTCCTATCTGTTGATCTGACCAGATCCTGAATTTGCATGAAATATGCAATGCATAACTTCAAAGCCACATAACATGAGACTCAATAAAAAAAAACAAATTAATAGCAAATAACAAGAAATTGGTGTATTATAAAGACCGACTATTTTACTCGTATTTGTATTTTATTATGTATTTATATAATGACAATGCTGTTTTCAGTATTTTTTCTATATAATTATAAAGCAAAAAATACAATAAAACGTCTTCATAATCTAAGTTTTTTTAAATTCATTACATCTTCTCTGATTTCTTTTTATTCAGATTCAGAAACTCACCGAAGAACAAATTATATATTATGCTAGAACAAAGGGTATTTTAATGCGCATCGCTTTCGCACATATGCGTTGCTAAGATAATGCAATAAGTATATATAAAATGTATCATAGAAACGTCTGAATTTATTTATTAACAATTTTTATAAAACGTCAATCAATCAGGCGTTATAAATGTAGTTATAGAATTTGATAGAAGCATGCATTAGGAACAATTTTATATTATCTTAAAAATTAAGAAACGTGTACTACCTATGTAAATAATATCATTTTATTATATAACAATTTTTACATATCTAAAAATCTTAATCACTCAATTATTGTTCACACAACAGCTCAATAGTAAATGTCTAAATATTTTTTGAATGACTAATAAGACTTTGTTTTAATTACAAAAATAAACCAAAAAAATACTTTATCTCGCAACAGTATAATATAAACGATGACTATGAACCGACGCATTAAATAATCATATTAATTTACATATCAATTGAATATTGAGCAGTTTCTCTTTGGTAGCGGAAGAGTAGAATAAATAAGGTCTCGCTCCACGGCATCCCAAAATCCAGGAAATCTATTCCCATTCGATTGATTACACTGCATACTGATGGATTGCTCGTAATAGAGATTTTCCAGCGCTTTCGCTCTTAATCGATTCCAAGGTTCTATACTGTTGTAGTTTTCATGGATCGTCTTATTCGAATTAGTCGGCATATCTTCCCAACTATCAAACGACAATAATTAGTACAAATTTGAATTTA
This sequence comes from Stenopsyche tienmushanensis, assembly GCA_008973525.1. Classification (NCBI taxonomy): domain Eukaryota; kingdom Metazoa; phylum Arthropoda; class Insecta; order Trichoptera; family Stenopsychidae; genus Stenopsyche; species Stenopsyche tienmushanensis. The sequence goes on from WACJ01000405.1 coordinate 1,419,134, forward strand.
TATTTTATATTTAAATATTCGTTTAAGACTTACTACTTCTCAAAGCTGAAATACTCATTAAGCGCTGCCGTACTGACTGAACTCTTGCACACTTCGAGATTAGAAGCCGGATAATAGTGGATGTAATTAACGCACATTTCGTCCTGTATACTAAATCCGCCAAATGTAATATTCGGTAGATCAGTTGTTTTATAAGTGCAAGTTGTTATGAGAAAATCGCCCTGAAATAAAATGAAAATCGGCTATAAAATATAAATCTAAATAGTGTGACGCTTGACGATCTTCACAAAGAATTTCTTGACATTTCTCATATGTGGGTGTGAGATCTATGACACTGGCATGCAAAAGCTGATGCCCCCACTAGAGAAATGTCTTGATCTCGATGGCGATTATGTTAAAAAATAGTTTAATATATTTGTGCATTTCAATTGAATGTAGTAACCTTATTTTTTGGATGACCCTCGTAGTAAAATATGAAAATTAATTGTAATACATTATATGTACTTAATTTGCAGATTTTATTAACAAGGCTAGATTTTTTATTCATAGGTAGAAGAGTCTAGTTATAGCACTAATATGTGTATTGCATGCGTGCACTATTTATATAAAATGTCATTTGATAATTGTATTAATACAGGTTGCGGCAGGGAAACTATCTTATTTTAAAAACGAATATAAACATCCTTCTCGGAATAACTATCACTTCGGGTGCGCTTTTCAAATATGGTATTTTCCCTGCCGCACTCTTTTTTGTCATTAAAATATACATTTCAATGAATACTTATTAGGACTTAATGCATTTATTCTAGAGTTTCGAAATCCTTTCAGTTTTGGTTACATTCCTAACATTTATATTGGTTTGGTTACGGTTTTTTTCCGAGAAAATACCAGTTTTGTTTTTATTCCGAGTGGTTAATTTCTAATTTTCTAAATGTTACAGCGTTAACGGACTCCTAAAAACACAATTCATGGCATATATATGTTTTTAAAAATGTGGTTGCCAGCTACATCTCCTTTGGGATTCGAACCCAAGATGATTGAGATACAAGTCCAACCGCTTAACGCGGGACTACCTACATGTATACACCTACATACTGTATTACATATTCACCATTATTAGTAATAACTTTCTCCCATTTTACTGGTAATTTATCAACACCTTCTTCATAAAATTTAGCAGGTTTAGATGAAAAAAATTGTCGAAAGATTGATAGGACTCATACCTATCTAATGATACCCTATATTCACCAATACAAACGATTCATCAAGGGTAAAAACGAATAATTATAAAGTCTTCTTTTCACCGGCAACTATTTATGACTCAACCTAATAATTTATCATGCAAACTTATGGATATCGTCTATAATTTCGAATATTTTAAATTTGTAATCAATACCGGTTTAACATGCACCAGTCTTCTAAGCGTCCTTATTTCTTGAAAGTGCGTACTATAATGATAGTCCTTATTTAATATCGGCAATTCAATTCCGTTTCTATAATGTCGCGTTTCTACCGCTCTTCCGGTTAGATGTGTGTGAAGTTGTGAACCGAAAACGATTATTCCTCCCTTTGGAAGTCCCTGTAATACATATTCAATTTATTATATGAACTATATATTTATTTTTTGATACAACAATCAATGGTTTGCTTACGGTTTCGGTGCATTGTGAAGTACAATAAGCCGGTAGATAAAATTGTTCTTGACGCGGTGGAATGATCATTTTATCTATATATTCCAAGCCCAATTCCATTATGGAAGCGTCGTATTTCCTCAATATTGGCGTTAAATGTATCAGTATTCCGGAACTATCAACGTACGCTGTAAAGAAAAAAACATATTTAGCAAATTTTCAATTTGTAATTATTTAACTAAAATTAAACAATTACTTGAAATCATTTCGGGATTATTATAATGAACTTCCATCATGATGTGTGGATTGGAATCCGGTCCGCCGAGAGGAAGTCCAGTTTGTTTCGGATAAGTAAAAGCAATCGCTCCCATTGCCCAAGCGGCTCTAACTTTGGTGCAAGACATAGTACTTTGGGGTTTTTTATTACAAGAACCATTGTAGATTTCAACAAAGGCATTCTTCGGCACATTGCAATAGAACACTTCAATGTGGTGAACGACTGCTTCATTTCCCGGAGTTATAATAGGCGCAAACTAAAATTATTCTTAAATGATTGAATTTGATTCACATTGAATGTAATGAATGATTATGTTTGAGATTTACCCTGATTATATGATGTTTTTTCTCCAGTAGCCAATCGGGCATTTTTTTAACGGAGCAGAAATAGGTTGTATCGGTAGCAGGCACTTTAATGTTATGAACTCGAACTTCGAGTGTTTTAGCGTCCGGCGGTATTGTTGTATCAATTTCTTCATTTTTAAGCAGTTGTACTCTTACCATACCGTGTTTCCCATTACTGTCTATGGGATTAACGTTGCCATCTCCTAGAGCCCAAATTATATGTGTGGTCGCATCCTAAAAATACAACATGATTGAAAATGTTGAAACTTGTAGATCTTGATTGCTGAAACTCATAATTATCTATTTATTTAAATAATAAAAACACCGAAGAAGACATCAACGATGCAAAATGTTCAAACAGTGCAAAATGAATAAAAATATTCCAATCACCAATAATAAATTTTGTAAAGAGGAAAACACTTCCAGATCTTGTTGCCCGGCCGGCAGAAAATCAAAACTTTTATTGATAGAATTAATATATTTTTTAATATTATAAGAAGATATTTTCCTAATATTTCTTAGTTTCGATTTACGCAATTTCATCAATGATTCTTTTTTATAAACATACATGTAAAACGTTATTTATAATACTATATCCCTAACGAATAGTGGAAAAATTTAATACTTACCTCTATGACATAGTCTTGGTTATCGCACGTATCAAAATATCTAGAATATTGTAAAATTCGAGACTTTTTATTCCAATAAAAATCTAAACAGTCATTATGGTCGTCTACAATTATATCTCCGTTGATATTTTGATAGATGTCCTGAATTAAAATAAATTAATATGGTATTTAATAGAAAAAGATAAATAGTAATTATTCAATATATTGTAAATAAAATTACAGTTAAAGTCGCTCCATTTAGGTTTCTGGATAAAAGACAAAAATCAGCAACCTCGTTTCCAATATTTCCATAGTCGGAAAAACCCAAGGCAAACCATTCAAAATCCGGAGCCAACGGTGAAAAATCCACTTCAAATGTAACAAGATTGCTATCATAATCTAGCCACCATGTCATTTCTATGAAGCCTTCTCTATCCAAAGATTGATTATAATATTTGCGATTCTTTGGTAAACCTAAAAAATATTACATCGATATAAATCAAAATATATTTTAATTATTGTACGCGCGTTTATAATTATTAATTACCTTCTTCGGGTAGGGCTTTTATCGGTAACGTAGCACATCCTCTAGGATTTTCACAGGATTCTGGCTCCACGTCGATCATGGTGGCCACGACCACTGCCAGCAGACCGAAGACAAAAATCATACTGATACTTCTTCCAATCGGGCTCGAAAATACTTCAAAACCTATGCCACAACGACAAAAACGAATATATAATTATCGTTAAAATTAGTTAATATTCATTCTTTTGTTATCGTCAATTTGAATTTATATCAATGAGAATATCACAATCTGATGTACAACGATGGCAACTGACTCCGATAAAATGGAAGACTGTTCATCGTGGCGGACGATGGCAAACTAAAGACATTTCTCTACCCTCCGTGCTCTTTTATATGGGAACCCTCACCACATTATATACGCATACAACCCCATTGCTCGATATTATAATACCAATACAAATAGATAAAAATTAGCGTTAAATATGAGGTTTGCAGATATGCTTAACAATACTTTAAAATATTTTCTGTTTGCATTTAAAAGACAATAGCTTATTATATTGTCTCGATGAATTAGCTCGTGTATTTTAGCGTTGAATTTCAAATCGAATGCGATATATTACATTAAATAAAATCCATTGTCAGGGACTGCGTCGATAACATGTGCATTATTTAAGGCTTTCCTGGTAGTAAAATTCAGAATATAGCGTTTTTATATCTTCCACCGGAATACAGCGTTAATAAGTATTATATCAATTATTATAAAAGCATCTTTCGAATAATAAGAAAATCAATTACAATGACTTTGCATGCAATTTTTTTTACATAATAAAAATGAAGCCTTATATTTAATTAAAATATTTCATATAGGGAATCAAATATTCTGTATAGGTATTAATGATAATGCCATAAAAATTCTTCACGTTCGAGCCTTTCAGGGGTTTCATATCTCCTATAATATTATAATAAGTTAATCCAAAAATATATAAGGAGAAAAAAATACATATACAGTTAGGAAGACGATAGAATATCATAAATCTTAAATTTTATTTTTGACTATTTAATACGTTCTTTGTTAATATTACGATGTATGATATTTTAAAAAATCGAGATGAATTTTGCACCCCTGTAATAGTCCTGAAAAGTCAAACGCCAAGAATGCAATAAAGCGACGCCTTCCCCCTCACAATACTCACATTCCATACGGGGTCACGAATACCAAATTCCACAGTAAATTCCAATTCGATCGTTTTATTTCTCATATCCACCGTCATTATCTACGGACGAAAATACCATAAGCCATAAAAAAGGTATCTCCATTGTGAATAAAAGCCGCCTTTCAAAATAATAATATACTGCTAAACTCCGTCATGAATAATTTTCAAAGTGCAACATTTCTCATCAATGCATTTTTTTTTAATGTAAATTTAAGAAATAATTAATAAATAGGCTCATAATTTTGTCTATCAATAAATGATTTCAAGTAACATTTTTTAAGTCACTTCATTTAAGGAAAAAATCATTTATTAGTGTAAAAGAAATGTATTGAACATGTCGAGAAGAGAATGCGACTCTGGAATGCTAAAAAAAATAATAAAGGAATCGGTGGAAAAGCAGCTGGAAAACTTATATTTATGAATGCAAATCCTCAACATCAAAATTTTCCAGGAGGCGAAGACAGCTGGTGAACAGTTGTTGCTTAGGAGCACAAACAAAATAATAATACATCTTTCTTTTCATTTCCTCATGACTGGGGATCATGACTATGATTTTGTAGATTTTGTATGTTTCCGAACCACGTTCTTCCAGCCATCCCCAAAAAACGCGCAGAAGAAACGCATGAAAAACATGAAGAACCGCGAAAAACGTTTTTTGAAGACAAGTGACTAAATTGCTGCTTACTTCAGATTGCACTCATTGGAGTGACGAATTCAGCCTGAGAAAATTATAAAGCATGCATAAAATATGAATAAACGTGTGGTGAAAAAAGCCTTCAAACGGCAACAACCCTATTAACAGGATATCGAACAGAGGCATCTTTGAAAGTAATAGATATCTTGATTAATTCAAAAGTTTTTATTGTGTAAAAAATTCACATCTTTCAATAAATATACAAATAAATTATTCTTCAATGAAAAATTTTCTACATTGTCTTAAGAAGTTCCATGGCGATGGCCAATCGTTCCAACTCTCCGTTGGATTGGTTCAATTTTTCAGTATTCGACGATTGCACATCTTCCGGCACCTTAACGCTATAATCTGGTTGACTTATCGTCTGGTTTAATTTGGCTATCGATTGATTCAATTGTTCGCGTTTCTTCTCGATCTTTGCCATCTCTTTCTCGGGATCAATCAAACCCTACAAATAAAAATTCATGAGTATACAACAATTAACAATACACGATACATCGGGATATTAGCGTACCTTCAACAACAAGTGCACTTCAATTTTATCAGTCACGGTTAATATTGCACAGCCTTGGGGCGGAATCGATTCACTAGCCACGTCAGAATAAGCCAACGAAGCTAACGATTTGAACGACGTCAAAATTGATGCGTTTTCATTTCCATCAGTGAAAACAAGATACGCAGTCGTTCTCTGTTTATTTATCAAATTATAATCAGATCGAGCTGATCTTATTAAATGTACCATTTTAAGGACGATCTCCACGTCCTTTTCTAAATTTTCATCGCGCCATTTACAATTATCATCCTAAAAAAAATGCATTCATTAACAATAATTTTGCCTTAATACACAATTATTAACAAAAAATTTAACTCACAACGGGGAACGGTGCTACACAAATTGACGGGACGGAAACATTTTTCCTGGGAAGTCTTTGATATAATTCTTCGGTAATAAAAGGCATAAATGGATTGAGAAGACGTAAACCAAAATCTAAACAGGTGAATAATACTTTTTGAGCATTTGCAATGAGCTTCTTATCGTCACTTGCGAACACCGGTTTTAAATATTCCTATAAAAATAAGCATCAATAAGAAATCGAAATTATTATAAAATCCATACCAATTTAGTATTCGCAATTACCAAATATACATCGCAGATTTCATACAGCCATAGATTATAACAAGCCGTGGTAGACATTGGAAAATCGTACGTTTTAAATCCGGTATTTACTTGTGCTACGGCATTGGATAATTTGGAAAGAATCCACCGATCGATGAGCGTATAATCCGTCACATTTCCACTTTCACAGGCCTATTGATAAATTAATCAGTCAATATAAATAATTTCACATGTTAGAAATTAATATATGAATAATTTTAATACTACCTCGAGCGTTACACCGGTTCCGAAATACGTTAAAGCAAATTTAGTAGCGTTCCATAATTTGTTACAGAAGAATCGATATCCTTGCACGCGTAAAATATCTAAATTCAAATCTCTTCCCTGGGCCATTGCACATAACGCAAATCTGTAATACAAATTTATTTTTAATATCTTGATTTGAACTCAATATATATATTTATTGGGTGTGTGAATAATTTCTCGCCGTTTTTCATGAAAATATATTGTATAGTTCATCGCTAGGCACTACTTTTGTTTGTATTTCTGGCAGCATTTAAATTCCACGCTGAAAAAACGTCACGTTTATTGAGTATATCCAAGAAATTACTCATTTGTTACACAATTGTTATACGGCCATCTAATCGTGAAACGGCAGAAACTTATTCACATACCCAATATTAATAAATAATTAATAAATACTACCTTAGTGCATCAGTTCCGCATTCTGGAATACCATTTGGATAATCTTGTTTCTGTCCCAACTTAGCCTTTTCCAATTCCTTTGGATCTAAATTAGAATCAATGAGTTGATTATGTAAATCTTCTAATGCTATTCCTTTGATAACGTCCATTGGATCAATTACGTTTCCGAGAGATTTTGACATTTTTCTTCCATGCGCATCTCTTATCATCGGATGAAGATAGACTTCCCTATAAATATGAATATTTGTTATATCTTTTACAATGCTTAATGCACGCAATTTATTTATAAAATTATTCTTACTTGAATGGCAATTTTCCGAGCAATTTTTGTCCGAGGAAGACCATTCTCGCCACCCAAAAGAATAAGATATCATGCCCAGTCTCCAATAGAGTGCCGGGATAGAATGCCTGTAGATCGTCTGTGTTATCTGGCCAACCAAAGATCGAAAACGGGAACAAGCCTGAAGAAAACCACGTGTCTAAAACATCGTGGTCTTGTTGCAAGCTTATCTGAGACGAATCCACTTTGAATTTTAATGCTGCCTTTTCTTTTGCCTCCTGTTCTGATCTACCGGACACCCATTCATCTTCAGCAATTACAGCCTACAAAATATTCATATACGTTAGTCAAATATTAAATAAAAACAAATATAACAGCACAAATTCAAAAATCAAACACTTTATATAAAGATAACATGCAAATACAATATTATCTGTGACAATAAAACTTCGAAGCAAAATTATAAAACCATACTTCAGCATTTATTCAGCAAAGATAGTTGTACACGCTGAATTAGATGTGAATTTGAACAAACAGCAACCTTTTACTTTATAAAGATGCTATTTATACAATCATTTGTCAATAGATAGCATAGAGAAACTTTGTAAAATATAAAAATACAAGCGTGTGTGTGTGCGTATGTGCACCTTAGAACATTAAAACTCATATAATATAATAATAAAGTGGATATATATGTTGCTAAATACAAAAAAAAATTAAAGCCAATATTAATAATACATTTTCTATAAAATTACAAAACCACAACACTACATGCAGAAAATAAAGCTTGAACTTTTGTAAATTTAATTTACATACTGATGCTTTTTTTGGTATTACAACGGCAGGTTGCAATAATTGTTTCATCTCTTTTTGTTTCCTATGTCTCCTGTGGCGGCCCCGCTTTCTTTTAATGGAAACGGATACATTTTCACTGTTTTCAATTGGGACTCCTTTATCCTTTATTTTGTGAATACGAAGGTTAGTAATTTTTAACAAACTAACCGAAAATAACACATATCAGGTTTTACTATCCCAAATACAATATGCATATCCTATTGATATTAACGGCAATCGTATATCGTTTAAAGACAAGCGGCAGATAATAACATTTTTATTTTGTTATTACAATATAAGAGTTATTGGATTGTAAACTATTTATAATAGTCATCGAAAATTAATCCCCGTTAACATATAACACATCACTCAATAAGTTCATAGGACGATATGTAGCTGGCGGCACTTTTGAAAAATACACATGATTTTTAGTAGTACTGACCTTTAAAAAATAATACGTGTCGAACTTTCATAATAATCTGACATTTATTTCACAAATTACAGTAGTTTTAGTGACATAATTGACATAATTTAGTGACATAATGAGCAAGTGCAGAAAGAAGTTCTGAAGTTTATCTAGGAGGGCATAAAGAAGCTTGTGCCATGACCAGGGCTGTAACAAGGGTATGAAGCGCCTGTAGGAAGTAACATGCCCTACCCTCCCGGAATTTAAAAGTTAAATAATACTATTATAAATGCAATATTATTATAAAATATATTTTATAAAGTTTTGAGTCGTTTGTGACCTCATTTGTATGCAAGCCACCTATGTATAGAGGCTTTCATGCTCGTGCAGATCATAGAAGGCCCCAGGTACACATTTATTTCTGAAAATATCTCAAAAACCCCTAAAAGAGATCGGAGTGGCCACAAGGTCCAACTGGTCCGCTTTTCGGACCACTGATATGACAAAAGAATGCCTCGCGATCGGACTCCATACCAATACCAGTACATGTCTACAGAATGATGATGAACTCTCATTACAAAACGAAGCTGTCCGAAGAAGACTGATCGGGTGGGTTGTTTAAATTTTATAATCGGTCGAAAATATCGTTGTCTTTATTTTATTGCGGGCTTATGCCGTCTGGGTCAGCTAAATGTCGAATAAAGTCGAATTTTGCCTATAGTATTTTATTAGTCATCCTACGAACTTATTGAATGGTGTATTATGTTAATTATATGAGCAAAACATTATCGATTACTCTCTCATATCAATAAATGACGTATTACATCCCGTGTACAATAAAATTTATTGACAACGAGAATTATACTTACATCTGGATTATTTTCATTTTTCAAAATTGTAACGCGATACGCCGGAATACGATGACCCCACCAAAGCTGCCGAGATATACACCAATCTCTTATGCCGTCCATCCAATGGTACCACGTTTTTTCGTGCATATCTGGTATAATTTTTAATTCGCCGCTTTTAACGGCGTCTACAGCTTTAGCGGCCATTTCATCACATTTGATATACCTATTCGAATAGAAAAAAAACGACATTTATACCAGCGTAATAATTATATATATATACGGCTATATAATTATGTTTTAGCAAATACCATTGCGGTTTCATCAACGGTTCAACAACATCCTTGGATCTGCTACAAAGCGGTACAACCATTGGATTATCTTTGGTTTCTTTATACAGTCCGAGATCTTGCAATGTTTTCAATAGTTCTCGACGGCAATCAAATCTCAACATACCCTATAATTAAAACATGTCATTTATCACCAGCACTGTTAGCACCCTTATTTGTATTAATATAAATTAATTGACATACAGTAAATTGTGCGCAATCACCGATTATTCGACCTTCCTCGTCGAGGATTGTGATAAATGGAAGATTGTGTCGTTTTCCTACTTCATAATCGTTGGGATCATGAGCTGGAGTTATTTTTACGGCACCTGTATTATTGAATAATAATCGATATTATATGAATTCAAAATTATAACGTATTTTACGCAAATGTCTTAATAATGAAGTACCTGTTCCAAATGCCATATCTACAAAATCATCACATAAAATGGGTAGCTTCCTTTTGCAGAATGGATGGACAGCATATTTTCCATGTAGATGTTTATATCGGGAATCGTTGGGATGAATTGCTATAGCTGTATCTCCCAGCATTGTTTCAACGCGAGTTGTTGCCACGATGATTTCTTCGTCGCTGTTATCGATCTTGTATGCGAATTTAACAAGCACGCCGAATTCTACCTATAGTATCGAAACCATATTATTATTTTCGATTTATTACATTTGGATTGTTGGAAATAATTTTAAAATTAAAAGGTTATTTAACCTTATTTTTATATCCAGGTATAGACATCATTGTTCTTCCCGGAAGTTCAATTTTGTCTACTTCGATGTCGGATATAGCCGATTTTAGTGTGCAAGACCAATTGACGAGTCTGTTTGCTCGATAAATATCTCCACTTTCATGCAATCTTACAAAAGCTTCTGTTACGGCTTTGCACATGGACGGATCCATTGTAAATCTGGCTCTGCTCCAATCATATGATGAACCGAGGGATCTTAGTTGTTCATAAATCCGTACGCCTTTCCTTAAAAGTAAACACAAGTTTATTATGAATATATATTAATTCCTCGTGGCCAAGAATTTCAATAAAAAAAAATGTAAACAATATTATTAAAAGCGTGTACATACTGATTTTTCCAATTCCATACGCATTTAACAAATTCTTCTCTCCCCAAGTCGTGTCTTGTTTTTTGTTGTTCTCGCCATAATTTTTTTTCCACGACCACTTGAGTGGCAATGCCCGCATGATCGCAGCCAGGATTCCACAGCGTAGTCCGACCGTTCATACGATGCCATCTTGTGATACAATCTTCGACGGCGTTCGTTAAGGCATGACCCAAATGTAAATTTCCGGTAACATTAGGTGGCGGTATCACCATGGTGAATGATCCTTTGGGGTTTTTCTCCAACACGGACTTTCGCTAAAAATATTTCATAACAAAAATTAATACTTATCTAAAGCAGCATTAAAAAATGCAATTTTAAAAAAAGTTACCCCATATTCAGGCTTAAAGAAACCTTCTTTTTCCCACCAGCTGTACCAAGCGGCTTCGACGTATTGTGGGCTGTAAGCATCTGGCATCGAACATGTAACATCTTTTTTGTCGCCGGCAGCTGTGTTAACAGAATATACAGCTGCTTCTTTGACTTCCTTTACTTTTTTCTATTAAAGACAAATTTAATATTCAAAGTTGTTTGGATCATTGGCAAAATTTCAAATAATAATAAATAAAATCAATGTACATAAAACCAAAAATTAAATGAGTTCATTAAAGATAAATTATTTTATGTTCCACTGTGACCTCGTTGCCTTTTTTCAAATAAAAATATAACCGATTTTAAGCATACAAGTTAAAAGTATGAGTTCGAAATTAATAAAGATAAAAAATAGCTTCATCGATAAATTTTACAATATCATAAAATAATTCACTAAGCTAATTCACTAGTAATCTATATAAACAAGTAATTCAAAATGAAATCTAAAGACCATAAATATTAAATAAAGGCGTAGTGTTTGAAAGATATTTGAAAAAGTCCTTCTAATTAAGCTAAAGCTATTCTAGCATCTATTCAAAAACTATTCAAGAATATATTTCCAAGGCTTCACAACAAAATTCCTGTGCAAAATTTGATTGTCGAAATGTAAAAAAATTAAAAAATGAGAGAAAAATTAAAAAAGACTAATCAAATATTATTGGATTCTAAAGAGAATGCTCCGATCAACAGGTTACTGATTGACTCTATATTGATAACATTGGAATGAATGAAATACATAATATTGACTCAATATTGCCAGCTGGAACTCGCGTGTATTACCTTATGCATTGATTTAACAGGACGAACAAAGGGTAAAGACAACAGTATTATCAAATAGGTACAATCGATCAAATTCTTTTTCGCATAAAATCAAACCGATATAAACACATAAATAGACCTCGTCACTAAATATTTGACAAAATGTTTCTTGAACGGAGCACTTATTTTGAATTTAAAATTTGATGATTTACACACGTCGATTAACGCTATGACATTTTGTGGAGGATTTGAAAACGAATTAAGTGTCAAGTATTGTTTATATAAAAAAAATAACAATCGAGTTTGGTAGAGGTTAGCACCTCACTCAAAAATCTTAAAATGTTAAATATTAATTGAAAAATTCAAACTGATTATCAAAACACAATATTAAATTTTAACATTATTTGCAATATATTGGGGGCTTAAAAAATTGAAATGAATCATATTATATTGCCATGAGCTATCCCAAAAGAATTGTGATGAATTAGAAAGGTTCGCGGAGAAGTAGGAGCGAGCACCGCCTGACGCAACGTTCGCATGCGGTGACGCTGTGTTGCACAATTAAAGCGCTGACTTTCTCAAACGGCGGCTTACTCACGTCGGATTTTTCCTTCGGAGCAGAAGTCACCGCGGCCTGCTGCTTCTCCTGTTTCTGTTTCAGCTTCTCCAACTTTGCGGCTTTCTTCGCTTCTTTTTCGAGCTGTTTCGCCGTCTTTGGTGGCTCCTCGCCAGAATTCACCGGCTCCATGCTGTCAGCGGTCGCGCTCATCTGTCAACTGAACACGTTGTACAACTTTTTCGAGCATACACACATAAATAATTTTAACCATAACATTACCGATCGCGGCCTATGGAATTTTAAATAAATTATTTTGAAAAACGCAAATTTAAAATTTAGTTTGTATACAATTGAGATTATTATTATAAAATTATATCAATTCATATATTTAATTTATACGTTAAAAAAAATCATGGGTGTAATTTATTTATTTTCATTTTAGAATGATTATGTTATGTATGTCATATTTTTCAAAAATATGCATTGTAATATATTATTTGAGTTGTGGAAATTATAAATTTATATTTGTATCGTCGAATTTGATCGTTTATGTTTGGCGCAAAGTTTGCATTGTTAGAGTGTTTTAAAATATCATTTCAAATTATGTGATATTCAAATGTTATTTTACATCCGATTTGTGTGAAATGCGTTTTAAAAATGTGTGTTTAGAGTCGTCGAAGGGTTAATGTAAGAGGTGTTAAACTTTTGTTTATTCGGGGTAATTATATTTTATTGATTGATAAAGAGCTCGCGTCGACGTCTATCGTCGGGGGATGCGAGCGTTTAAAATAGCCGCACGTTTTAAAATGTATTTTAAAAAAATGTTTGAATTTTAAAAATGAGAGTCGATCGATTCGCTTGTGTGGATCGATTTAAAAATTTGAATGACACAAGTATTATTTTTTTGACGGGTTAAGCGTCCGTCGCGGCGGAGGACGGAGCGACTCGCGAGTCGGACGGCAGCGGGTGGCGGCGGGTCCGGTGCGGTGCGTCGGTCAGCTGTGCGTCCGAGTCCGAGTCGGAGTCGCAGTCGGAGCCCAGAGTCGCGAGTCGGAGCCGGCAGTCAGCAGTCGCGAGTCACCGACCGCAACCGACATGGCGGCCCCCGGCGGATTCGGCCCCGGCGCTCCCATTAACAACCTGCGCCAGTACCGTTTTCAAAAGAGGACGGACGTTCCGGTGCCGAGCTTCAACGCTCATCACTCCAACCACCACATTCGTGAGTAGGCGTATTCTCGTGCACGTGCATTTGACGTCTTCCCGATCGACCTCGACGTTCCGAGCCCCACGCGCTCTCTCGCCCGCGAGCCTTCGTCTCGTCGCCCCGTCTCCCGGTCGGTCCTCCGTCTCGCCTCTCTAATTTTCGCGGAAAATTCGATTGTGACGTCACGCGCGAGCGCACGAACCGCCGTCGATGTCGAAACCGGAGATCGAATTTTCCACCTGCCATTTCAACGAAACTCGATTACCAAAATTATTAGACATCCCCATAAATCATGTCGTTTTTTCATCAATGCAATTCAATAAAATAATTGTACTTTTCCTATACAAAATAATTTAATACATTATCTATCATCTGTCACCTTTCCTTTATATGGCCTTCTCGTAAAATCAAGCGGGTTTTGATTAAAAATAATCTGAAGGCCGATTTTCAACCCTTCTATAATATCTCCATATAACAAAATAGGTGAGATCTGACAAGTATGGTGGATGCAACGAGACGTACATCATCGTGCTGGAATGGTGTGTCTATTGATCAAAGCTCGTTTGATGCAACCCTGCATTCAATCTATCCAACGCCACTGCCAAAATTGTCTGACCTTGTGGCAATACTTACAACCAAATTATTTCGTTGCAATCTTACCGTGCACACAATAGCATTTTGTGAACGCACTGACTATTCAGGAGTTGAAACAGCCTTTTGTCCACTCTCTATACATTGATTTTTTCCCTCGCGATTGAATAGATACTCCCATTTAATCATGGCCAGTCTTTAAATCATGAAGAAATGCACTTATTTATTATTTTTCTCCAATTATTTAATTTTTTTTTTTTCAAATTCATAACAATTCTTCTGAAACTTATCACTCATTTACACTTTTATGGCATGTTGTTCATATTTTTTCTACATTTAGTGTCACCAGCTGATCCGTTAGAATTTGTAAACATTTTTGGCGTGCATCCTGGTTCATTCTTATAATATAAACTATGAATGATGCAAATGCTGCAGTATTCAGTATATTGCAGAAAAATCTGCAATCTTTTATAGTGTACAAAAAAACAGTTTTCAAGCAAGTAGAACAAGCCGCATGTCATTTCATCATCCGCATCATAACAGACAGCTTATAATGGGATAACAGCTTTTGATTTTTTTCGGAACGTATGAAACAGCTGCAACATTGTTTGTAAATCCGAACACGGATGAATATATTGGACGACGACGTTTTTCCAGCAGATAGTATCAACAAAAGCAAGCCCTGCCATGTGATATAATTGTCAGCAATAAACGTCCTCGCCATTCCAGTAGCACCTTTTCACCCAAGTTAACTGCTCTCTGGCCTCCTTCTATTCCAGTATACAGGATACCTTTACAAGGATATCCATTTCCTGAATCACAGATCCAACATCTGGTTTTTATAGACTTAAAAAAACATTTTCTGCAGCACAGGCAAAAGATTATTTCAATGAATTCAATATCCTTTTTTCTCGAAACACATGGATCCCGAACTTTTTTTTAAACTCTAAATTCTGTAAAAGCCTTCAATGGACAAAGTCAGGAAATTTGGGTAAGATCTATACATAGCTACTATTAAAAAAAAACTCTTTGCAAAGCAAAATGGTCTGGTCAGACCATCTTATTGACCAGAAGGGTTAATCTTGCCCTTCTTTAGGATGTGCCGATCATTTCTACATAATCGGCATCGGATTGTCCTTGATTGCAGACTGTCTCATCCACCTGGATGAATCGTCCACTTTGAAGCTCGCCTTCCATATTTAAATCACCATGTTTTTTTTAGGACATTGTTGGCATACAATAAGTCGACATAAATCTTGCATATGTTCTTTGTAGCCTCGGTCACTTTCTTTTTTCATATGGTATTGAAAAAACATACAATTCTGATGGATGTCTATCCCATTTATCGTTAGAGTATTTTTTTTGTCTCAGGCCGACGAACAGCTTGATATTCACACGAGAAACTTAAAAACATTTCCTTATTGCTTAACATACTAAAGGAGATTATTGTGCGCGTTTTATTATGCACCACCCTAAAAAATTACATAGAAATTTCAATTTAAATCACACCTATTTCCCGACACTTTTCGTCGTCATTTTCGTTGTCAAGCTCCAACGGTCCAGCTTTATATTCTATAAATTACGATGTCCTCTTTGCATAAATCTATCTATTGACGCTTATATCATCGGGCTTTTCATTATATCCATCATGAGCATCTCAAATGTCAATCTTAGTATAAATCATATATTATATGAACTGAAAAGTATTTGCCGATTGTCTCTTTAGAAAATGTGCCAAAGATCAAAAAAGATGATAATCCGTTGGAGCCAGGTTTGATCAATATGGAAGGTGTGGAAGTCTTTTCTTTTTTATCTTTTCAGTCGTCGTCGTCGTCTTATGAGGTTGTGCATTGTCATGTTGCAGAATCATTGAATTTTTCCTGATTAATTCTCAACGTTTGTCTCTCAATTTTCTGTTCGTCCTTTCAAATTGCTGACAATACATATTTGCAGTTATAGTTCAATCATGTTTCATAAATTCATTATGAATAATTCCTTGAATATCCCACTAAACGCACAAAAGAATCTTGCGGGTCGTCAATTCAGGCTTCGGATTCGAAAATGTATTTTTGGAAACAACCCATTTTTCATCCTCGTCACAATTCGGCGGTCATTCATCATTTGGTATCGTTGAACAAGGAGGATTTTCAGTATCAAAGAAAGGGTCAACTGTCAAGTTATTGTATCAGCAAAAACTGCTTTTTCCATATAAAGGACAATATTTTCAAGTCATGACAAATGTTTGATTGATGACAGTCGCAATGCCTGTTTCAAAGCATCTAATTTAACATCCCGATGTCAAGGTGCTCGAATCGTTAAAATATTATCACAACGGAAAGAAAAATAATAACAATGGAGATAACGATATTAATTGGATCAATAACACGTTATTTAGAAATCTTATTGCTTTTTAATATTAATATTTTTTCGTTGATTAGGGTTTATTATAGGCATTATTACAAATATTTTTGTTTACATAGATGCTTTTAATTTATTTTGTACTAAACCAAGTATTATCAAATATTTTAATAGATTTACTGAATGCTCTTTAAACAGACTACAGACTCGGAATGCATTAGACAAGTATGCATCTTCCTGAACCTTCTCCACCCCGCCCCACTCAGTACCTTTCTAAAAAAGCAAATTAGTGACCCAGGTGTACTTACTATGTACGCACATACAAATAATAGTAGGATAAACAAGGTTATTGTGTACAAGAAATTAAATTTTGTAAGTAATATTTAACTCTTCAGAGAACTGAGGAGTTAAATACATCGACTTCACATGCATAGATACAGGATGCGTTAAAAAAAGTATTGCATCCAAATTCATAAAAAAATATGTATTGAACATATTCGTACAATTGCCAGGCCTGGAAGACATCATAATGTAATATAAGGTTGGATGCTTTCAATCATGTCCCAATGTTTCGATGATGCTTCAACGATGGCGCTGTTACTTTGCGTATTATTCGTGATGAAGTTTCCATGCATCTTTGTATTTAAATCTTCAGTTACAATGCGATAAACAGTTGTTTTTGTTATGTTTAGAGTTTTTGCTATCCATTGAAGTCTCAATCGTTGGTCAGAGTTCAAATAATCATGCACACGCGTCATATTTTCGTCATCTATTTACTGCAAGGCTCGTCAGCTACCTCCTCCCGGCCCTCCTTAAACAAGCAAGCAATCACTCGCTCACAAAAGCCTGCTGAATTAATAGAAACGTTTCAGTGGAGGACTTCCCAAGTTAACCTAGTAGTTTAGATCGTGCCGTGGTAAATCATCGCGTCTGGATAAATTGAATGCATTACTTTTTGAACGCACCCTGTACGTCCATCCACATGCATAAATATACATTGAGTGAGCTCATAAGATTTAACCGTCTGTAACTGCAGATATCTTATTAAACGGTATTAATTTGAAAAATAATCGTTGGATTATTATATTTTGATGACAGGCGGCTATCAGCTGCAATGAAAAAGTAGGAATTTGCATCTATATGTGTGATTACTAACTAAATACTATTTCTATTAAGTTCAGATTTCTTTTTGTTTAATACACGCCGAAGATTGTTTTAATTTATTTTATGAATGCAATTTTTTTCCACAGCATCATCTTCGAGTGGAATTGCCATCATGAATCCGGGAATCAAAATAAATACGTATAAACGAATTCGTACTATAGATTCTGAATCGGAGAATGAATCTCTATCACCGGTCAAAAAGATACCTCCACCGACCTTGGACACTGCCACAAAAGAGAGACGTTTCCGAAACATGATTCAAATGTTTCCCGATATCAGTTCATTGGTGAATAAAATATCTTGCCGTTAATAAAATAAAATAATACTAACTAATAATTGTTTACTTAAAAACCGGTTGTTTTTTCAAGATTGTGAAACGAGTTCTTTTAAAACATAGTTGGAACGAGGAGCGTTCTCGCGATGAATTGTTGGCTTTCGATCCTGAACAAGAAGATTCAAATGATAATTTACTTTTGAAAAAGAAGTTGTTGAGTGAAACTCATGCGAGATTACAAAATGGAATTACGACTTATTCGGGTAATAGGGTTAATTATAATATAAAAGTTATTGATAATACAGTACGTCCAGTAGTAAAGAGGAAAGCGAGCGAAAGTGATAGTGATGCCAGTGAATATGATGAGCCTGACCATAAAGCTAGTAGAGATAAAGTATTTGATAGGTTCGTATTGTTAAAATTATTTTTGTTAACTTTGTGTTCATAACTTTCCATAGACGATATTTTTAAATCCTACGTATATATTAAATTGTATTTCTTTCTCTGCGCAGTGATGAAGAATCTGACGTTGAGATTGACAATGGATTGTTTGGATATAGAAAGAAAGTTTTCGAATTTTTGAGCACTGCAAAAAGCTTCGAACTGCAGCAGCTGCAAGGATGCTCTCTGAAGAAAGCCGAAGTGATAATAAATTGTAGGCCTTTCAAAGGATGGGTGGACATGGTAACATATGGCATATCTTTTATGTTTACGCTTTGACATATTTGATGCATTGTTTGATATAAAATCGTGTTTCTAGGTGGAAAAATTTCAGGAAAATAAGAATTTAAGTACGGATTTATTGAATTCAGCCCAGGAGCTTTTATCCACAAGAAATAACATACAAAAGTTGATGCGAAAATGTACTAATCTTGCCAGTCAAATGGAAGCAGCCATTGCCGCTGGAGCTGGAGTGCTACATCAACCCTCCAATCTAGAACCTACGTAATTTATTGGCTTTTAGTTGTCTTGCAATAATTTGTATATGGCTTAACACTCGATAAGCAATTTATATTTGATTTGTTATAAACGTAATTAAGTAAAATTCTTTGTTTTTTATTTTCAGATGTAGATTAGGACCCTATCAGATGGTCGGACTTAACTGGTTGGCTGTGATGCATGCACAAAAAGTAAACGGAATTCTTGCTGATGAAATGGGTCTGGGAAAGACAGTGCAGGTCATTGCATTTTTAGCTCATTTAAAAGAAACCAATCAAGCCACCGGAACACATTTAGTGGTTGTACCTGCCTCGACTCTCAGTAAGTTGTTAAAATAGACTATCATGATTTAGGAAATATGTATACATAATTAGCGAGTACCCGGCACATGTTGCAATACCACACGCGCTTAGTAATTTTATGAAAAGAAACACAGTAGTACAGTTACATGATTTATTGCTTCAGACTGTCTTCCTCTCTCCCGTGAGTGGAGCTCAAGCGTCATATTGCGTACGTATCCTTCCTCTCCCCGCGTATACCCACAGTCCCACTTCATCATAGTGCAGTCACAAACAGTAACGCTGCGACGTTGCAAAGTGAAGTTCTTCATATGCCTCTCCTCAAGACCGTCTATTTGATGTTCTTCTTGTCCTTGTTCTGTTCCTAAAGCTTCCTGGCTCCGAACCGGCAAGGTTCATTATGCTCCATATTGTTGGGTACTTCACTTAACTAGACCAATATGCGCCAACATGGTGCATCTGCTAAACATCTCGCAAAACAAATTGCGTACACAAACGCGACAATTCTCCAAAGTTTCATCGCAATCAGATGAATGGTATAGGAACGTACACGGGACAAACAAACCACAGACATTCATTCATTTTATACACCCAACTTGTTTTAATTAGATTTAAAAGTCGAACGTCATTATAAGACCTATATATGACTGTGAATCGCCTTGGGTGAACTACTGTATTTAAAATTTTAATGTCATCATCATCATCACTAAGGAACAGTCAAGGGGGAATAACAAAATTGATCATTGATAAGAATGATGCGAGTATCTTAATTATCAAAACAAACGCCTGCTCTCAAGACAACACAAACGAAAGTCGTTTTATCTCTGTTCAAAGAACTATCCGATTATGGCGATTTCAGTTAATTATACCTAAATTTTATGACGATTTTTGGTCCGATACTTTATGTATTTTATGCGTTGTTTACGTAAAAGACGTAATCGACGTTGACGTTGTAGGAGGATTGACTATTGTCATTTTTTAAAATTTAAATATAATCCTCATTTTGTATTGATGTTTTGTTCATTTTATTTTTTAGAAAATTGGGAGGATGAATTTACTAAATGGTGTCCTTCAATGAGAGTGGCTATATATTATGGAAATCAAGATGAACGTCGGTCTATAAGAATTAATTGGGCTAAAGGCGGTTTGAAAAATGTTGATGTTGTGATAACCACGTATGATTATTTAATTTATTTTTCTTAAGTCTTTGCATTTCATTTTCAATGCAATGCTACTATTTCTAATACAATATTATTATTTATTCAAATCATTGTGGAAAATTTGTTGTAATCAAAATATTATCTTCTAGAATTCATCATATAAAATTATTTTTTATAGGTATAATTTAGTTAGTAGCTGTCCGGAAGAACGGAAAATGTTTCGCGTTACACCCATGCAATATGTCGTATTTGATGAAGCCCATATGCTGAAGAATATGTCGACACAACGATATGAAAATTTAATCAGAATAAAGGTGTGAAAATCAGTTTTCCAGGAGTTTCAGATATTCGCAAATCAAAATTATTTTTAATTTTCGTTTATAATTCTGATATTTAAATTATTTTCTATTTAGGCTGATCATCGTATTCTGTTGACCGGTACACCGCTTCAGAATAATCTTTTAGAATTGATGTCTCTTCTGTGTTTTGTTATGCCTCATCTTTTCGCCAATAATACTGATGACCTCAAAAGTTTATTCCAGAAGAGCAATGTACATCAAATATTTATGAATTATGATTAACATCTATATTAATACGTAAATATATTTAATAATGCAATTTATAATATATTTCAGAAAACCGTTGCTAAAAAAACTGCAGAAAAGGCAAATACTGAACTTTCCCCATTTGAACAAACTCAAATAGCTCAAGCTAAACGAATTATGAAACCTTTCCTTTTGCGGCGTCTGAAACGAGATGTACTTAAAGATCTTCCACCAAAAACTGAAACTACTATTTCATGCGCAATGATACAGACTCAACAACAGCAATACAAAGATTTAATCGGATCTTTTACGGCCAATGATGGAGTTGTTAGTATTTTTTAAAACATAGCTTTATATATATGTATTTTAAAAACACATTTGAATATTAAAATTATTTCCAGATACATGCGACCAATGAGCAAAGTGGAGTATCAATGATGATGGATATGAGAAAATTAGCTAATCATCCGTTACTGTTACGTTTTTATTATGATGAGCCGAAGCTACGCAAATTGGCTTCTCGGTTAGCCGTAGATCCTACTTATAAGGAAAAAAACCCACAATATGTCTTTGAAGACCTACGTTGTTGTTCAGATTTTCAGATTCATCAACTGACAATGACACACAAGGTAGATTTGTTTTTTAGTTTTTAAAGTTAAGAATATTTTTACTTTAAAGCATTTTTTAAAAATTGATTTTAATATTATTGTCGTTTCAGAGTATTGCGGGTATGGAGATACCCGATGAATTAATTGTGCAATCGGGAAAGTTTGCAAAATTAGATGAAATGCTTCCTAAACTAAAAGCTGAAGGTCATAGAATTCTTATCTTCAGTCAATTTACTATGATGTTAGACATCATTGAACCTTTCCTCTCACTGAGAGGCTATCACTACCTCAGATTAGATGGGAACACTGCCGTTACATTGAGGTAATAACGTTTTTAAACGCATCTTTATTTTCATAGTAATTTAAAAATGCGTACTAATTTCATTTGTATTGATATTTCAGACAAGATCTCATAGATCAATATAATGAAGAATCTGATATTTTTATATTCTTACTGTCAACAAGAGCCGGAGGGCTTGGAATCAATTTAGTTGCTGCGGATACTGTGATTATTCATGACATTGACTTTAATCCCTATAATGATAAGCAGGCTGAAGATAGGTATTGAAATACAAATTGATTAGTTTAAATGCAAAGTTTGTGTTTTGTGCATATTCAAATGTTAAATTTATTTTAAAGATGTCACAGAATGGGGCAAACACGACCAGTTCAAATATACCGACTCCTTAGTAGTGGTACGATCGAAGAAGGAATCTATCAAGTAGCTCAAGAAAAACTGAATCTTGAGAGAGATATTACAGGCACAGATGGTAAAATTCATTCACATATTTACGAGGGTAGTCCTAGAAGTATTCGACCTAACTGTGTCCTTCTGCGTCCACAGAAGAATCTTGTTCAGTTTTGATATTGGTTTGACTGAGACCTTTCAAATAAAAGTATTGTATTAAAAATTCACTGTCGTCAATTCGTCTGAGACTACCCTCGTACAAAAATGCATAAAATCATTAAACGTACCAAATAATAAATAAATGTTTTGTTGATATTTCAGAAAATGAGCCGCAAGAAATGAAGAATGTAGTTCGTTTGCTGAATCTAGCTATGGGTGTGCATACAAAATAGTATTAATTTGATCTATAACCAAATACAAAGAAATATTTATTATAACTGTCAATTCCTAATTTTGTGCAGAATTGTACAAAATCCCGTGGTGATAATGAAATGTATGTATGTATTTAATTTAGTGATACACGGTGATACTGTGCGCTTCATTTGCAGTGAGTATTTGTAATAAATAGTGCTGATTTAGATTGGATACATCTTATGACGTTTTTGCAATATCAGTACGAAGTCATAGGAAAACACTGAAATCATTCATATAAACGTACCTGGTGAATGAGTATTCTCTTTTTTTTTTTAATATATATATATATATATGAAGGTTGTATTAAATTTGTTTTTGCATGGTATGCTTAATGAATTTTAGTTTAATTCTATTTAAATGCTAGGAGAATAAAATAATTTTAGACTTTCGATTGAAATTCCTATGGCTGCTCTTCTCACATTATTCTTCGCAAATATTTTATATTCGCTATTTTACTACCGCGTTAAGATTCAATTCCCGTTAGAATCCGAGATCCGGATATTTTTCGATTGGCGATTTAAATTTTAATTATGCGCATTTACATGAAATGATTGGATGCGGCTCGTTAAAGTTTTTTTTTTTTAAGTAGACCTATTAAATAAAAAATGTATTAATAGTTGGAATTTCATATTGTATGTAAGTGATCAATGTGAATTATTTATTTTATTGCTAAATAATCGTATTCCAATAGAATCATATTTAGGTATGAATTCTGCAATGAGAATATTTTTCTTATTGATAAGACTTTACCTCGTTATACATTATTTATACATAAACATTCTCAACGAGCAGGGGGAAAAATATATTTTTATCCTAGTAATAAATTCATATGATAATCTATGATAATTCAATTTGAGATTCTTATATATCAGTAGAATTGCCAAACCGGTGTCTGGATCACGATTAAAAATCAACGTGTACAAATTTCCATCTAGGCTAGTGGTATCCAATTGACAAATTACGTTGTTAAGTACGAGCCGATTGTAAAATTGCTACCTGATGCAGCCGATCCATGACAAAATCTTTTGATAATCAGTTTATTTATTTTATACGATTCATTGATTCCTTTGTATCTTTTTTTCCCCTTTATTTGTAGTATTTTTTTGCTTTTGCTGGCCTATAGTCGATACCACTAATCTCAGACTGTTGGAGTATCTTTTTGACAAAATTAAAGTTTCATTATTAAAATCTAATAATTTTATTTAGGTATTACAATGTATATATTGTCAGATTTGTTATATTTGTTTTAGTTTTTCTTCGCAAAAAGGAAAAATAAGTAAATATTTATTTTGTATCTGAATTGTAACAAAATATATTGCCTTCAATTAATTAATGTGGACTATTGATTTTTGTATTTTTTTAAATTACGGGGGTAGAATGTAATTTCGCTTGTTAAGTTCTTTTTTTACAAGTATTAAATGATATTTATTACAATTTTGTTTTTACTCATGCAATGAAGTTTTGTACCGTTGATGAATAGCATTAATATTGGTTTAGAATATATTTTGAACGACTTTAATGTTATCGGAATATTTCTCTTATGAATAGAATAATGATTTTGTTCCACAATTGTATTTCCTTCCTTTGGATAATGCCATCCCTTAATATGTGAAATTTGTTTAAAATCTTTTTGCTTACGATAAGAATTCTTATTCAGTTATTGAGACATGGCGTTTCAACCAAAATAAAATAAATTTGAGTTAATTCGATGCAGACTGAGTAAAACTATTTTAATATGTGGTGAATATTACAATTACATCTATTGGATACCCATATAAATCAAGTATACAAACAAAGGACTGATGTGTATCTCAAATGTTCGACCCTATTCTCGCCGAAGAGAATGAGCGTCGTCGATTGATCATTCTCAACGCTATTATAGTGGCGAATTGAGAATTTTGACTATAAACTACCTCAAAAACATAATTCATTTTTTTTAAACACAAATGAAAAAATAATTTACATTAGAGTGCTCTTATTTTCCGATTTGTAAAAAATGAATATTTATTAAATTGACAGAATATTTAAAAATGTGTATATTTTTATAAACTTGTCATATTGTCCTGATTCGACGTGAATTTGTTCAACGTGATCGCTTTTCGAACCGTCAAATTGTTGAGGGCACATTGCAATATGTTAAGGGGGGTGCGTATGAGAAAAAGATGGTCCTAATACTAAAAATGTTGTTAGAATAAGGAATATAATCTTGATCTGCCTATGACTTGGAAGTTGCATCATTTTATTTCATATTGCTATCAATTCCTAACTGAATTTAGAAGAATTTTATGTTAATTTAGTTTTAAATAGCGAAAAGTTTTAGCCCTCACGTTGGGGTGAAAATTTGAGCTTTTCGAATTGCTAAATAAATTTTATTATACGGTAGCAAACTACGATATATAATTCGATGATTGAAAGTAAATACGTATGAATAAATGTATTGATTAATCCAAAATGCTAGGACCAATTGAAAAAATATTGTTTGCAAAAAACGTTTTAATCAAAATAAACTATTTTTTTGTTTTTATTTTATTTTTATTTAAAAAAATACTTTATTAACAAATCTGTAAAAATGCATCATTTATTGGTAGATATAGAGTAGCGACTGAATAATAAGCATCGACTGTATAATGTTTCGCATTTTTATTATATACACCTTTTTATGGTTTGCAAATATTTAAAAAAATAATGAAACCAAATAACCCAGTATTAATATTACGTTTTATCAATGAAACTCAATCATATTTGCCCTAGTCGCCCGCCTATCTGATATGTACGCATCTATGATGCCTGTCCTGATTAGTTTGCGAGAACAAATCATTATTTTCTCTTATTAAAATGACGTTATACTGAATATGTATTATCTATGTTTATTTTAAGTTTAAACTTATTTTGGAAATTCAAATTACTATTCTTATGATCTTGGTAGATTGCCGCTTGTTCACATATGCGATGTTAGTAGACTGCCGCCTAAATTTAAGAAAGTCATCCATAGCGATCAGAAATTTGGCCGTCTCTGAACTATAATCTTGTTTTATTCATTAATTAAATCAAAAACCCTTCCTTTATAAAAATCCCGCAATTTTGAATTGAGAAATTCTGAAAGCGCCGATTCGCCGATCTCGCTCTAAGCAATCCAAAGGTTCCATAAATTATTCTCTTTGCATCCTGCTACACAAAACTATTTTTTGTGGGGGCTGCCTTTTTTCAGGGGTTAACCACTGATTTTTATTTTTAACCGGTTGATGCACACGTCTGGAATAACAGTTTTTGCAATTTATTAATGTAAACTTGGAGTTAAACCATCGCTAAAACATACAATTATTATTGTTTTGAATCAATAACATTGATTGTTGACAGTAACGTTATCTGCCTCATTTCAATTCTCAGAGAAGTTTGAGAGTTTTTAAGCTGCGCTTAAGTTTGTTTTCGTTTTGTTGATGTGAGATAGGATTTGAAGACGGTATGCATAGACTCACCTGGCGCTAAAAGCAAGTATTATCTGCTGGTGCATGACGGGATTTGACGGCGGTGTACGTCAAAGTGTTAATATCTGAATAGAAACATAATTTTTCATCTCTAGTTATTAAATCTAAGAGACAGGCGATACTACTCTTTCTCGCAATAATTTGCATATATTGAGACGTTCCATGTTGTTGCAATCGGACATGGCATGCGGGACTCAAAACAGCTTGTCTGTGTGACATTACTTAAAAGTCATTGTTAGATTTTCTTCGAATTTGAGTTTTCAGTATCATAATTACTGCCGCCACCCTCTTGTTGATGTTTTCAGATTTCATTTTTTATCATCAACGTTAATATTTACTGACATCCAATATGTCACATGTTGCGTTTGCCTGATGTGCGGGTCGAGCAGCCTTCGAACCCTGATACTGAAAGAGTTTCGGCTCGAAGTAGGTCGTTCGCAGCACGGTCCGAAATAGTGATCCCGGCTAAAGGGTCGACGGCGAATAAACGATGGAAAAAAATTATTATCTGGTACCGAATTCTGGAATGAGGGTGCCACAAGAGATAAACAAAATTAATTTATTAGACGTATCTGGTTGGAGAACCGGTGGTGAGCGGCTAGTTTGCTGTCGGCCTTCTGACTGTTATTTTTTTTCCATCACTACGACAATTTACGTCACTAGGTTCCTCTCCTTGTCGACAAACAATAACATAGTGGTTCTCAATCCAGCACATTTCTCGTGGCTTTGCAGGCGTCTTTTCCGTAGTAAGTCCCGTGATTAAGTAGTTGGACTCTTAACTCAATAATAATGGCTGGCAATCACATTTTTAAAAACATTTATACACCATGAAAAATAATGTCAAAATGGTTGGCACAATAGTCACATAAAAGTGATTGCTAAAAGCCACCTCAAAAAATTTTGGGATTGTTATTTGTGTTGTCAAGACGTAGCACTTGTTTCTTCGCTCATTTATTTGCATTTAGTCAAGGCGTGTGGTATCCATCCTACCCGATAACACCCATCCTATTCGTTTTTCCGATGAGTTTGCATAGTAGTCCATTAAGAGATCGAGTTTTGAATGCATATCATCAATATTACTAATTAGTCAGTTATTGTTCAAGCGTTGAGATTATTTGGTTTTATTATTTTTATAACATTTGAAATAATAAAAAAAAACACTTATGATAAAAATGTGTAATTTTATAAGTCTGCGAATCAGTCGGCAAACACCATATTAAAGTGTACCAGAAAAGATAAGACGTCTTTTAAATGTAAAATATCAATCATTGTTTAAATCCATTACATTTTTAGAGCAGCCATAATATATTAAAATTTCATAGAGATCTAAATATATAATAATCTCGTCGTGGACGACGGAACTGTCTTTCAATCTTTGTCCTTACTTGTGTGCGGTACTCGTATTATTTATGTATAATCTGTCTCTCTTGAAGAATAAAAATATATCATTTTCTGGTATACCTATTTGATGTGAGTATTGAATTTGGATATAAATTCTTAAATAAAATGCTTTCTGACTTAAAATAAAGATTGATGTAAAATTGTGATATGTATTATATTTTGTCTGCATTGTATTTTTAAATAGTTTTTCAAACACACGTGAAGATATTTCTTTTCTGTGCAAATCAATAGTTGAATTTAATGCCAATTTTAACGACCGAATGATATTATACGCTGTAATGATTTTAACCGAATTAGTCTTATGTTCATCGTTCAGCTTCGGCAAGATTTTCTACATTTTTAATATTTAAACGTAAGCGCGTCTTTTAACATTTTTCTATTTCCAATCATAATGGACGAAAATGCCCAATACATGTTTGTATGTATAGGCAGATATGGTCGTTAAGTACATTTACGATGAATTTAATTAGTCCAATTGATCTTGATGTTTTTTTTCCGTTGTAATAAATTTAAATACAAATTGGTAATATATACAAAGCTGTACTTTATATATATAAATCTATCGTAATTGTTAAAAATCTCATGAAAGATTTGTTATTTGTGTCGAAATGAATATTCCATATAAGTCACATGTTAAATTTTATTCGAAATTGGGCATTTTATTGAAATATCATATGTGAAGGTTTATTAGTTTTAGTGGTAAAAAAAAGTATTTAATGATAACACTTGTGTTTCATAAAAAAAAATTAAATTAAGCTCGACAATTGGATGTGTTGTATTTGATAATTCATTTGAAAGAAATATAAGGTTGTCTTGAAGTCGACAGTATTTAACTTTCCTGGTGCATGTATTTATTATTTTAAAATAATTGTAATTCGATAATATTTCGAGTTTAACTGACGTCCTAAAGACTAACGGGTGTCTCATCATAAAATTTAGGTATAATTAACTGAAATCGTCATCATCGGATAAGCTATTTCAACAAGGATACAACGACTTTTGTTCGTGTTGTCTTGAGAGCAAGCGTTTGTTTTGATAATTAAGGTACTCACATCATTCTTATCATTGATCAATTTTGTTATTCCCCTTTGATTGTTCTGGAGTGGCGTCATTAGCCGAGGATCACCACTCCTGTTTGGTGTGCATTTTGAACAAATGGAATCATCGGGTCACATTTCTTCGAAGATGGTGCTGGAGATGCTGTTACTGTGGACGTTTTATGATCACAATTGAATCATATTGATACGTCTGATGTTTATTTCCAGCAAGACAGCGCTACAAGTCACATAACTCGTTTAAAAACATCTAGGTATCACATTTGGATGTCTGTAGCGACTCACCGGTGAGTCCCTATTCTAAATTAATTTGTTAATGCATTCATTGAAAAGATCTAATGAATTGATGCTGCTCAAATGCAAGGATATTTTTTACACCTTCGATTATTGCAATTTATGGCCGTATACACGGCTTCGAGTTTTTTTTTGTGTTATCAACCTACGCCTGAAAATGTTTAGGTACCTTCGCGTATATATGAGTAATCTTGAAAGTTGTCATTTAGTCGTAATACTCAATTTTAGGTCACAAGGCTATAGAGTAGGCGGATCCGAGAGTTTCGACTCGAGAATAGAATAATCATCTGATTAATACTACAATAATATGCAATATTGCTGAAATACATTTTTAAATGCTCTCCATAAGAAACGTACGTTATTAATAGAGCATTACGCAATGGGAAGTGAATATTAAATGTTTTATACAATATACGCATGACAAAAGTCCAAGGTTTAAACATGGATGAGTTAGATCTACGTTGACATATCATTTAATAAATTTAAATACAAAAAAGATGCTTAATATCAATATTTATGCTGAAAAAATTTAAATTAAAATTCATTGCGTCATTGATCAAATGCAATATGAATATATTGATACGTTGACAAAATGATTATTTATTGCAAAACTGTTTAATGCGCCTCCGTTGCATTTGACTGCAAACGTTGAATTTTTTGGACGAGCATTCGTTCAATTCGGAAGTTTGGGCATTCCAATTTCCATTGTAATTATTGATCATTTTATTTACGACCTAAAGTGCGTGATGTCATATGAATATTTTACCAATACCGGTAATACGAGTCCATCTAATTGGATGCTTTCACTTTTTTTTTCTAACGCCGTAGGTACATCCGATTGGAATCTTTTGATGTGAAAGATAATTTCACCGTTGATCATACATTGAGCTGTACATTTTTATCGTCGAGCTGAAAACATATTAAAAACAATGCATTTGTATATAATAAGAAGTTTGAAGTATCGTCGTGAGATGCTGAGCGTTCAAGATATTGACGGAGAGGACATAAGATAAACAAGTCTCACTCTTTAGGTTCAAGATGTACGTCGCCATGTCATCCAGATGCAGACGACGTGTATGTGTTTGAGAATTTGTCTCTTCTTCTGATAAAAACATAGAAGACAATTCCAAATACAATCCTTCTCTGACTAGAAGTACCTGGAATTTTCTTATTTAAACTGTTTTAATAATACAATATTAATAATACACATGATTTATTATGGTTGTTCCTATAAATATCATCCATAAATAATTGAAGAACTTCAGCCGGAACTTCAGAATTTAGATTGTAAGACAAATAAATGATTGTTTATTGATAAATTTGTTCCTGTATATTATCCAATGAACATTGATTATTCCTCCTCTATTTCTACAAAGAGTTCTTCTAACATCTTCAAAAAGATGCCATGTCCAATGTGGCTTGGTAGTGTAGGATTCTTAAGCACTACAACAATCGCTTTTTTACTACGCTAGCCCCCTTGGAATGCTTACTGATGTAATCTTTAAATTCTTTCCTTGTTTTCCTTTTCAGTCATATTTTAAGAATGAACTTCGTGTTTCCAAGTTGTTGAAAGTAAGTGCCATAACAGCCATGTCCGGTTAGCACCTGGATCAGGTATTAATCCAGTTCCTTATGCTTCCAGCCATCGCTGTGTATGTCCATCGACTTTCAGTAGATTTGTATCTATCTTTTATCTCTGTTTAAAGTCTGTTGAATTTGTACCTTGTTTAGAAATCTTCTACGACTTGTCCTCCGTCCAATGAATAAAGATTCTGGAAGATTGTAAGTGATCTTACTAAAAAGAGAGTCGAGCATCCCATTGTTCTAAATCTTCACTTTATTAACGTTCTTAGCATATTTTCAAATGTCAACTACAAAACATAATTGGAGAAGACTTTAAAATCTGCATTTCTACTCTTTTTTTATAGTGTGGCTACCGTCTAGTTTATCTTCTTTTTGTTATCTTGGTCAATGACAGATCAATCGTCCTTGGATAAACAGCTGACAGATGATGTGTTATAAGTCGCTCTTACGGTACGAGTATCGTATTTGAGACCCGTGAGAAATGTGTTGAGAAATGTTGATGGTTGTATAGATTTCTGTTTTTTTTTCTAAATAATATGTATTTGACGCTCGTGCTGTATCAGGAGCACAGGCGATGACGCAGATGGCGAGGGTATGGGCGTAGAGAGTCGGCAGTCTGCAGAGTCGGCAGTCGCCGATCGACAGTTGACGGTCGGCAGTCGGCAGGCGGCGGCCGCTCGCCGCTCGCCGCGACCCACTCGACACTCGCCTCTCTCGAACGACGGATCCGGTGTGTTCCGACTTCTTTCTGCGCGTCTGCACTCCCGATCGCTCGAAATAGAAACGACTCACCGTCACACCCTTCGCGACATTCCATTCCCCCTTTTCACCGACGAATTTTCTTCGCACCTCCTGAAAAGAGTTTTCCTCCCATTGTGCAACTCCAAACTTAGATCAGTGCTTTGCAAAGTGTACGCCGAAAAGGGGCGTATCCGACGCCCCCGCTTTGATAAAAGGAAACTGCGACGAAAAGATTAAAAGCGCCGACAAAATCCGACCTTTGATTAATCGACACATTGTATTTTTTTAATAAATTTAAAAAAATACCACACGCTTTTTATTCATAAAAAAATATACAGTCGACAACGATCGATTGAATTTAATTACGACGGGAAAAACAATTTAATTTTTCATCCGTTCGGGTCGTCCGACGTGATCGTCGAAGATCGCGTTATGGCCAAACTTCGTTTTCGATTTGAATACGATAAATGTCAGATTCAAATCGGAATTTAACCTCAAACGTCAACGCTCAAAATGTTCGAACTTTCGACGAGGTAATGTTTTCGCTCGAGACGAGCTCGTGTCATATCTCAAATTAGACTCTTATTAAATTATGTAATTTTGATTGGACGCTGTATATCTGCTCCGATCGCGATTCGACGGTTACAAACGTTCAATTGCGGATTAAGCCTCGCATCCGCGGCAATAAAAATAAAACGCCGCGCCGACGATCCTCAAAGTGCAATCGGATTTGGGCGTATTTATAATCCGGCCACACCTACGAGCCCTTCCTGCGGGCGCTCGTTTGCTGATATATTCAATTTGTACGCGCGCATGTAACTGCGTCGCCGGGATCCGAGCTTAGACATTGACTGTGAGATCCAGTTATTTCCTACTTCCCTATTTTTAGACCACGTGTGGTGCATATTATTTTCGGTGGTCGTGGCGCGCTCTTCGGTCTCCGTCGATTTCGATAATCGGGCGAAGAGCATCGATCTGCTTCCTGACTCTTCCCGTTTGCTTCTCTTGCAGCGGACTGCGATCCAAACGAAAGCGGGAACCGACGGCGCGCAAGCCGGAGGATTCACACAAACGAAATTTCAAACACTTCCCGATCATCCAGGACAAGATACCCAGGGTGAGTCATTCTATTCAACACTCTCCAACATCTCCAACATGTTTGTAAACATTATTTATATCAAGCCATACTCATTCGCATTACTGTAATTTGATATACTACTCGCGTATAATAATTTATTTAATGCTTTCATATGACTGAAACAAAGTTTGTACAGCTACGGACACGAATTAACACATATTTAACCCTGTTAGTACCACATATGCATTCCAAAAATCTCAAAGCAGGATTGTGTTTGAACGATTCCACAAATTATACAATTTTTTTTAGATGTGTGCTTTAAAGGAGACTAGAAACTAAGAGCTTAAATATGATCCAAAACAACATTTAAAAACTGTTGACGACGAAAGCTTTCGTTTTTGTGCCAAAGAATAAATCAAACTCCCTTTTGATAGAATAAATCTAGTTTTTCTCCACTAATGTGCTCTGAATTAAATGAATTTCTTCGGTGGATCCAGTAGCATTGACAATACGGTTATTTCATATGATGGCTTGTACTCAATTCAACAAAATATCAAGATAATCTTCGGATAGAAGCCTATCTTCGATTATGAAGCATGTTTAACATTGCATAATCATTTTTCATCACTTATTCGATTTAGAAATTGATTTAGCTTCAAAGTATCATCAAGCTTTAATTAGTGATATATAGAAATACAAATGGGGCATCTTATCTTTCTACGCGTTGCGCACGTATTGTTCGACCGCAGCGTTGTCTTGAAATCGTTGCCCTCCTAATGCCTCTATAAACATATGGTAATCACATGGGGCCAATTCTGTACTGTCAGTTGGGTTTTCCCAGTATAATTGGGTGGGTTTATCATGAGCTGCTGTATGCGTTGTCATGCAGAAGAAGAACAGCAGTATCACAGTAACAGTATCTAGCTTCCCCCCCCCCCCCGGAAATCCAATTTATTGTTGCTTTATAGTTCCTTCCGTGGTCGTACAGATCATAGAAAATACCGCAAAAAGCCCTAAAAGAGGACGGACCGGCCATAAGGTTCTTATGTCCAATCGGTCCGCTTTTCGGACTGCTGATATGAGGAATGAGTGCACATACAGAACGATTACGAACTCTTATTATAAAACGAAGTTGTCCGAAGAAGACTGATCGGGTGGGTTGTTTAAATTTTACAATCGGTCGAAAATATTGTTGTCTTTATCTTAGCAAATTGTTGAATTTAAAAAGTGCATACTTTTTAATTCAACAATTTGCTAAGAAAATCAAACAATCGCATTTGATTGAAGAGAGAAGTTCGCCGTTCACTTGAGACAACAAGTGGCCAGGAAAAATTGAGGACTTAATTGGATCATGAAAGAAATGGATTCATTGAAAAGAAAATGAAGAATAAAAATAATTTTATGTAGACTGGACATTTATATAATATTAATCAGAATTGAATTCCATGTAATTCATTTTGAGGAAAATTATGTTAACTCGAAAATGGCAGAGTGAACAATCAGTAATTGTCCAATTTTTGTGTGCTTAGAACAGACGTTTCTGTACATTCAATTTGTTTAATTTGAGTTTCTTCAGCGCTACACGTCCATAAAGCCAATTTGACACACACAAAAAATGACACATTAGACGATCTAGTCTCGTTTAATTTTGCTGAAACTGAGAAGCTGCAAGACGATGATTTAAAATGAAAATACCATCGGCATCCGTAGTTAATTTTGAACGGCCCGGTCTTTTCTTGTTCTTCAAAGTCCAAATGTCTTAGCGTCCTCTTATGATGTAATTCATCCCTTGATGGAAAAGCTTTCATTTCATATTTACAATCCCGGGATTCATAAGTAGCTAAAACTATCCGGGATCCCGGGATTGGATACACATGATACACTGAATATTAATTAGTAAGATATTTCAATAAATCGACTTAAGGATGATAATTGATGATTTCAAGAATGTTATTTTGTGTCAAAATACTCATCATTGTCATGTGGGAACTTTTTTATTTTCATGCTATAATTTCACATTACTTTTCTTTATTTGTTCACAAAATAAGGATAAAATTGGAATTTTTCCTCCCGTATGATATTACTTAAAATTTATCCTTCCTCCCCTATCCTATATCCGTATGAGGTATGAGACGTTAGCAAACTATTTTTAATTTCGTGCATGAATAATATAAATCCGGCGAATCACACCTTTATTATGACCATGATTCAAACGAATCAGTGATATTCAAACTTTTCTATTTTGACTATAAATTTGTAAGCTTTTATCATAGTAGCATTATCGACTGTTATAAGGTTAATTTCATAATATTATGCTATCGATGACCTTATGCTGGTATAGGCTTAGTGTTCCAATTACCTATTATGGTTGAATATCATGTTTATCAATATTCATACTATATATATGAGGGTCATCCAGAAAGTAACATTTATGTTGAATCGAAAAATGCTTGTAATTAATTGAAATTCCAAATCATCGGTTTTTGTATGTCAGTGTTATAAACATCCATCGCCAGCTCTTATTGGATTGTCTTATAGATTTTTTCCCGTGGGAGAGGAATCTTAAATCGGCACCAGGAGTCAGATTCTTACTGACTAAATCCCTCCCTTGTCCTTCTCTGTCTCTCTGGTATTGTTTATCACATTGCTTCATATGGACAGATATTCTCACCTTCGATATCTGCGTCTATCTCTTTCATTGCTCTCTTTGGTCGCCAAAGGTATCAGTTCTTCTTGCTCACCATCATGCGTTGGACCATGTCTTAGACTTTGAGTTCAGCTGCCTCGAGTGCTTGTTTCAGTGTTTCTCTGGGGCGTCCAAACCTCACAGTCATC
Source organism: Stenopsyche tienmushanensis (assembly GCA_008973525.1). Classification (NCBI taxonomy): domain Eukaryota; kingdom Metazoa; phylum Arthropoda; class Insecta; order Trichoptera; family Stenopsychidae; genus Stenopsyche; species Stenopsyche tienmushanensis. The sequence goes on from WACJ01000405.1 coordinate 1,454,480, forward strand.
AATGGTATGTTGAGCGTCATCGACTTCTGCTTGACAGTGGTGGCACGCCGTGTATGTCTCCTTGCTAATCTGCTTCAAGTACGCTCCGAAGCAGCCGTGGTCCGTCAGTACTTAGGTTAAGTGGAAGGTTGTCTCTCCTTGTTTCCGGCCCCTCTACCGGTATAAGTCGGTGGGTTTCTATGGGATCTTCAAAGTCCAAGGCCCTCTTCTTTGCCTGAAGGTCTATTGGGCATAAATCATCCAATTTCGCTGGCTACTTTATGCGCAACTACTTCTATATGTTCCCAGTTTGCAGTCCATGATTGTCTTATGGATTATTTTTATTTTTTTTTTCCTGTGGGCGCGGAATCTTCCAAAGACTGAGTGTGAGATTCACACTGGTATTTATACAACTTCCATAAGGGATGTTGGCCAGTCGTGCCTGCTCACTAAACCGCCCCCTTTGGTCTCCTCTGTCCCCCTGGTATTGTTTATCACATTGCTTCAAGGGTGACAGGTAGTCTAGCCGTTTGATGGCCCTATTCTATTGTTGAAGAGGCGCTCTGCGCCTCTCTCTTTCACTGTCTTCTTTGGCGCTTATGATGTCTTCTACGTAGTCGCGCCAAAGGTCCCAGTTCTTCTTACTTTCCATCATGCTGTGGACCATGTTGTCGATATTTAGCTCGGCCACCCCGAGTGCTTGTTTCGGCAGTTCTCTCTGGGGTGCCCAAGCCTCACAGCCAATGATGGTGTGCTCTGCGTCGTCGACCTCCGCTTGGCAGTGTTGGCACGTAGCGGATGGTTCTTTGCCAATCCGCTTCAGGTACGCACCAAAGCATCCGTGCCCAGTGAGCGCCTGCGTCAAGCGGTAGGTTGTTTCACCGTGTTCCCGGGCCCTCCACCGACTTATGACCGGGATAAGTCGATGGGTCCATCTTCCCTTGCTGGACTGATCCCATCTCCGTTGCCAGGCTTCCCTCAGTTTCTGGTCATGTTCGTTGCGATTTTTAGGATCTTCGTAGTCCAAGGCCCTCTTCTTTGCCTGGAGGTCCAGCGGGGGTATTCCAGCAATCACCAGCACCGCGTCTTCAGACACTGCGCTCCCTGTCGCTGGACTCTGGCGAGCTTCTTTCTGTTGATGTCACGTTTGAGCGACTCATGCCATATCGGGGCTCCGTACAGAAGGATCGAGTGTATTACCTCGTTTATGGTACGTCTTCTGCACGGCTTTGGCCCTCCAATGTTGGGCATGAGCCGTCCAAGCTTGCCTGCCACCTTCTGTGCCTTCTGTGCAGCTTCTTCTATGTGTTTGCTAAAGGTCAGCTTGTTATCTATGAGGATCCCGAGGTATCTTAACGTGTCTTATGGATTCTGGGGTGTATTGATACACCCACATCTCATTCCCCATCACTCCAGTGCAAAACAATCCAAAAATTCACGCCATTTAACGGTGCTCCGGTGTGAGTAGGGAATCCAATCCCGAACCAAAATTTCGATCCCGGGATCCCGGGACCGGGATTTTCAACAGTTAAAGGAATTACATTGATAAATTTGTTTTTGGTAGCCAGGTAACCTACTGCTGAAAAGGCACGCTCAACCTCCACGCTCGTTGGAGATATCGTCATTAGATTTTTAAATGCTAGTTCGAGTTGATGACCACGTGAGCCCCCATTTTCGTATAACACCATCAATGTGACTGATAAAATTCCTTTCTGCTGAGATACGGATTAAAACTCGCAAAGAGTCGAGGTGTAGTAAATACATCACCGGTGGGGAAAGGTTAATATAACAATTTGAAAACCATATATGTACTCCTCTATACATGTATACATAGATTAGATAGTTACTACCCCTAGGCGTCGTCTAAGCTCGCCAATTAGTAGTTACGCTACTGTTTCCAAGCGTCCAGCTTTCGGCGGGAATATCTCGATTTAGTAGCCTTCATCGTGCTGGTGATGTGTACGATTACTATTAGATAAAAATTTCAATCCCGATTTTTTCGGGATTACGTTTACTAATCCCGGGATACATGAGCACCTAAAACTGTCCGGGATCTCGGGATTGGATTCCTTAGTTGTGAGCATTCTAGGCACTCATCTCGCACACAACTTCTTGTAACCAAGTTTTTCCGACACAACATCAACAAGGAGACTTAGCCTTGGACCTTATCTGTTCAGATATTGATATTGTCGATTTATCACATCACTACCATAAACTTCCAGCAGCTTCCGATGGATATTTGGGGTAGTATTGTTATGCAAAGGCAAAAAATGAATAACTGCGCGGATCTCGAACGGACGAGAGGTGGCGAGCGCGCTTGACGAACTCCCCATCGGAAGAATTTACTGTGACTGAACAAAATGGCCGACAAACATGTGGAACCGTTAGGACCCCCCCCGTTAAGAAAAAATATACTCCGGCCTCAAGAATCCTTTTAATCTTACTTTTTGAATGTTCATTTTAATAAAACATGCAGTTTGAGAAGATTTATCCAATGTCGAAGAGTTCCCGAGTCGAATTAATATAAAACGGCGTAAAGATATATTGCTCATTCACCTATTACGTCTTCTAAATATTCAAACGGTGACGGCTGTCAAATATTTATATAATATTTGTCATCGCTTCTGAGCCAACATTTTTTGCAAATGCATCCGTCTTCGTATTACACTCGCCATTAACACCTTTTATTCTACCTAAAGAGCGTCTCATATGAATTATCATATGAATCAGAACATCTTGCAGTGCTATCTTTATTTGTTTTTCAGATGTGCGAATTCTGAAAAAAATCTGTACGATTTGATTCGCCGAGGCTCTTTGCTGAGTTATGCAACGCTGTTCGTGCTAACAGAACTGTTTGGATTGCATTTTCAGCTTGAATGACTGTGGCAATCGCTTTCAGCTGAAGGAACATCGTATGCCATTAATCTTATGTATCTACAGCCTATACACATATTATTGGACAGTTAATAATGAATTGTTTTTGGATCCATCCCTTATGTTCATTTTTCATAACAATGAATCGTTAATAATCAACCATTATCCTTCTTTAAATAACAAATATTGGCATTTACATTACAATTTTACCTTTTCGTATAAATATTAGAATCATCAATAAAAGAAGTGTAGTATACGTCATTTTTGTTTGATGTATACGATAATATTTAACCCTTTGAGTGCTAAGCAATGATATATTGTCGATTATGAAACTAACGAGTACTGGAAACAGCAATTAGCCCATTAAAATAATAAAATCATTGTCATAAAAGCTTGATTTAAATGATGTATACAGGATTATCTTTTTGGATTGTGGAAGATTTATAAGCAAGTAGTCTTAATTCTGCTTTGACACTTGCCAACGACCTTAAAAGAGTGAAAATGTATTAATATTCTTATTCTACATGAAGAGTCGGAATTTCAGTTAATCAAAAATTTGACTGACAAACAGTCAATGTTTTATAAGTTCGACTATTTTAAATTAACAAAGGTATTGTAATTTTCAATTGTCTTTAATTGCGAAGTCATTGTTGCTATTTCTATTGTTTTCTATGACAACAAACAGAATGGCATCAGCAAAATATACCAGCTTATCTTTTTGGTATGAGTTTAAATTATAGCATAGTGCAGCGAAAACAGGTAGAAATATCAACAGAGCTTCCTGAAAAGGATCGATTTGAAACTATTCAAAAATGCTACAATTCTTTTTGTTGGAGTTACGTCAAAGGGTCAATGGATTGAGCTAAGGTGTCGTACAACTATTGCGTCGGGAAATGAGTCGGAAAGGTGGAAAATGGTCAGGAATAAAGTTACAAGACAGCCGATCGATCTATCTATGATATTTATTAAAAACTTTAAACCATCTGTGAGTCTCCAATGACGAACAACCTCTTATTTAAGCCTAAGATATTAGATTGTTTCCATTTTGGAAGACGTCGATCCGGGTTTCAGAGTAATTTTGTCCCATGCTACACGCTTTTTATAGTGTCTTCTATAGAACTACAACTTTGAAATGCTTTTCCTATGGTATATCTTCTTCTCCTTCTAATATACAAAAATTAATCTCTCTTTGTTCGTATGTAATGTTTATTAGATTGCAATAGAACTTCGTCCACTTATTGCTAAGGATTACGCGAGTGACATAAAAATCAATGTTTGTTTGTCCGTATTTAATGCGCTTTCATACCGTTCATCCGATTGCGATAAAACTTTGTCAACTTACTGTTTACACCTGCGGGAATAACATAGGCATAGTCAAAATATTGCAGGGATGCACCATGTTGGCGCATATTAGTCTGGTGAAATGAAGTTTGGGCTGCGGTGACAAGGAAATAAAGGATGCACGTGCTTTATTTCCACTAGGGTTTGAATGCTAGCAAGACCACTACAGTTATCAATGGAATGTATAGTCAGAATTTGGATGTCCTTTTTGCTTTTAAATATGCAGATCAAGCTATATACATTTGAACCTTTGATGAGTATCTTCGCGTATTAGCGCTCGGATTCATGCGATAAAGCAGAAAACATTCCTGCACGTTGAGTTCGGAGATTGTAAATAGGAGACAGAGACGGTATACAGCAGCAGTGATAAATCAGATTATCGATTAAATCACATTTCCCTCAATTGCCAATAGTTTTATAGATTGCTTTGATTAGGTATGCTATTGCATCATTGACTCGTTGCTGGTTCTAGATATTTTCCTGAACTTTGACCTTTCACACATCCACCTGGATCTTCAAGAATCTTAGGAGTCGTCCTCGTGAATAGTCTGATACATGTGTTTATATTTGTTTCCAGATCACGGAGTGAAGCAGGCTGGCCATTGTTGCACCCATCGAGTAGGGCAAAGTGGGACATATGGCAGTTAATGCTCAACACGCTCATTGGCCTTCCCGCCCAAGCAATGAATGCTAATTGACAAGCTGCTAAGTCTGCTTCGGCGACTGCTGTCACAGCGACCACATTCGAATATAAATATTCAGCGTCTTCTGCAGAATATTTGTGGTCCAGCCCCCGTGACGCCATCTTGCACGAGCGCTCAGAGAGAGCGCCCAAACAAACGAGGGAAGGAAACGACGAATTATTTTATCAAATAGATATTATTGTATATTTATTACCAGTCAATTAACGCATACTAGTCAACCTCTAGTGCCTTTTTTTACATTTTGAACCGTCATTGCCGCATTGAAAAATGATGGATTTTGAGTGCATTCCTGCGGCGGATGAGAGTGAAAAAGTGGCGCTGAAAATGTTTACGATCGCTGTCGGATGCTGTGCATTGTAAATATTGTTCTCGAGTGATCAGCCGAGTCCGCTCCGACGACGATATGTGATGCTCATGTGCGGAAAAGTGATTTGTGCTTTTTTTCAATTTGTATTTTTCACCGGCGTTGATCTCACTTTTGTGACGGTTCGTCAGTGAAGTGATCATTCGTGCTGAACGTCTGGAAAATTGTGCGAAGATGAATTCAGAGCAAGGCGGGCAGGCCACCGGAGAGCTGCAGAGGAGTTTTCGCGTGCAAGACTTCTCCTCTCCCGGGATCATCACCAGGGAACGGAGCTTCGTGCGTCCACAGTCGCATCATCAAAATTTCAATCAGGTGAGCCATCTTTAATCTAATATTGAACATCCCGCAGCTGATAATGGCTATAGTTGTCGGCACGCTGCTTAGGACATTGACCGCCGGCGTGTCGAGCTACCCTCCAAGTATGACGCGACGTGAGCATCAACAGATGTGAAAACCGCGTATAAATAGCATAGAACCGAAAATACACTACCGGCAACATATTTGGAAACATTTCATAGCTTGTGAGGAACTTGGTATAAGTCATCTTTTATTGATAATATACAAAGATTTTCCCAAAAGTACCCGAACTAACGTATAGATGATAATAAACTCTACGTTACTTCCGTGATCGTACAGATCATAGAAAATACCATTGCATTAAAAGCATTAAAAGAGGACAGAGTGGCCACAAGGTTTTCATGTCCAATCGGTCCGCTTTTCGGACCGCTGATATGACGAATGAGCGCTTCGCGATCGAATGCCATACCTAAAAATATCTACAGAACGATTACACACTCTTCGATTGTTTGCCGTGGATCTTACACGATTAGGGATTTTAATTCATCGTTATCAAAATTCGAAGATGGTCCCGTTCTAGATTCATCCCTTAAGTTCCTATTACCCGATTTAAATTTCTGGAATCAATACTCTCATCTGCGGATTGTTCTCACTTCACCATAAACATCTTTAAGTGTTTTACTGGGTTTTGTAATATTCCAACCCAATTTTTAAAAAAAGCAACATACAAAGCTTAATGTGGACTTTTAAGGAAATTTTACGCTTAGTAAAAAAAATGTTCGCTGTTTGGGCATAAACTGAGCTCAAACATAAGGTCTCAAAATTAGCGAATATTTTTGGGTCACCCTAATATTTCTGCAATGCATATTTTCGGGGTTCCTTATTACATTTTATCCTTATTACTTTATTACAGTATTTTTACGCAAAGTTAAATCTTTTTTCATTTTAAGTCAAACCTTTTTCATTTCAAATTAAATCCTTTTATCAGGTTGGCATCTCTTTGCTTTGCAATTTCCTCACCCTACTGTCACTTTTATTCTTCCTAATGTTTTCCTAATGAGTATTTGCCAAATTTAAACGTTGTTTCAAATAACAAATGTTTCCGTGATCGTACAGATAATAGAAAATGTCTTAAAAAGCTCTAAAAAGGATGGAGTGGCCATAAGGTTTGTATATTCAATCGGTCCGCTTTTCGGACCGTAGTAATTCCGTAGTAAATTTTGGACGGTCCGATATTTTCCTGCCCTACAGAGTCCCAGTCTCTTAGTGTCTTTCAATGGTATAACGCACCCACTTGATGGAAATCTTCATTTTTTATCAATAACCCTGATCGAAATGCCCTTATTTCATAATGTAATGATATTAACGACATAATTCGTCCAATAATGTGAGGCTACTAATGATTAGTTTTAATCCAGGTCATCTCATTACTCTTGCAAGGGAAAAAAGGACACTTTTTTCTACATGATATATCTCCTTAAAAATAAAGTATGCTGCGTAATGTATTATATTCGGAATTGTCGCTTTTGTTTTCTAAAGCTGTTATTGCTTTCATTTTAATTAATCTCACATCGCACAATTTTTATTAGCGTTCCAACGAACACACAGACGACGCACATACATATTTATTTAAAATGTAATTATTCGTGGAATATCTCAAAGGTTTGATTGTATAAACTGTATGGCTGAATATAATTTATAATTGTTTATTTCGGCTCGCACTAAAGAAGTGTTTCTTTTCCTATGAAACTTTTGTGTGTTCCATGAATCGTCAAGCTCCCCACATCTCGGTGTCTAAATATATGTTTTATTTTTATCTTCATAATAACAACAAACAGTCAAAAACGAAAAACTAGGGCTTTCATAATAGCCATTCAGAATTGAGATTCAGAATCGTTTTATACGTAGAGATCGTCTTGCTGGAAATACAGTAACTTTTTATTGATGTAGACATCTTTCTTGAATATTTAAAATTGTATCACCTTCTACTAAAACAATATGACTTATGTCATTTGAAAAGACGTCATGTGGAAACATTATGCAGGGCTGATACCTAGGCGTCATATTTTGATGACTATGTAATATTGCTCTCGTAAGAGTTGAAAAATTTCTTCGTGCTTTCACATTCGTTACATGAACATGCTTATGAAAATTAAAATGTTTGTATAAACCATCCGAGATTAGCATGTTGCTATATTTCGAACTCAAAGGCGAAACAAGCGATTTGAGTTAATGTATTCAATTAGACAAATAAATACAAAATAAGATGAAAGATATTGATCTAAACATTGGACGTGTTATAAAGTCTCAACGCAAATTCAGAAATATTTACATACAATGCGATGAAGTTCGTAAATATGTGACTAAAAATAAAATAAAAACGACGATCAATCATGGAACATTATAGTAAATATATCCCAATGGCTTTTCTATTACTTCATACGGCTTCACTATTGAAAGTACAAGTCTTCACCCTAGTTCTTGCAGAAAAAGGTTGATTAGACTTTTTGCACTCCAAGATGTCTTCTTTTTGTGTAAATTAACACGACTTTCTTGATTCGTTATTCATTTCCTTCCAAGGGAAACTGCTATATATTTAAAATTATTCAAATTCCTTATCAATGAATAGCCATTAAATTAGTCCTGATTCTGCTGCTCATGGCTATTCTATGATGATGATGATGATGATATATGCTGGAATTCGTTATCTAAATTTTTGTGAGCTTTAAGTCCTTGCTTAAGCCATGTACCATAGAACGTATCTAATACCTATGTATACACGAAATAGTACCATTACAATTAATAATCAAGTTTTGGAATAATGGTTTAGATCCTGGACTTTTATTATCAGGACTTCGAACTGTTATGTTTTTGATTTCGGTTTTTATTCCCATTCAGTTACAAACATTTATTCCCGTTCGGTTACGGTTTGGGTTCCCTAAGAAACACTAGGAAACAAATTTAAATTTGGGAATCCCAGTCTGGGTACATAACATATCAAACATCTAAGAATAGATAAGCTAAACAAAATATGCCTTAATCCTTTGAGTAGTGAGCTAATTTTAAATGATTATAAACTTAGATGCTATATTTGCATGTCTGTCACTTATCATCCGTACAAATCCACTTATCTGTCAGGACCGTCGCAGCGCGTATAAAACTTGTACATAAATAAATAAACACTGTCGATAGCCGCACAATATTCGATCATTTCTTTGCGTAAACAATACACTTAAAATCGATTAATTATATCATTATTAGTCAACGTGTAAGAAAGCTCTTTCTGAGTCACTGGAAATCGGACACAACATTGTGTCTTACCTCTTTAAGGAGTTAAGATTACAAGCTGAAATTTGGGTTGATATAAATATTATCTAAAGTATTTATTTAATAGGACAATATACAGGGACATCTAAAAAGTAAGGTTACAAGGACTTCTGAAGCCGAGAGATGTTTTTTGTTTCGAAGTTGGCCCACCTGGCGTGTAGAAGGGATCTTAACGGTCAGTTTGTTTGATTCCGCGTGTTTATCGGCCATTTTGTTCAGTCACGGTAAACTCTTCCAATGAAGAGGTCGTCGCGCGTTTCCACCACGTCCCGTCCGTGCGAGATACGTGCGCTCAATCATTTTTTGACTTTGCAGAACAATACCGCCGCGAAAGTCCATCAGAAGTTCGTGGGAGTTTATGGTGGTGATGTAATGAGTCGATAACATGTCACGAAGTGGGTTAGATTGTTCAGAGAAGACCGTACTGATACTCACGATGAGGCAAGGAGTGGAAAACGTGCTTAGCGTACGACACTCCCTGCCTGACTTACGAAGGTCGATATCTTTGTCGTTGCGACTAGAATGTCGTGTTGTAACGATGGTCCCGACTTACGAGTCGGCTGCGATGAACGACAGAACACGTTTAGGCTTTCATTCCAAGAGACTATCAGCAATTTCTGACGAACTTGTGCAAAACGCTCACACTGGAGCACCGTCAAAATCGCATGATCACATGAATTTTTGAATCGTTTCGTACAAAAGGGAGAAGCTTTTCTGGATTCTATCGTGACGGGTATTGGGATGTGGTTATGTCACCACACCTCACAATCCAAAAAGAGCTGGCGGTGGAGATCTAAGACATTAGCATACAAAATCTGGTGTCCCAACTACAGAAATGTCTTAATGTCGATGGCGATTACGTTGAAAAATAGTTTGATATATTTGTGAAATATTCTGTGAATTTTGATGAATGAAAATTGCTTGATATTCTGTTCATCACATCATCAATCACACTTGGTGATTTTAATTATTTATCGGTAGCATACATCATGCAAGCATATTGGGCAAATAGTTGGATCTGTGGCTGATCATAGTAATTGGTTGATGCATTTTTAATATTCTGTACTCGTGCACAGGTCTCATCAATTTTCAATTCAGCGTTCTGCCAATACCAAAAAATATGCATTGCTAAATAGCTTCGATGTAATGGAATAGAACCAGATCTCATAGAAGGCATCGAAGCATACTCTTCGAAATTGACCACTTCTCATTTCAACCGTTTGCTTTCACATTCAACTCTCCGACGGGCTAAATTGCCTTTGAACATGAAATTATGAAGTCCACGCGAAACGATACGTACAGCATGGACCTTGATGGAGTTATAAATAAGATTTGGCAATCACGATATAAATTTGACTGCTAATTCGGGATATTACAGTAAGTCTTGATGGAACAACGTCCGGATGACACCCACTGATTCCTCGCGCGGTACTTAGCAGGCAATTAATATGAAGCTTCCAATGATTCATCGGCGCCGCGGCCAAGGGGTTATTATAAAATATGATGCACGCATGAAATGCGCCTTCTAAAAAGTGCGACAGCTCTAAAACACCGCCAATCCCATGTTTTTTTAGGTGGGCGTCATCCACAGTGTCAAAACCACCTTGACATTTCGGACGAGATAATTCAGCAATTAGTACACTTTCTCTGCGTCAGTGATTCCGAACATTTGTTCTATTGCCGGATTGATCCATCAATAAAAAAAGATGATCGACGGCATGTACTGTTTACGAAAAACGTGCGCTCACAAGATTCTAAAACAACGTTATCATTGGAATGTTCGAAAACACGTTTGCTATTTCGGACGCGTGCTTGTTCTAAAAAAACAAGTTTATATTGAATACAAAAGCACGTGCTCATGGAATGAGATGAGCATCCAGTCATACCCCGCTTTACGACGATTCGCTCATACGCACTAATTTATCTTCTTATACATAAAAAATAATCTGTCTTTGTTCGTATGCAATGCGCTTCCATACCGTTCATCAGATTGCGATAAAACTTTGCCAACTTACTGTTTACACCTGCGGGAATAACACAGGCATAGTAAAAATATTGTATGGATGCACCATGTTGGCGCATATTGGTTTGGTTTCTAGAGAGAAAGGATATGATTTTGGATCCCAGCTCTTCGGCTATTGCATTTCTTTTCAAATAATTATCAAGCGCTTGTGGCATTGCAAAACATGCCGAGTATTCGCTATAAGCAATAAAATCTTTATGTATGCTCATACGTAGCCCGGGCTAAATATTAGGTCCTCCCGAAAGAAATCTATTATTTTCGCACGCTTTCGTTTGAGCTTAATTTGCGTTTAGACATGCTAATAGAAACATTTCAGTATTTTTTTTCTTTCGCTCAATTGAAATGTTTTCACGACGCTGTTTTTGTTTCATTGTGAGCAAATGCAGCACCCATCTTGCGCACAGCTTTCTCGTGTCCAAATTTTAAGTCAATATGCGATTTACAGCACTAGGCGTGGTCACCTCATTTGATCGACCACTATGATGTTCGTTTTTTGAAACTTTTCTATAACCTTTTTTACTATTAATTAAAGGCGAACATAATGAAGTCCGAAACCAATGAAGAAAATATTTGTAATTTAAAGTTGATTTCTTTGAACAGCACTTGAATGCGATGAAGGCCACAGTCATACATCAATGAAATTTATGAACCAGACCTAACGATAAACTGAACGACCCTCAAATTTTGATGAAGATATGCTGCGATCTTTAATTGAATCATATTCTCGTTGATTAATAGAAGAATTATCATAGAAACTCTCATATCCATCATCCAGGGCCGTAATAAGGGCGTGGGGACTTGGGGCGCAAAACGCAGAATACCGACCCGGCCGACAGTTGCACACGGTTTTTATTTTACTCAACCATTCTACTTTACATGCACCAACACTGATTGACCCTGTCCGTTTTTATATTATATACTGAGTTGACTAATCCCTCTTTTCTTCGTTATTCAGGTATGGCATCCGATCGTGGGCCGCTCATTCAGCGGTCCGAAAATTGGACCGATTGAGCATACAAACCTTATGACCACTCCGTCCTCTTCTAGGGCATTTTCTATGATCTGTACTATCGCGGAAGCGACGTGTCTTTCATTTCGGGTTTTATTCCCGCTTAGTTCCAAACATTTATACCGGGTCGCTAATGGTTTTGGTTCCGAGAAAAATAACGGAGTTCCAAGTTGGAGTTCAAAACACTAGGAAACAAATTTAAATTTGGGAATCCCAGTCTGGGTACATAACATATCAAATATCTAAGGGTTAAAGGACAAAAGCCAAAAATCATTTGAATTCTTTTGAAACCATATACTTTCTATTAAAAAAGTATAAACGAGAGCAGTTATATTTTATGTTGACTTGTGCAAAAAATACAGTTTCAAATTTAAAAAAATAGATTTCTTTCAGGATGACCTAATATGTTAGCATTGGCTTGTTTTATGAGTATTTTTTATACATTTTCATTTTTTTTTTAATATATACATAAGGTTAAATGTTTTCATATGAGATTTTTAACCTTGTGCGAAAAATTATCAACATTTTCGCGACTAGAAAAAAAAATTGGCTTTTCTTTCGGTAATTTAATATGGACCCAACGTCGTTAGAAGATCGGTTTCAATATTGGTTCATAAACAATATAATTAGAATTCCTTTTTATTCCGATACATTCACAGGAGATAATTTTAAACAAATCTAGATTTTGCATTAGAAAGAACTCGGGTATTCATCTTTGAAAACTCGAATTCAAAGCATCGCATGTAAGGGATCATTTGATGTTTTAATGGTTTATATCCTTCTGGATCTATATTTATGTTGAGAGTGTATTATGCTTGTATTTATAGCATATTTAATCAGTGGTTTATAATTTTAATTGTAGCGAACTATTTTAATTGCGTGCGTTGGAGACTTAAAACAGTAAACTCGTTTATTGCGAGCATGCCATAATGAGATCACGCTTATAGCGCGTGATGAAAAGGACGAAAACAATGTAAATATTATTGATTACTTTACATTAATGGTCTTGGGAGAGCTTAAATTTGGGTAGTTGAAACTGAGTATTTTTTTTAAAAAATATTGTTTGAAATTTCATCACTTATGCTTAAAATATTATAAACGCAAGTCTTAAATTTTGAATAAGCACAGCATGAATCATGCGACGAAAGCAACGCATAAACAAAACACGCAGAAAAACGTATGACAAATGGTCAAAGTCTGTATATTTTAAAGGTTTTTAAAGTTTATGTATTTATTTATATGCCTTTTATTGATGATTCACATCCCAAGTTCACCCACTGACATTGTAGGATCAAAAAGGAGAATCTTATCCGTCGAAGATCATATTGCAGATCATTGTATATGTGTCAATGAAAATATAGACGACGATCATCTATCGATTTTGTATCGTCGAATGTATGAATAACGGTTATAACGAGCATTTTATTCAAAGTCTTACTACAACAATTGGCACCATTGTTATCATACGCATGCATAATTTGCTCGTTGTGAAAACAAGATAAGATTGTCTTATTATTGAGCTTTATGTTTGCTGAAACTCAAATATTTCCATTCATTCTTCTATTAATATTCCTCGGATGTAATTTCAGTTGATCAAATATGAACAGTTTTGTCATCATCCAATGAAGTAAATAGATTTTCTACTAAAACATTATTGCCATTTTATTGGAATATCGTTTGTAAGTCATAGAGTCATATAGAATGACATCGGGTCGTAAACTAAAAACGAAAATGATGTATTTAATGTACTTATTACATATCACTCAATAAGTTCGTAGGATGACTTATAATACAATAAAATAATATAAAACAATGGATTTATCCAAATTTGATCCATTGTCACATACCGCATGAAAAAAATCCTTTTTATTGCACTGAAATGGCTTTAAACAGCGCTCCGAATTATGGACGCGTTGTCGTTTTTATCGACTGTGAACAAACGCCTGTGAACAGAGCTTTCTCATGGACAAATGTCGATGTATCTAATGCGGTCTGATATCTTTAAGATGTCAGATATTCCATTTTTAGACACTTCTATCCATGCCAGCTTTTCCAATCAATCGAATAAAATAGAAGACTCCTTTGATTCGTAAAATCTTCAATGCCTTTCCTTGACATCATTATGTATCAGCATGGAAATGGCTGATTTAACGATTATATTGATTTTTATGGCAAAGGTTAATTGTGATTCGGAGGACAACCACATCATTTGATTATAATATTGGGATATCACGAGTGTTAATTTTCTGTTTTGACATATTTTCGCACAAAATAAGCATTAGTAGAGTTTTGCCTATTGAACACGTTTATATGTTTGATTAAGATTGTCTTAAGTCTTAGGAATTGGCGCGTTGTGGATCTTTGTTGGGCTTAGATAATGCGACGTTTGTTTGCTCCTAATGTTTCCAAGAATTAGTCATACCGGCACTTTACATTCCACATGAGCAGAATCCCAAAAAGGACATATCAACTTGCCGACTAAACATTATACGCCCACAAACCATTTGTGTGAAGGAGTCATCAAGCTATTTTATATTGTTCCAGCGGAAACATCATCTGGATGTATCAAACACATTTTGTGTCCGGTTGGATTGCAAAAATCTGTAATGGAGCTGCCGAAAGAATAGAAAGCTTCTGATTCCGTGTGAAAAAATTACACAATAGGACTGTGAATTTCACTCCGTGTATAACATTCTCTGTGGATCTTTCTTATCTCGAAATTGTATCTCACAGATACATTGGGCTGGTGAAAACATAGACTTCTTTCATTGTTTGATATTGACGTCACTGTTTTAAAACAATGTAAATAGAACATCAGCTGAAATTGTGCTCTGCTACCAAATCGTTATTCTGGAAACATCACTGTGTGAATGAATTTGGGCAGTGCTTCAAATGGAAAATTTTCCCAACCGAGACACTCGAGAGTGTATATTTTTTTTTTTTAAAATCCTTATGACGTTCATCAAAGCATGAATCTTTGATGTGTCATATCCGATAACGAATATAGGGTGATCTCCATAGGAGATCTTACTTGGGAGATGATTTAGGCCCAATTTACACTATGGTGCCGGTAACGGTTCGATCTCGCTCTCGGTCTCAGTCCGGTCAAATATTCTCATACAAGAAACGGAATTGGAACGATCCGATAGTGTGAATACTCTGATTGTTTCTTATGCAAGAATATTTGATCGGACCGGGATCGGAGCGAGATCGAACCGTTACCGGCACCATAGTGTGGATCTAGCCTTAATGTGGTGGTTTCCCGTTGCCTTCCACACGTGGTAAAGTAAGGATAGGATTATTTGGAAAGGTAGGAGAGGATAGAATCTATGAGTGAGTAGCGAAATTATCATTATATATATAAATGATAATTTAATTATTGTTGCAAATTCAATTACTCACTCATGGGCGTCCCTGCACGACTTTATTAATCGCCTCAGAATTTACTTTTTCTAATCCAGGAAATCAGGGTAAACCTGGATCGAGACGATCGATCAGAAATATTAATATTTCCGATCTCCAAAATTTGTTGGTACGGTGAAAATTTTTTCCACAATCTGGATTTGAACCCGAACCTTTGCAACAAGAGTCCAGGATCTAAGCCACTATACCAACACTTGGTTTCGAGAGTGTATATAGGATTTAAAAAATCACCTAGTAATTAAAAATTATTCATAAATTAGACATTTTGATTTGGATGTACGCATAATTTGCTATGGAAACCTTTGGAGATTTTAAATAATTATTAGAGATTCTTTGCACTTTCAGATTTTTTTCCTTGGTTATTATTGCTTTAATTTTCAATAAAATTGGTAGCCAAGTTAGCCTGTGCATGCTAGTGCCGTCGTCTCGTCTATTGATTGCGTCTATTATTTCTTCATATTTCTACTAGTTACTGCCGATTTATAATCCAATTGCAATACTCCGTTTTAATGTTCTGTCATCGCCTTGTGGGCGATCTTTATAATGATTTGTTCAATGTATGACATGAAGCAGACTGTGCATTCAATCTTGTAAGTCCCCTGATTTTCATTTTTCACTTTGTTATTTTGTTGAACAGAAGACTTCCTATAATTTTTCTCTTCCCAAAGATTATGCTTATGCCATGCTAATGAAGTACTTTTGGAAACAAAATACTTTTCCGGGTGGTGCGTATCGTCTGGTAATAAATGATTCATTAAACATATACATCTATCCACGTGAGAAGTATGCACGCATACTCTGTGTGTTTCCTGTGCTTTGTTGGTACTCGCACCAGAAACTGCACGCAAAACAGCACTGTTATCGATGGAGTAGGCTTTTTTGTGGGTACTACTAAAATTTCATTTCAATCTATTAACTGGTTTAAAAATCATATCAATATTACTAAAGAAGTAGAATTTCTTGCGAAATCGCCCGGAATTTAAGCAAAGCTTAATGTGGAATACCCGGAGTTTAGGCGAAGCTTAAAGCGGACCACCCAAGCTACAAAGTTTTAATGTTCTGTAAATTTTCGCCGATAGTGATTTCTTCCCTGATATATTTTTCAGATCATGATTGCACTGATTATCAGAGTTGTTGAATCGATTGTTGGAATTGAATAATGCAAAGCTTTATTTAAAAATACAATAATTATTCATTGGTTTATTTTTAACATAAACCCGCAATTATAAACGATGTGAGTCCAAACATAGAATTTAAAAATGACTCGAATACCTTTTGTAATGCGTAAAACCAATATGCGCCAACATAATGCATTCGCTAAACGTCTCGCAAAACAAATTGCATATACGAACAATATTTTTATTCTGTTATTTCCGCAAGTGTAAACAATAAGTTGACAAAGTTTCATTGCAATCGGAGGAACTGACTCATTCATAGTTTCTCTTTTGCCCTATTCATAATACCTCTTCAAACAACCCTACGGAGAATACCAGAAACATTTGTCATTATTTTAAAATAGGGATCCTCAACAGAGTGATGTGCAATGTTTTAATATATTTTTAAAAAAATTCTAGGTTATTTTGATTTCGATCAAGAAGTGGATGTTGGTATCAATAGAAAAAAACTATTTACGCGGGAATTAATCTACGTCCTAATGACAAGCCATTGCAGAAAATCCGAAGGAATACTACCACAATTTTAAACTAGCATTAACCGACAAAGGTCATCAAGTCATTGATGATGTAAGTTGAATGCAACTTTTTGATGAGTTCCATCATTCACACGTAATTCGCATTAGGTGTAATTGTCTTCCTGAAGAAAAATAGCTTGACCGTTAAAATTCCACAAGCTCTTTTGATCATTCTTGTCATTTATTAAAATATACGTTTCATTTCGTAAAATGATTACAAATTTCATCGATTTATATTAAGAGGTTTGACATAAAAGCAACATTAATTTTCCTCGTAAATTGCTAAAATTGATTGATACTAAATTTTAGCCTACATTTTCAACAGCTTTATTCCACAGCTAATGATTGACTATCGATCAAAATTCATAATCGGCCCACGAAGAACATATTTATTCGAATGTATTTAGAAATAAGTTATAAACTAGTTTACTGTCAATACAGTCAACCATTGGCTTGAGTTAAATGTTTCAGAAATAAAATTATACATACATACTCTCTCAACGTAAATGCTGACGTAATCTGATGATAATATATGATTTGATTATCTATAAATATTAATTAAATAATTATTAATATATACTACGTTTGTCAGTGTTTCAGCTCAAAAAATACAGCGTTAAATTTGTCTCCTGATTTTTTTTTGTCGATCCATGTGCAAAACACCTTGTATAAGATCAAAAATAGTAAAAATAAATAAATTTCTGCACATTTATTTACAGGTATATATTAATTTTCATAATCCTATTTTATTTAAAAACCACACAGTATAATTATTTTTTATGAAATGAAGGACTATTTTCAAGGATTTCAAGAACCGGTTCGCTCCGTTCCATTTCAAGCCCTGAAGTAATTAGAAAAATATACGATGCTCTGAAACAGGGGTTTTTAATTCGTGTCCGCGGATCGAAATATAATTTAATAGATAATATAAGATACTTTGGAAATTTACCTATTTTCGTGCTAATAATATTTATTGAAATTCTGATAATTTTCACGTTTGTTCCCTAAAAAAGGAATACATTAAAACGATATTAAAGTTTAGAAAATTAGAATTGATTTATTAAAATCCATTTTACTCGATAATCGTACAAATTATCGTTATCAGTTAGCATACGTTTATTCGTCGTCCTTCTGTGTTGAAATCGTTGAATTTGGAGAGAAAGAGAGACGGAGAGAGTATCTTGCGTACATCGTACGATTGTATAGATCGTTAACACAAATTTATCGACTAATAATGATATGTAAATGATATAATTAATCGATTTCAAGTGTATTGTTTATTTTTACACAAAGAAATGACCGAATATTGTCTGCTGTTGATAGTGTTTATTTATTTGAATACAAGTTTCATACACGCTGCGACGGTTTATTATTATTTTTGAAAAACGCATAACTCCAAAACCGCACAAAAAAGACCCGCATAAAAACAGACCCAAATGTATATTGTTCTAAACTATTCATCCTATTAACATTACCAATCTTTTGAACAACACTTCCAATATTACCCACAAAGGCGAAAGACTCTGTGGTTGTTGCACATTGGTAGGTCGAAGATCTGATTAAAATATCGAGTGTCATTTTGATTTATATATCCTTATAACCCTCTCTGTGCCAGACAATGATGTATCGTCGTTGTCAACACTCGAGCTAAATGCCAACGACGATATATCGTTGCGAATCCGATGTCATTCTAATATTCGCATCGAGATTCAACGACATTTATGAGGGGTGGACTAAAATAAGGATTTGGGTGGCTTGGATACATTATATTAGGTTGTTGAAAATGACATTAATAAATTTATGGCTTTACAGCTTAAAGATGGATATTCATCTTACATTGATTTTCAAAACTGAGGCGATGTTAATGTTTTATATCTGAATATCAGAGTAGCTTCTGAAAACAACTCTATTCATTGTTATTTTTCTCTACTCACAAGAGTACATTGAAATGTCCTTCATGAAGGGATTAATAATCCAAAGTTTTCCTTTGCAATGATCCTCGCTTTCGGTTAATAGTTATTAAATAGTGTTGACTTATTACATTTAAAACACCTTTCCCGTCGACGTCAGAACCAATTAAAAATTCTTGCAAATGTGGGAACATTTCTAAATCCTCCTCTTATGCGTGACAATCTCAAACAATTACAAATTCAACGAACTTATTTCTCAGTTTAAAAATATTTGTACAAAAACCCTGGAGAGATTAATTTAATCAGGCCTGGTGGAAGTCTCTGTGGTCCAGCACCGGACAGCGACCCATCGGTTGGGGACATCATGTGCGTGCATACGTAGCATAAAGAAACCACTACACCAGCAGCAAGCCTATTTTATTATAAATAACACAACACACAGTGCAATCTTTTAACTAACAATTTTCGTTAACAAATGGGAAAAAGCTGTATGTAAAGTCAACTTTTCGTAGGAGCTATGGAGTTTCACTTCTGGCCCGTTAGAGTCTAACGCTTTTTTTTTTTCAATAATTTGGATTTGAACCTATCGTTTTATATCAGGAATGTAAGATCTAAACCACTTATGATATTTTCTAAAATTGTAAAAGAGTACTTTCGTTCGAAGTAAAATATTATTTGAATCCAATCGGCGTGGCTTTGCTCCAGGCGCTCCCCTTTCGTTTAAAATCGACGCATTTGATTGCGCAACAATACGAGGAGATTTTCTCTGGGAACATTTTATTGCTCATCGTTTTCTATCAAAACATGTTTTCACCGTGTAATTTATTCGGAGATGTCTCGTAAATGAGTTTTGTATTTGCCACCGTACGCCCACCGCGCTTTTAATTTTTGAATTGCGCCTCAAATCGTTCATCCACAATATGTTGACTGAGGTCGTTAAAGCCGCATTTATAAATACATACATCCAGTTCGAATATCCCATCAAATATTGTGGAGCGTCATGAGCCGTATGGAATTTGCGACAAATGGTCTCGCATTAATGATGCATTATTCTATTGTGAACAAATTCGTCTAATTTTACATCGCTCGCACTGTACTTGCAGTGATGTCATCGCATGTATAATTCTATTGTATTTTTTTGAGCCGCGATTAATATTCTAAAATGACACATTGTCGTTTGCGTAGCCGCCTGTCGACGCATAAATAGCCTCGTGTCGTAATGGTCGCATCTTGTGCGCTTATGGCATCAATATAACTGTAAAATAATACGTGCAAAGGACGTAAGCCACGTTTTAATGAGCATATAATAATCGTCGTCGCCGCGCGTCCCCTTTTTGTTGTTCATGCATTTCTTCATGAATTACTTTTTCTAAAGCAAATTGTAGATTAATTTAATTAAATTATTTTGTATATATATATATATATATATATATATATATGATTGGCCGGTTGGCAACCGTTGTTATCGGTCGTGATTTTGTGTGCTCCGCTCATCTGCTCTGTTTTTGAGTAAATAGTGATTTTCGCGTCAATATCTATATCGGACTGTGTCGGCGACCGTTTTTTGTGCCACCCTGTGTAAGCGCGGCGCCTGAAACCGATTATTAATAGTCTTTTCGGCAATATTATCGATGTACATTTGCATCTTACCAAGTTGGCTTTTGTTTTTAATTATTTGAATTTTTGAAAAATCGAATTCCACGAGTTGTACACGGTAAATATACTATTAGGGCTTGTGCGAGTACTCCTCGCAGTCGGTTGTATTGTCAGTGTCCCAACAGTGTGTAATCGCAGTAAAAAAACGGATAATTAATAGCCTTTTCGGCAACATTATCGATGTACATTTGTATCGTACCAAGTTGGCTTTTGTTTTTATTTATTTGAATTTTGAAAAAAAAATCAAAAATCGTTTAATTTTAATTTATTAATTTACTTTTATATTACTATAATTGATTCATACGCTCTGACGAAACGCCGACTACACTTATGTGTAAAATTCGCGAGTGACACCGAAAAACGTTGTTTTTGTGCATATTACATCTGCACAAAAAATGGAACATCTCATCCGCATCACTTGAGATGAACTGCAACAAGGACAATAACGCAAGTAAGACATAAAAATCCAAGCTTTCAAGGTAAGTGAATTAACAAATACTCGCACACATCAGCTTTCTATTGTCACATAAACGTGGGAACACTGGGACCAGAAGACAAACCTGCACAACTAGACTCGCGGTCCGACCGCCAAAGTGCTGTTTCAACTGCTCCCATAATACAGTCTTGACTGTGGAGCCATTTGATCTTGTTGATGTGGACCTGACTAGTTGATATTACTTAATACGTTACTTTAACCTATTTGTTTGTTCCAGCTCTGTCTATTTTTTTCCAGTTTGCTCCCAGTCTGACCAATTAAATATTGTTTGATTGTGCCCAGTTGACACTAAACGCCGAAGTTCAAATACTTTGATGCGACATAATTACCCTTTGCTAATACAATTTGACTAATACTTCTTTGAGGCCTAACGACATCTGACTACTCCTAACTACTATGCTTATACGATTTTATGTATTTTAATTATTGGCCACTTTACTTATACGTATTTACAGAGTAAATACTTAAATACTCTTTTAACAGCAAGCTAATACTTAGTTTAACTACTATTCACTGCTACTTTTACAAATCAAGACTTGCTTATCACTCGCTATCCGTTACATAGTCGACCCTACCCAAAAAAATGGAGCATGATGAACCGTATCGATTCGGAACCAAGATTTTTAAGGAACAGAACAAGGACAAGAAGAACATCAAAGAGACGGCCTCGAAGAGATGCATATGAGGAACTTCACTTTGCAACGTAAACAAAATTGTCTTCCGTTGACTTCTATATCGTTTTGTAATCGCCGAACTGAGAGGGGCAACCTGAAATGATGGCGAAACCACTCAGTTTCGAATTCGCTCGGGTAAGTTGTACGGTGACGGGGAGACACCCTCAGTTGGTGTAGGAGCGAATCCGAGATGCACTCAAGCGTCACGTCTGTCTTCACCCTACCCCGGCAACGCCCTAGCGAGGAAAGGGGGGACTGGACTCCTTGTACTCCAGAAAGCCCTTTTCAGTAGAGTCAAAAAGGTCGTCTAGAGTAGTTTTCCACCATCTCCTATGAAAACTGCTCAGTCTTTACAAACCTTCCACATTCCTTATCGAGACGATTGCAAAAGCGTTCGTCAATACGTTCACTCAGGATACCCGTTGGGTGAGCGTTCAAAATAAAACTCGGTGGTAATGCTACCTTCAATATCGAGCGAACGAGGAGGTGAATGTATGATACAGACGAAATGGATGTAACCCCTTCCTGTGAATGGATATTGAAGAGGCCCATAGTTCTGCAGTGGACTGTTAGTGGCTGCACTATGATGATGATATATATATATATATATATTATAGACAATAGTGAAAATTAATTAATCCTATTAAAAAAGGTTGCTTGGAGTATATAGACTTCAGTCCCATTTTTTCTCACAAAGGTGGGATATGGGAAAATTATATAAAAGACAATAGATTGTGTTGTCATCGGCATTAGAGGTATATAAAATCATTTAAAAATCTTCCATTTTATAAAAAAATAGCGAATATCCGGCATGCGTTAGAATATTATAAGCGCTTAATAATTATTTGAAAAGAAACGCAGTACGTGGTTTATTGCTTCAAGTCACGTGTAGCGCGAGCCAAAGAGTTGGGATCCAAAAGCATATGCACACTCGCTCTTATCTCGAAGACCGACTTAACCAACGTATTACGCGCGCATCATTTTTCTCCCCGTCCCCGCTGCCCAAACTTAATTTCACCAGACCAATATGCGCCAACATGGTGCATCCACACAATATTTTAACTGTGCCTATGTTATTTCCCCAAGCGTAAAAAGTACGTTGACTAAGTTTTATCGTAATCGGATGAACGGTATGAAAGCGCATTAAATACAGACAAACAAACATTGATTTATATTCAGAAGAAGAAGATTTACCCGAAGAAATATATTTTTGTAGTTTAATTTTCATTATTTGGCACTAGACGATTGCGTATGATCCCAATTATCATCCTTAATTTATTTCTATATTCATTGTCACAATGATTATTCAAGTCAATAATGAGCACGCGGATCATATCCAATCGCGAACTCCGTTGAACCAATTTAATGACAAATTTGTTCAAATAAGTGGAACAAATAAGCTCAAATACTCATCCTCAAAATGTCCCATTTAAACGACTTTAATGGGTTAAGTCTATGACTAAGAACTTGGGTAGTGTATTATTTTTGTATTTTTTTAAATATCATTATCATAGTGTATCCACATGTAGTCCATTACAAGACTAGGGTCTATTCCATATTCATCCATAGAAAGCGTATCAACATCATCTTTGCAATATATTCGCCTCCTCAATACCGATGGTGTGATCGGCGGAGTGGCGCCCATCGATAACTGATTGTGCTTTGAAATGCACCGATATTTATATACTCTAATATTGCCTCCCCCTTTTTTCTTTCTCCCTTTTTTCCATGGGGGTGTTTCCATGATCGTAGAAGGTCCCGGATTTGCATTTTCCATCGAAAATGCTGCAATAAGCCCTGAAAGCCTTAAAAGTGGCCACAAGATCTGTGTGTCCAACTGGTCCGCCTTGCAGACCGCTAATGACCGCAAAATGAAAATCTTGCTAAAGCGAAATTATATTAAGCGTATTAAGCGAGGGATAGATATATTATTTTTTTTATTTGCCCGGATCGTAACCTGTTAACTCGTTCGTCGCTGCGTCCACCAGATATGCGCGACAGGCGCTCCCCCGCGGAGGCCCCATCGCGTACTTTTGGTGGATGTTTTCTTCCTCCGCTTAAATACGATTTAACAAGTTATTTTATTTCTATTTAATGGAATTAGCACATGAAAATATAAAATAAACAGAATATAATATATATATATATAATTATATATTTATATAACATATAAAGACATAACATTATATTTATTAAAACAATTCAAACGCATATGAGGTGATTTTTTGACAATTAGGACAATATGTTGAGATCCTTTTTACACTTTTTTCGCTTCCTGGCGATCGAGCATTTGTCTCATCTTTTTGTAACAAAAAGTACAATTCCTTCTAATAGATTTGCCCGGCGGATTTTTATTAATTTCTAAATCCTTAAACGCTTGTTTCGATTTCTTCTTTTTATTGACAGGCCAAGCATTTTCCCACCACAACCATTCTCTTACTAGAAGTTCCCGGAATTTTCTGATTTAAGTCACACACACATTGCTATTCCTTCTGTCTACGCTCCGACTATCGAATTTGGGCACCGTGAGAAACAACACTAATTCAGACTGGGCGATGAGAGTGTTAAGAAGAAGGAGAAATACATGGAATCCTCTTTTGTTTGCCAGAGCTGGAGCGAAAACCTATTTTATTTTAATAAAATTTATTATGAAAGGCCGAGATTTATGAATCATGCTATGCAATTTAAATATTTTTCATTTGGAATAATTGCTATGTAATTTATGCATCAGCTATAATTATTATTTAAATAAAATTTATGAGCGTTTTTATTAGCCTCCACCCACCATTGAAACGCGGCACGATTATCGTTTAAATTTAAATTGAAATAATAAAACAAATAAATAACGTTGTCAACGTAAATACATTTGAAGTTGCTCTCTTATCGTTCAAACGACGTTATTATGTTCGTATTATATCGCAATGTAATTGGATTGTCATCATTTTTAACGTGTCATGTTTGTCATTACAGATGAGGGATCCTACCAAACGAAAAAGCATGGTTGTGACGACGAACAATCGAGGTAAACCGACCATGGAAATCTACCGTCCTCCAAGTAAGGGTAACTCCATTTTTTTTTTCTTTAATTAAACTATAATTCAAATGGGCCATCCGAACAATATTTTTCTTGCATCCGATTCCCCTCGTTGAGAATTTGCTCTTGAGACAACGGCAAACATTTCGAGTCGACGATTATTCCCACCATCACGCCAATCCATTCATCAAATCGTGACGAATTAGTCGTCGTTTCGAAGACGGACGTTGCATCCATGTCCACATATAGCGGTTCGTGTCCATACTGTTATGGTTCATCGCAGACGACCATTTAATGATTTACGGATTCTCGATGAAACAATGCTTCGTTCGTATTCATTGCGCATAGTTCGGGCGCGCCCTTTTATGTTGGCACATCGGAAGCCCGATGAATCAGGACTTAACGAACGGTTGCCAAACCCTTAAAATGTTGATCAGGTGCTAAAATTCTATAAAGGCTTCATTGCGCTGAAATAATCTTCGTTTTGATAGACGCAACTGAAGAAATACGACATGGCTATTAAATAACGAGACTGATGACGTAACTTAGTTTCAATAAAGAAACCTACCCTTCAACTCCTCCGCATAAGTCTTCCACTTATAGAAACATTCTTAGGTTATCTTTCATCAATTATCTCAGAAGCTCCGTCTTCATGTATATATATTTTGTTTGCGAAGGAGGGGAATCTTCGTAAGACACCACCATTCTGGTGGTAGTGTGAGATTTTTACTCACTAAACCCCTCCTTCTCTTTGGCTGC
Organism: Stenopsyche tienmushanensis; assembly: GCA_008973525.1. NCBI lineage: Eukaryota > Metazoa > Arthropoda > Insecta > Trichoptera > Stenopsychidae > Stenopsyche > Stenopsyche tienmushanensis. The sequence continues at coordinate 1,480,040 of WACJ01000405.1, forward strand.
CACCCGGCTACTAATTAAGTATTGCAGAAGAGTGACAGCGATGTGTCCCTCTCGGGCTCTCTTTCTGTCCCTATCATTCGACCAGGTCGAAATCAAATCAGCAATTGAGTATGTTTCCACTTGCCTTCTTCTCTTTATTCGTTCAGCGTTTCCTTTTTGCAAGCTTCCTGCGCCTTGTGAAAAAGAGGGCCTCCGTTTTTTGAACAGCGAGCTCTAGACCAGCAAGATCTCCGTGGATTTGGCGGTGACTAGGATGGCAACGTCATCAGCGAATGCGATCATTTTGGCTCCGTCCATTAGTGGCGTCCTCAGCAGTCCGTCCTACATTATGTTCTACAGGGCTGGTTCTCTTCTCTGGTTCTCTTCTCTCCCCTTGGTGTCTTCGTAGATAATCCGCCTTCATATTAAATCATAACATCAATGCTTATAATAAAATAGCGTAGGCGTATTTGTCACACTTCCTTCAGCCTTTAACCGATTATGCTTTCCAGTAGATTAGCTAGTTTTTGGTTTCAATATCGTAGTAAAAGATCTATGAACTATGTTCAATGATTCGATTCATATAAGCCAAATCTCATTATATAATGGCCACATATCAACATAAAAGAGTATTGCTTTCTTCCTTCCAGACCTTCACTTCTTGGACCTTGTAAAGCTAAAGATGATTTTATTAAAAATTAATATATCAATATTCAGAGAAGTTGATGGTTGAATTTCAAATTTAAAGCGGATAAAGTTGGTAACACTTGATCTGGCGGATTTGTGTTTAACGTTGTTTTCTTGAAAAAGCAATATTATATCCATCCAAAAAGGACGTTATTGAATGATATCGACTGATTTGATTTAGTCAAATTCAATTTATGACATTCGAGTTGGACAAATCCGCATATTTATATATTAGGGTGTACCACATAAACGTTCGGAATTCGTAGGTGAGAATTAAAATTGTCATAACTTTTACAAAACATAATTTATTCGCTTTGTTATTATGCCCTTATTTGTCCACCACATACAGTATTAATTGAAAGCCTTGACGAGCGTCCTGTAGATTCAGTCAATCTTTTCTATTGAAAAGAGCGAGATGACGAGAAATAGACGCACCACTAACTTAACTCACAAACAAGTGCTTTACCTGTTGTATTCAATTTTTTCATTTTTATTTACAAAACCTAATTTTCTTCATTACTATCTACTATTTCCCACAGGCTTTCACAAGCGTTAATCCTTTAGAGAATATGCCAATGATCGAAAAAGAAGATAATACGTCGGATCCAGGTCTGGTGAATATGGAGGGTGTGGAAGTTCTTCCCATTTTAATTCCCTGATTTTTTCAGTCGTCTTCGGTTTAATGGATCATGCATTGTCATATTGCAAAACATCTAAATTGTTCCTGATTAATTCTCGACGTTTGACTCTCGTATTTTTGTTTAACCTTTTCAATTGCTGACAATACACATCTGTAGTTATTGTTTCGTAAGGTTTCATAAATTTGTAAATAAGGATTCCTTGAATATCCCATCAAACGCGCAAAAGAATCTTGCGGGTCGTCAATCCAGGCTTCGGAGTCGGAAAAATGGTTTTTATCTCAGCGAAAGTCATTGACATTTACGATTTATGAATGTTATCACAAACAACCCAGTTTTCATCTCCAGACATAATTAGGTGCAAAAAGGGATGCAATTTTTGTCTTGACATCAAAATTTTGCACGTCTTTCGTCACTATCCAAAACCCCACATTCGATTCGTCTTCCTGATACATTTTAAATGCTCTTGAGTTGACCACGATGAATGCATCCTGTGCAATAATTCTTTGATACTTAATCGAGGATCTGTTTTCAACTATGGCTCTCAAATATGTCTCCGAAAACTCTGTTATATTACCACCTGCTTCTCGCTGCGCTATGTCACAATTTGAATTCATACCAAAAAAGTAATAAAAAGCAATAGAAATAGCAACGATGATTCCATATTTTAATAAAATTGAAGATTACAGTGTCTTTGTCATTTTTAAATAGTCAAATTTGTAAAATATAGCACAGAATCTTTCTCGGTCACGGTCGATCTTTGACTGACAGAAATTCCGAATCTTCATGTGTAACTATGTGTGATACATTGGATACCTCGACGTAAAAAGAATGCACGCCCTTGGGAGCGTGGCAAATAGAAAACTGAAACTTTAGAAGATCATATGACTTTCGAAACTGATATTGCATAACAGTTTGCAGACATTCGATATGACATGTTTCGTTTTGATCTTTTCAAAGCTGTATACAGCAACAAGATCGATCGGGCCTGGAGGAAGCTACTGAAATGGATCTGTGGCCAATGGGTTTTGCGTACGCATCGGCAGTCCTCAAATTTAAATATAATTATCGCCCAATGTTTTGCCACAAACAGTGGGCAACGTTATCCAGAGTAAAAATATGATCTCGAAGACGTTAAAGTCCACTTCAAACAACAGTCGTAAGAGCGTATGACGATGGCGGAGTATTAATAGAATCGTACGCGACCAAAGAACTGGTCACATGATCGAAATGCTGCATTTCGAGAAAAATTGTCTGACGTCAACGACTGCAAGATGCTGAAAAGACTCCAAACTCTCATTTCAATACCAATTGAAAGGCCATTAATATGCATACATTTCGATGAAGATTCCTCGCGACGTGTCTTGTGATTATATCGCATTTGAGCGAAAGGGGGCGTTCGTCTTTTCAACACTTTTCAGTCCGGGCGATATAAAATTGGAATTGGGGGTTTTCATGGAGATTTGGTCCTCCTGCCGCATTGATATAAGCGGTCAAGCAGTAATGACATTAATTAACGGCTCAACACTTGGCTGTTTATGTATTTAATGGTTTCAGTGACCTAACATAGCTAGCATTCCAGTCTTGATTATAAAAAGCAACATACCTGATGTGTCTGTCCTTCATCAGTCTTGAGATTTGACCCTTCACATTAAAAAATAATTATCGAATCGAACATAAAGCTTTTTACATCATATTACAACAACAAAAAACTTACGGATATGGATACTTCAATGCGTACAAACTCAAATAACAGTGCTTAAAATAATAATCAATAATAGATTGTCCAGTTAGGAATGTCGTTTTTTAAATGAAAGAGTTAAATTCAAACAAATAAGTTATTAATTCATTTCATCGATTCGCTGTATTCTCCTTCAATAGATACAACATTTTTGTTTCTTCTCTTTATCGATTAAATCGTGCGGGATCCACACCCTGGAAGTATCCGAGCTTGTATGTTAATTCTCGTATAGTCTATGTTGGATTTGCTTCAAAATTTCAGTACGCAGGATATCGTTATCCACTTTAACATTTCTCTCACTTCGGACCTTATTTTCTAAACTAAAATTTCCACTTTTAAATTGTTTAAACCATCTCTGGAATTGATAAATAGTTATAAATTCTTTGAGTGTATCGCAAATATTTTTAGTTGCAGTTGTTGCATTATTTTTTTGAAGATATTCGTACAGTATGCAATTTCGCGTAAATTGTTTGTTCAGCACAAAATCCACCATCTTGAAATGCGGTTTGATAAAAACATTTTTTGTATAAAATAATGTTCTCCAGATATTAGTCGATTAACAAAATATACAATAGATGTTATCGAAGGGATGACTGAGATACAACTGATGGTCAAAAAGTAAGTATGAAAAAAACGACATTTTTGAATGGACAATCTATTACAAGTATCATTTTAAACTTGTTTTAATATGTATATTAAATATTTAAATGAAAATATTAAATATTATACTCGTGTATCCCAACTTTTGCAGAGTTTATTATATTACCCCAACCTTCCATTTTAAGCTGCCGTGCACTACTGAAGAACACTTAACGTATATAGGGCGGTTACTGTTATAAAAAAAATACTATGATAGTGTCTAGACTCTAGACGCTAAATTGCTTCCGTGATCGAACAGATCAATAAAAAATGTCCGCAAAAAGCCCTAAAAGAGGACGGAGTGGCCATAAGGTTTGTATGGTCAGGTCAGTCCGCTTTTCGGACCGCTGTTATGACGAATGAGCACCCTTGTTACGGCCTTGTAAGTATCTATACGTAGCATAAAGCAACCACTACACAACTAGCAAGCTTATTTTATTATATTATGTCTATCGGCAAGTTGTGTCCGTTTTTAGAATAAAATAAAATAATCTTTTTTTAATACTTGAAATTGAACCAGTGATTATCTGATTTTGATATTTTTGCTCTGCAAAAATTATTGTAAGAACAAAAACAAATAATTAGTCGAAGAGTTCTAGATACCGAGAGCATGATGGATGCAACAGAATTATCCAGCCTAGCTCTGAAAGTTTTTAACGAGTCCCCAAAGCAATATGTGGTCTGGCATTATAATGCAACAGTATGATTTCCTTCCTATTGAACATCGCCAGTATTTTTTCTCTTGTGAAAGAAGTGCTGTTTTTGAATGATTCAATTGCTGACAGTACCTTTCCAAATTTAGCTTTTCGTTCGTTTTCAACAGCTCAAATGTATCAATCCTCAAATATCCCTACCATATACACAACATTATCTTACTCATGCTCAACTTCGATTTAGAGGCGGAGGGGGCAAATTTTCCGTATTCGTAATATGCCCTTTTCCTTACGATGTTTTCATAGGTTATCCACTTTTTATCTGCAGTTATCATCCGGTATAAGAAGGGTTCGATTTTGTTCCGCCAAAGCAGAAATGTGAATATGATGACTGGATCATTCAAATTCTTGTCACTTAACTCATGTGGCACCCATCTCGAATATTTCCACACCGATCCTAGTTTCCGAATATGGTTCGAAATGATTTGTAGAGCTGAATCAAGCTTTTTCGCAATCTTCGATATTGTCAAAAAAGGATTTTGCTCTGACATGATCTTGAAATTATCGTCATCGACCTAAGATGTTCACCCAGAGGGTGTAGGCTTATCAGAAAGGTCGAAATCGTCTTTTTTTTTAGTTTTTTCGAAGCATCTTCTGCGTGTTTTATCAACAACTGTATCTTCGCCAAACACTTTTAATAAATTTCTACGCGCTTCTGTAGCATTTCTTCCTTGTTGGAATTCGTACAAAATACACTGGCTTAAATGATTTTATTTAAATCTTAAAAACTCCATTTTTTATTATATATTACACAGTCACACGACCTGGTGTAGAAAATAAATTGCGTAGTGGCACTGTACGATTTAAAATTTCAGCCCCGCGTAAGTCTGCCGGACCGCAGCGTGTTGATATTGAATCATCCAATGGTAATATATTTTCGCGGGTACACGTTCGAATGACGTTTGCAATGTGATATAAATACAGCGAGGGAGAAATGGCGAGTGCGACATTACACCGCGTTTGATGTCCATGTATTTTTCATGTTAAAAATGCAATCTATCAAGAGCTTCATGTTGTGCGTTAAAAGACTTGCGTATTTTTAAATGATGCATGAAATTATGATGAACACAACACAGTCATGGCTAACGATCGCAGGTTATTCTCCGAGATTTGGCTATTCTTCAAGAGGACGAAAATAATAATTTTCGTGACATTCGTCAGAGGATAGTGGCCGGGTTCGAGTGCTTGTGAATTTTGTGCATGTTAATGTTCAATTAATTTAGATACATTATTGGATCGCGATGATTTTTTTAAATCCGTGAAATAGTAGACGGCATAACTACGCGGTGCGTATTTTTTTGTTGTTGGCAACCCTGTGATTCGGTAACGGCGTCCAGTTTATCGAATTTTATAAACGTTGTGCGGTATTGTGCTATTGTAAATAGGTGTAAATTTATATTCTCACATGTTTGTCTTACTTTGGTCGCGTTTTAAATTCGTCTGAGTGTCGATAAAATTTAAATTGCCAATGGTAAGAATGTTTATCATTTTAAATAAGAATGGAGATTCAACTATTAAAAAAAACATGAGCCGTATGGGCGTAGCCATTGCAAGTCGTTGCTTTTTTCAATGTCGAATTTAATAATTATCAAGACAAAGCATTTGTACAATTCAACCGAAATAGAATACATTTAAAATAAATAAAATAAGACAACACTGTCGTTTCTTAGAATATAAAATTCTCATTTGCAAGTGAGAAAAAGTCGTTCAAATGACAAAGTTGACATCTGCCAAGAAACATATGTTTGACTAATGAAAGTAATATAGTCATTTTCATTTTGTAAGCATATTGGGTGTGTGAATAAGTTCCTGCCGTTTCAGTATCAGATGGTTGTATAGCAATTTTGTTCGAAACGCTTCAAAAATAATTATTCAGAGTTGGAAACTGAATTGGAAACATTGCCTGATGAAGATCCATCTCAAATGCAATCTGAACTTGCAAAATTATTTGGAGTTGATCGAACAACGGTTAAAGCTGAATATCCATGGTTCCGAATTTATGGTCTGTATTTGGTGGGATCAGCTGATATTATGAGCTGCTCCAACTCATTTTTTTCCTGTGGGAATCTTGCATAAGACACTCCAGGGTTTGATCCCAGGGTAGTGTCAGATTCTTACTGACTAAACCCCTCCCTTGTCCGTCTCTGTCCCCCTGGTATTGTTTTTCATATTGCTTCAGGAAGATAAGTGGTCTGGCCTTAGATAACTGGCCCTATTCTAGTGTTGGAGAACTGCTCTGCGCCTCTCTCTTACTGATCTCTTTGGCGCTCAGGATTCTGTGTCCATATTGCCAACGTTGAGCTCGGCTACCCCGAGTGCTTGTTTCAGTGAATTTCTCTGGGGTGCCCAAGCCTCACAGTCAGTGATGGTGTGTTCTGCATCAGTCGACCTCCGTTTGGCAGTAGTGGCACACCGTGGATGTTTCCTTCCCAATCCGCTTTGGGTACGAACCGAAGCATCCATGCCCAGTGAGCACCTGAATCAAGCGTCGTTTCGCCGTGTTTTCAGGCCCTCTATCGGGTGGGTTCATCTTCCCTTACTGGACTGATCCCATCTCTGCCATGAAGTCCGGATCTGCATGAACATTTTTGACCGCTTTTTGCACGTTTTCGTCTATTTTTGAGGTCCATGGACGTCCCGACCGTTGCTCAGTCTTCAACCAACTTATTCATAAAATTGCTCATGTCACTTGTAAATAGTCTTCAGAGTTATCACATTATCGCCATACGCCGATTTAAACATTTAATGAGCTTCTTTGGTACTTTTTTGCGATTTACAACAAAACTTAACGCGTTGTTCTAAATCCATGATGCGCGACAGACGCGATAAACATGATCTTACTCTGGCGGCTATAGAAATCGACCAACTAGTCTTAACGTGTACAAACTTGACACAGTCTGTCTCAGCGGATCAAAAAACGGCGAGAACTTATTCACACACCCAACATTTAATTTCATAATTCAAATACGCATAACTATAACTGGGCATGAGTGAACAATACATTGTCATCGCCAATTAACAGTTACACACCCATACGGAAGCTCCCAATAAACATCTGCGCATACAAATGTTCTCTTTCGATGGCACAGGGATGTAAATGTCAACAAATTCGTAATAAATTGTATTGAAAAACATAATGTGGATAATTTGGCAACGAAAATTGTTCGTTGAAAATAATCGCATCTATTGATGCGCGAGCACTATTTTACAGATGTTAAAATATTGCAACCCATTGATTAATAATTTGCTCCATGCCTCATTGGTCCTTTTATCTCGAATCGTATTGCATATTGAGTTTTTTGTAAAAGATTTAAATGCGTTGCATCTTTTTTCCCGATCTATTATATTGCTGGGTATATTGCTAAAAAAAATGAAGATTTCCATCAAGGGATTGCATAATACCATTAAAAGACGCCAGAAGACTGAGACTTTATAGGGCAGGAAAAGACCGGGCTGCCCAAAATCTACAATGAATGCCGAGGATTATATATATTATAACTTCATTATATTGATCAAAAACCACTGTTATGTTTATAATATTTCAATGCAGTAAACTATTTTGTAGGCACAACTGAAATTTCGTTTCAATTTATTAGCTGGTTTAAAAGTTATATTAATTTTACGAAAGAAGTTGAGTTTATAAATTGCGAAATCACACGGACTTTAGCCGAAGCTTAGCACGGAAGACCCGGACTGTATAGTGTTATATTAAATTTTCGCGAGTTTTCAAACTTATAGTCAATAGTGGATAACTCGAATGTTGATCGTAAATTCCACACAACTTGACATCTTTTGAGTGACGACTTGTCGATCAAAATTGTAGGCGTAAGAAACTATTTATATATATCACAAAGTTGTAGTTAAAAGTCGAAATAAACGAGCAGCAACTCTGCCCTCAAGCATACACGAACGTGTTCGATAGAATTTTGAGTAAAACTCTCCGGCGATTATGACCTAAGCATGTGCTCGCCTTTCAATGATTCACTTGTCGCTTCAAATTGTCGCTGGATCGACACATTATGAATGATAGTTAGTGACGTATTTAGGTCCGTTCATATCAATCATTCAGGCTTTTTTAAAACCTAATATTGCTTGTTTTTTTATGTTTTGCATTTCTTTAACTAAACATGCTTTTGAGTATTCGTACAGTTGTTCCATTTTTATTATTGAATTATTTGATGTATTTGATCTTTTCTCACATAAATAGCGTTTTTTTTCTTCTTTTTCAGGATTGATGGGTAGGGAGTAAAATTTTTATATTTTTGCCATTCGTTTGCCCTTATTTATTACAGTAATTTTTATTATCGATTAAGCCCTTTTGTTTAAAAAAATTAACATTTTCATTGAAAGAATACGTCCCTGTTTTTGTACGCGCGTTGCTTAGTGCTTATTTGACAAGTTCTTTTCGCGTGTTGGCGCGACGAGATATTTTCAGTGAAGTTTTGTCAAGGATTTGTTTTAAAATTAAGGTTTTAACAGCTGTTTTTAATTAAAAATGGCAGGTGTAAGAGTTGACGGATTTCAGCCCAATAATAAGCTGAATGTCCACGCGAAGGAGTTCACCATGGTGAAGCAGTCTGACGTCCAGACTTCCAGGTAATCCCTATTTATTGTGGCGAGTTTGCAGTATTTATTTTGATTAATATTAAACAATTCCAATTAAAATAATCTATTAAAGTCTTAAAAAATTGTGCTAATTACTTATATTTATATTTTCAGATCTAGTGTAAATATTCCCAACATGCATCCGACGAGAACGCTTCACCATTCAAAATCGTCCGGGAACGTTTTACATCAAATCGGAATGCAACATATGAATCCTCCGATGATGCCACCCAGTCAAGCACCCCCGTTGCCTCCTCTTTATCGTACTATACATCAACAGCCTGTTATGCCTCCCCTTCTTACGTCGGCTTCGAGCGGCAGTATTTTACAGGCAAATTGAAAATATACAGTTTAATTATATGCAACGATAAAATATTTGCTGTTATGGCATTCTAAAATCAATGATCATATTATATTATGAATTAACATCTTTGGATGTTAATATATTGGTTTAACATTTATACTGTTTGAATAAAAAAATGAATTTTCTTCCGCAGAATGCTCCTAGGGTTCATTTTAAGTTACCTCAACAAGTCAATAGCGTCAATCCCAATCTTGCAGCTCAAGAAAAAAAGAAATTCACAAATGTAAATGGACAAGGCTTCAATGGTACGGATAAAACAAACAATGCCAGGCCGCTTCGGACTCCGCAACAATTTGTAACGGGCTTAAAACGATCAAAAAGTCTCACTTCTACGGACACTTTGGCCAGCGGAATGGCCGCCCTTGGATTAACGGCCGAATCTATGGATTTAGGAATATTTCCCCCTGAGATTCAAGAGAACCTCGACAAAGCAGTTAAAGGTATATCATTGCTCTAAAATTATAATACCAGTTTGAAAACATCATCTAAACGTAATTTTCTATTGCTTTCAGATCCAAATCAACTGTGTGCACGCACTCTGATGGAACTTGTCGGGCACATTATGAGACGTGCCTGTGGAAAGTCCGAGATATGCACTCCCGGCGGCACGTCATTGCGTAATGATCATAGAAAAAGAGAAAAATCAAACATTTTTAGAATCCCTCCTCAACACTTGTCAGCAGTGGTATCAGGATAGAGATAAGGTTGATGTTTTACGCGTGCAAAATATTTGGTTGTTATATCGTTAACGCATTGTATATTACGCGTAGATTAATTTCTGATTTCAGCTCTTGAATATCATGATGGGTGGAGGTAGGCCGAGACTTATGGCATTCATTTCTCTTTTGCTCGAATTGTTTTGTCAAATAAGAAGACGGTGTCCTCAATCCGGGGTCACCGCACCGGGATCAAATTTGACTCCTCCAGCTCGAGCGTTGCTTACGCTCATTTGTAAATGCTGCGAAGAGTGTATTAGAGCACCAATACCATCCGCTTCTGATGTAAATATTAATTTTGTGAATAGCTGTTAAAAATATTAATATATTGAATGTTTTTATTAATTAAATGATTTTTTGACAGACTGAGAATTTGTTCTTCGTTCTCACCTACATCGGTCGAGATCTAGAGACACAATTACCGGGGGATTTGGAAAATTTACTATCGGCCGTCCGAGATGCCTTCTTGAACACCGCTGCCGCGCCCTCCATAACAAAGACTCTCTTGCAGCTTATCGAACTCCACGCATCACATTGGCAATTGCCCGGAGGCGCTGTCCTTTATTATTATCCATCTACAAAGTGATAATGTTACCAGATGTACACACGATGACCGTTTCGGAAGATTACCATATTAAATAATTTAGAATTAAACTAATTTATTTATATTGAAAAAAAATCATATCTTTTATAAAAATAAACTATAATAAGTGCTTACCGTTTCTACAGGTATCGGATATAGTTTGAGTCTCTTCAAGATTGATGTACAAATTTTAAAATAGAGCATCTATTATACGCTTCTTTGGCAATGTACATTTTAAAACGAAACTCGTTATAAATTATGAGTTTGTTAAAAGTGCAATTTTTAAAATTCACTTTGATTCACACAAATTCCAATCGCACATTTTAATGTACATAGTTTTATTCATTTTTTACCACAGGAATTTCTATAAGCAATTCAATAGAATTTCTCTATTTATTAACATTTTTATATAAATACTAGATTATGTATTTATAGTAATCGAGTGCTGTGAGACTTATTTCACTTTAGGCTGAAATAAAAGTAAATATTTACAATTATAATGTGCACATTATAGTTTTTCATCGATGATGGGGGTTTAATTCGTTATTAACAAGTTTGTGTTGTGATTGTTCATTTCATCTTATATACATTATATGATAGTATATAATTCCATTTTGTTTCATCATGCTATATTTCGTGTTTATAATAAATACTATAGGACCAATTATTTTTGACTATTTGACATCAACTATGATTAAATAATAAACCATTGTGACGATGCACTAATCCTATTAGTCGTGCTTCATATTGTAAACTTCATATCAACACCTTCATAACTCGTAAAAATTGAACTATTATAGTTTTAATGTAGATAAAACTATGACAATAATCAACTGTGCCAAAAACGAGAGCACTAGTGGGATATTAATTATTTCATTGTGTATTTTGTTAGTTAGATACGTATGGTGCTACATGAATTGGCTGATTATTTATTGTAATATTAACGAAGGATAGTTATTGCCATTTTTTTGGGATTATATAAATTGTCTTTTTAGACAAAGGAACTGAAATAATTGTGTATTGTAATTTTACATACTCGTTGTCGGTCAGCAAACGTTTGATTTCGACTTAAAGTGACTAACTTACGTATACAATTAAATGCTAATCATTCATATCTGATTAATCAACATAGATTAACCATAGATATGCTTTTTGTTATGTCACATTTTATATAAATAAAATGAATCCATTGAAGAATATGTTTGTTTTCTTTTACGGTGTAAATTTAATAAAACCAATTTTCTAATATTAATGTAAAATACTTGTATAACTACAACTTGAAACTTCAAATTATCATTTTTGAGGTTAGTTTTGACATTTAAAACTGCTGAAAATATTTCAATACTTGAATTATTACTCTGCATCTTGAGCCACAAATTATCGTGCATGTCAAATGAACCTATGAAGTTTATCAATTATTATTTTTACCTACTTTTAAAAATACTAGCCACGTTACAATAATTCTTTTATCATTTCTCAAATAATATAATCGTAATTTTGAAATTAGCCCTAATCATTTTATCAAATGAAAGAATTTAATAATAATTCTGTGTTGCCTATAAAATATCTATAAACAATATTATATTAGACTTATATTGTATACAATGCATAGTGCTCGTTGTAATAATGAAAAGTTATCTTAAATTTTGTTTTAAGATTGATTTAAAAATTAAATTTTAAATAATTTAAAAATATATTGTAAAAAATAGTTATAATTAAGGAATACTTAATTGTTAATTGTCATTCATAATAAATTATTGCGTCAAATTTATTCCATTAAATTTAACGATATTACGGTAAAACCCAAATGGACACAATGGACAAAAATAAAGCTGCTATTTCCTTATCCGGCACAAAATATAAAATCAATTTGTAGGTTATCCGTCAAACTGTCATAACTACGGAAATGACATTTAATTGTCAAATTAAATTTAAATGGTATAATTATCGATTATATATATCATATTTTTTCCATATATACATGCAAAACGTTAATATATACTGCAATAACGTGAAATATTTTTTTTTAATTTGACCCAATATTTAAATTTTCGAAGAAAACTTCCCACCGATAATATTCAAATGCAACCAACGCAAATTGGATATTAAAAAGGTCATATGTGCCAAATACGGCTACAGTTTCAAATTTCTTTCCCACGGAGATATAATAAAACAAATATATATCCAAAAGTAAAAGCTTTGATAGTGAGATCATCGATAATAAAGTGTGGCCACGTCGATGAGTCGACGACTATATCAAAAGTGTGATGATTGAAGATCAATATTTACGCAGAGTATAAAAACCAACATTGTATCATCGATTTACTTCGGTAATTAAATATGCATCGCTGCATGTTTTTTTTGTTGCAATGAACAGGATATTGATTGATAACACGCTTATAATTATTAGGTTTTTATCATTACAAAACAAATATGATAAAACAGCAATTGTTCTTCGCGTTTGTTTAACTTTTTTTAACGATCCCGTGGAACCACAAACGGCATAAAATACTTGATTTTTTAAATTCATAATTAAGAACACAAACTGACATTATTATTTATATTCTTTCGTTTTTAATAAGCCAACGAAGAAACAAATTGATGACTATCGAAATTAAGCTTTATACACAGTGGCGGATTTAATTGTAAGCCTTAAAAGTTTTTAACATTCCGCGTACTTCAAGGATTTAAGAAATTCATGCTGCTCTTCCTTTGAAATACACGGTTTCATTTTACGCTGGCATGTAGAAATCGCTGTCCTTCAATTGAAAATCTAGGCCATTCTTTGTCTACATACCGCGCAATAGGAAACCGGGCATACCGAGGGTCGAATGGCAGAATTTGTTCCAAGCTGAAAAACTAAATGGGTTCAGAGGGTTCAAATTTAACCCTTAACTGGTTTCGCTATTTTTTGCAACACCAAAAGCATCGTGGGTCTTATTTGACCCACATCGGAAAATCGGTCGTTATAAGCATATTTTTATATTATCTGCATAAATATGAATGGGGGTGAAATAAAATGAGCATTTTTAACAAAACTATCGTAGTTTAATTTTAGGGTCTTCAAAAATTACAGCGTTTTACATTAAAAAAGTGATAACAAAATTCAAAAAATCTTCTTAGGAACTGACAATATCACATGTTTCAGTTTATATACTTTTTGATAACCAGTACATACAAAATTATGGATGGAATGCACAAGTACCATCTAACCCTTTTACAGTTTGGAATAGCAACAACGACAAAAGACGATGCAACTGGTTCTTCGTGCTGTGACTGATTTTCCGGCAGTCTAATCCGGCGCCCCCTGTTGTCCGACATCCCAATACAAGTATAATACATATATATGGTAAAGCTTCGTCAATGTAAAACATTTAAAAGTTTAATTCTGGGCCGCCGTTGAGGAAGCTGTGTTTATGTGGTTTCTTCAGAAAAGAAACAAGCGTACGCCTATTTTTGAATCCATATTAGCCATGTAATCAAAGTTGTTTTGCAAGGATATAACAATAAAGATTTTTTAATTAGCAAGGGATAGTTAAAACGCTTCAAACTATATATAACTGTTGTGGCCATTGTGTTTATGACCTTGCATTGCCTATGTATGTCCATTTTCATATTGTTTCGAATTATAAGTACTCTTCACAAAGTTCCGGACTACAATGGGTCGGGGGCAGTACTCTATAGTCCGACAAATTGGATAATCCGACACCGCCTTGCAAAATGTTTGTCGGATTAATGCTGGTTTACTGTATTTGCACCAAGACATGGAAAAAATTGTTTTTTCTGTTTTATGTTGTAGTATAATTGGTGCTACCTGGTCCAAACCTTGTTCTTCTTCGTCGACTTCTCTGTCCTTTATTTTTTCATCTCCTTATTTTTCACCTTCATCTCTCGTCTCGTCGTTTTCACTATCAGAGCTCGTTTTAAGCCACACTGCCTTCTACACTACTAACAGGTCCCGGACTGTTTTCATCGTCACAAAGTTGATTTAGATTTGGACTTTCACCGCTTACCGATTTCAAAAATCCCTTCATTGTTGTTGAAGTATTCACTGAAAACGGAAAAGGTAAAAAATATAATAAATGAAAAAAGTTACATTTTTGATATCGTGGGTCAAATTTGACCCAGTCGGCTACATACCTCAATTGCTATTTTTCATCACCTGTAACTAATCAATGTAAAAATGATTCTTATTTTGGGGGGGGGGGGGGGGGGGGGGGGGGGGGGGCTTGCCATGCCATGCCATGGGACTTGCCATGGGTGTTTCAAACTCTCGTTACGACTCTGACTTTCATCTCCAAATTGTCCGGATAATCGAGGCTCTACTGTGATTAAAATATGAGAACTGGCGTTTGGTTTGGTAGTTAAAACACAAACATCATCCTTATCGCTTTGAAAAGTTGTAATACCTTATATACTGTTCGGGAGTTGCCTTATTATCCGAATACCATCACATTTTTTTAATATTGTGTTCGATTTATTATACATAAACAATTATATAAGGTTTTTTTAAATAATATTTTTCAGTCACGGATAATCCGTAGCCTCGATAATTCGCACCCGAATAATTGAAAGTACACTATATTAGAAATAGAAGCACGGTATCGAATATAAAGCGCTATGAATCGCTGCCAGCCACATTTGCGGGCATATTTATTTGGGGGTTAAGATTGTAAATATGTTCATGTAAGAATTTGACATGATGTCGATTTTGAAGAATGTGTGGGTGTCAATGGTTTTTTGATTGTCTATGGTTGAGTTTGAAAATTGGCGCGGTGGGGCGGTGAGTGGCTATGGGTGACGGGTGACGGCCGCGGTGATGTCAGTGTGAGTCAGTCGGCAGTGTGCGGGAGCGCGGCAATGGGTGCGGGCGTGTCGCGAGATGCGGCGCCGCCGCCCGCCATAGTGCCGCTTAACGCGGTCAGGACCCGCCGCAGCGTCGCAACCATGCGTCCTCGCAACCCCATGCCGGACGCGGCCGAGCTCGACCGACGCTTCCTCAAAGTTCTGGTTAGTCTCCTCCTTTTTCATTCCGCTCCTCTTTTTCTATTCGCACTTCCCGTCCCTCAATCATCCGACATGTCCTCCCAGCCGTGTCCACTCCGCCGCTTGCTCCTTCGGCTCCCATTTAATTGTCCTTCAACGTCCACTCCGCTCGTCTTGGCTATTAGCAAACGCATTAAACCATTGCCTTGAGTGCTCGCATACACACGACTGACAATTCAACCCCATACAAGACAACCATTGACAACTGTCAACTTTTAATATTCCCCATTCCCCAAACACATCCCTAGCCTATAATGTTTATGATTTGTAATTACATACAAACAATACAAATAATTATCTATCAACATCCCCAGAACAAATGTTTATTTGTTGATTAAATACATTTCAACAACACAGATGTTATTCCTACTTTGATTTTATAGCGCATGATCGATTACAACACCTGTCAAAATTACATGAACTTTCATCCATCATCACGACGAACGAGCTGTCATTTGAGTCGATATGTATGCATTTGTTTGAAAACTGGGTCATTATTAATGTCCAGTTATAACATCCGAAGAAAAAAATTAATCCAGACATACTATCGAGTTCCAAATATCGTCCGAATACTCATTCTTAATGCAAAATGGATTCAATTGTCTCATCGCCTATTTTGATTTATCCTCAATCATCTTGTATTGCGTTATGATTTCGATATAAAAATCATTGCGTCTGACCTCTTCAAAGTATACTCGTGTAAGAAACCAACTTGAAAATTTAGTTTTCGTTGTAAAAAAGTTTTTGTATAAAAACAAAACGTCCTTGATCTACCGGATGTATCAGATTATGATTTAATCGTTTGCGTCCTGATCTTGCATTAGGGTGACCCGAAAATATTCGCCGATTTTGAGCACAGTGCATGTCTAGACACAGTGACACCTGACCTGAAAAGGTGGAAATCCGTTGGGGTAAAGTCCGATGAATAACGAGGATGCGGTAATACTTCCCAGTTTAATTTCAGTATTTTATCCGGCGTAAATTTTGCTTTATGCGCATTATCACACAGCAGTATTGTCGATCGTTCTGTCGAATAAATATGGACGTTTTCCTTTTAATTTTTAATGCAAAACGTCTAATTGTCGTCGATAAACTTGCGCAGCTATAAATTTCGCCCTGTTTCATTGATTCTTAATGAATTATTCCCCGCATATCCCACCATATGCACAAAAGAACATTTTTTTATAGTTAATCTGTGCTTTGGCGTTGGAATTGTATTTTTTCCTGTATTGTGGAAGTCCGCCATCGAAAAGTTTCTATTAATTCAGCAGACCTTTGGGAGTGATTGCTGGTCCGTATCACAAGTTCTCCAATGGCAAAAGTCGTTTAAGTCGTCGTCGTGGAATACTTCGAAAGATAGCCGCCTGATAGGACGTATTTCACATTGTTTAGAGCCTTTGACTCGAAGAGCTCGCATTAAGTATCACCGCCCAATTTTAAGCGGAATACGGCCTTAAAGGTATTCAGGCCTAATCCTGTGGATTGACCGAGTGCTTGAACGATTAAGTAAAACTGACTAAATATAACAAAAACCACCATTTATCACATTGCAACTGAAGATTTGAACACAAAAACGCATGGATACTTCATCATGACAATACGCAAAGTCACAGCGCCTTTATTGTCAATGATTTCCTGGCCAGGATCCATACTCTATAGTTTCCCCAGCCTCTCTATAGCCCTGATCTGACTCCCTCAGACTTTTTTTTTATTTCCTTGCTTAAAAAATTCTTGAAAGGAAAACATTGGGATATGGTTGAAACCATCCAACCTCATGTTACATCAGCTCTAAGGAACATCTTAGAGAAGGCTTTCCAGGCCTGGCAATACCACCTCCAGAAGTATATCAATGCAGGAGGGAGCTATTTCGAAGATTTTTTACTAATTCATCACTCGTTTTTGTTGTGTTCAGTCAGGGTATGCGGAACCCATCCTACCCCATAACACTCATCCTATTTCTTTTTGCCGATGAGTTTTAAATGGTCCCAATTGGATCTGAGTCTTGGCGATAGCTCCTTGATTGTGTGATTCGTGATTTAAGTGCATTGTTATCAAATTTCAAAGATCATTTCGTTCTCAGTTTCTCCTCCAAGGTTCTATTACCCGATTTAAATTTCTGAATCTGGTTTCTGAACATGGTTTTTGTAACATTCCAACTTAAATTTAAAAAAAAGCAGCATACAATGCCAACGATGTTGCAAGAGCAGTACTTATCCATATTTTAAAAAGCATAAAACCAATACCATCAGAATGCTATTGTTTAGCGTTGATAAATAATCATATCATAGCTGCGGCCAAACCTTTATAGAACAAGGGCCTCTTCAATATCTACCCAAGGTTATGGATCAAAAGTTAGTTAATTTAAATCAGATGAACACTGTGTACTCAATAGGTCGCCGAAGTCAATACGAATGAAATGGCTTCTCAATTGATAGTCGATTAGTTTTTGTGATCTATGTGGAGTAAACCTTAATGATGGAATATTGAATTTATGTATCATCAAAGCTTTTATACCAGAACGGGATACAAAATAAGTTCCTTTTTATCATCAGTCGACAGAAATTAGAAAAAAACGAGCCGATGTGCATTTTGTAAAATCGATGCAAAATATCTTAATAAATTATGTTTGTCCTTTGCGTCATTCATTATCACTTTATGCATATACAAAACCGTTCTTGTATATCCTGAATTTTGAAGGTAAATCTGTTTCAATTCATATTTACGTCCGCCAAGCAGGAAAATATTTTACAACATCCACAGAGTGTGTGTTAGTTGACGCATTATTTAATATATAAATAATTTAATTCTATATTTATTCATGATTGATATGAAATTTTTTTAAATGTGAAACTTTGTAATCTGTGCCGGCTTTAAAATAACTCACATTACTAAAAATATGCTTTATATGTGACGCTTTCGAATGAAATTGGCTTCTGGTAACAAGGAAGTGCATTGAGATAACGCTGTGTGGTCATTTTGGTAGGAGTCGAACCCTTCCGGACTTTGTAGAACTGAAATTTACTAGCTGCTATTTGACCGCTTATCATCATTCTCCACAAATAATTGGATTGCACTAATATACAACATCCTGTTTTATTATAAATATTGTTCTTAAAATATACATCTATAATTCACATAGATGCATGTGAGTCTGCAATGGTAAAGTAGGAAGTGGCATATTTAATGTTTCAGCTCTAATTTCAAAAATATCTGTCCACGAATTCACAGATGTATATGAAACAGTATTTTTCAACGTAGTTGCCTTCATTTTCAATGCACTTTGTGAGCTGAGGGATAATCTTTCTGATGCCTTCGTCATAAAGATCTCCTGCTGATGTTTTGGCTCATTGTTTGACGGTATTTTGAACCTCATCATCAATAGAAAGTCTTTTTCCACCCTTAAACAACTTCAAAGAGGTGAAAAGATGAAAATCTAAATGGGCCAGATTAGGGCTGTAAGTGGGGTGGTTGATGATGTTCCAATCAAATGAAGCCAAGAGTTTGGATTGTATGGAGACGTACATTGTCATGCAATAAGCACACTCCATTCGTTAACATTCCTCTTTGTAAGTTCTGTATCGCTCTTGGTATTTTGGTGATATTACATAAATATATATTTAAATTAATATTGTGATGCTTCTATATTCCAAGTAATAAAAAAATTACAGTAATAAAATTATTAATTAAAATAAATATTCAATTTGGACAATCTATAGTCCGTCGTCTGTTCGTTTGTCTGTTTGTCTCATATACGCTCCTATATCATTCATCCGATTGCGATGAAACTTTAGTGAGTTGTCGTGTGCACACCACCGAATGTTTTCGAATTAGCACAATCATTGTTTGTGTGCGGAATTCGTTTTGCGAGACGTTTAGCGGATGTTTCATGTTGGCGCATATCGAACATTCGGTGCAGATACAAGATTAAAAAATTGCAAAATGCTGCAATTATGAATGATCTTTACAGTATGAGTCCAGGATCTAAACCACCACATCAACATTTGCTCAACAGAATTAAACCACAGATATTGTTTCTCTTTGTGTGACATTGCAACGCATGCCGGGTACTCGCTAGTTAGTTATAAAAATAATCATCAGTATTACCGAAATAATGCGTTAAAAGTAAAAAGAGTATGTCGTAATATAATCGAATTTTTTCTGTCTAGCATAAACATTATAATTTTTACATAAAATGACGATATCTTTATTGATAGACATTGTCTTCTCAGATAATAGAAACAACTGGCATAATTATATTTCTATATGCGTAACGTAGTGTACTTTATTAAAAATTAGATAGTATAGAATAAATTAAATATTTCCAAGTATATGTTATCTATTTAAATAATTTAGTCATTGTTGTAAAATTGTTGCCTCGGTCATTGGATCATAATTGTATGAACACAACCATTAGCGATAAATTTAATATTGCACATTGTTTGTACTCAGTAAGCTTCGCATCTTCATAAGTTCTTCGTCAAATATGTAGATCGTGAGAAAAGATTGAACATTGAATGATGATTTTTTCACTTTCGTTATCGTTAAAAGTGAAATTTACGCTGCGTGTTTGCATAATTGCGAAATTCATAATATTTGCGGCATAATGCTAAATTAATTTGAATACAATGGAATGATTATAAAAGGAGTTATGAAATTAACGATTAGAACATCGTATCATCATAAAAATCAATCAAACGATTAGGTTAATTATTCTCAACGTTGATATTCAATCCGTCCGTTTAAATATAATTCAAATATATTTGGCATTTTAAATCATTTGCTCGATGTAATTATGATCGAGCATCCAATTATTACATTGTTTTTCCATAATTTGATACGCAACTGATATCGTTTTTTAGAAGTGAAAAAAATCTCTTACACAATATGCTTATGATATGATATGTAATGTAAATAACAATTATGAAATGGCATGCATTAAATTGTGTTATGGCTAATCATGTCTTTCTTAAAATAGATAAGGCGCGCTTTGAATACCGCCAAACGTATAAATAATTTAGCTCGGTTACTTTTATTGTGTATCGTTTGCTATTATTTGTGTTGATTATGAGAAAAAATATCTATTTTCGTTCACGTACAATTGATAACATCCAAAATGAATTACTCTATAGCATAAGTTCTCAAAGTATTTCCTATGGACGAGTCCTTGTGATTGCTGAGGGGATGCGTGACAAATTTAAATTAATTTGGGGGTGCGTGGATAATATCGGAGGGTTCTGCACGTTAATAAAATAAAAATGATTGTTTTAAATTATGGAAAATAATGAAGATTATATTAATTTACTATTTAAAACGGAAGTTCATTGATTATCTAAAAATGCTTGATTTATTTTATGTACCGTTTGATTCAGCGTCTGAATAGATGAGAATGCTATCAGTTTCCAAATCTTTCAAAATTGCAAAAACCAGATGAAGATTTGTTTGTGCTTATTATGAACACTTAACATCTCATTAATCTGATCTCAGTCAAAGATTTGAAGACATTCTTCAATCGGTTATCCCCGATTGGGTGTTGAACTCTTGCAAGGATACCAACAAACTCGTTATCTCGAAACCGACTTGAAATTAATGCTCGTGGAAACTAATGTTTTAAAAAAGGGATCCACGGGCATAGTAAGTTTGGGTGCCACTTCTCTATACCAATATGTTATTTCATATTAACGTTGTTGTTATTAAATGATAATCATTCACTTGATAAGTTCGTAGGCGAAAAAATTGCGATAAACAATCTCAAACAAAGAGAAAAAAAGTCATCCTACGAACTTATTGAGTGATCTATAAATACATACATTTAGAATCATTTGTAAATATAATATACAGTTCTTTCCTATGATAAAAAAAATCCAACATTTTGACATGCTTTTTGCCTAAATTGATTATTTTTTTAAAATTTATTAGGAGCCCCATTAGCGCAATGCTCGCAGATTGCACGCTTGAATAGATAAATACTTGATCTCTCTAGGCTCACGTAATACCACTCCTGGCCTTGATTATTATTTTTAATCAATGGAAAGAATAGCCACGCATGTTTATATGCCTTATCGTGTTTCCGTTGTCAAAACTACACAAATAACGCACATATTTTAATTAATAAATTTAACAATGATACGCTATCTTTTGAGTTTGCTGCCGAAGCAGCATAAAAATGCGTGCGATTCGATTTGAAATAATGTTGCGTGCGTTTTAAGGAATAGGCTTTTTTGCATTTGAAATAATTGTCAATGTGATGACTGCGGTGATGTTGCAAAAACATATCGTTCATCGTGCCGAAATTGACCCGCAGAGTTCGTTACATATTAAACGTCTATATCACAATGTCAGTCAATTTTAAAATGACATCACATTATAATTCATTGCTCTCGCTAATTTTACAATTGCTTTGTACGTACTACCACACGCAAACATTGTTTCAGTGTTGGATTTAATATTACTTTACAATCGCGTAGAAAATTTGAGTCTTCATGAATTAATTATTTTTTATTTCCTTTTACCTCGTTCGGTTTATTTCAATTCTTATCAGTAACTGCATGACTCATTTACTATTGATTCAACATAACTAAGAGAGTTATATAAATTTTCAAAATTGTTAAAAATCACTCATCACTCATACACAATCACAAGTAGACCTAAATAGGATGGATAATATACAGTCAGTTCTTGAATTATGAACATTCAGATGGAGAGCAAAATGATCGGCTTTTATTGAATGGAAATGTAGCCGGATTTAAATTGAAGTCACTTTTGATTTATATGATAATTCAAAGAACCTTCAAAGGAATCGATAAGTCACTATATGCATTCTAAAGCCGATGGATTAAAAGGGTATTGCAAGCTATTTAAAATATCTCGGAAGGATGGTCAAACGTAACAACATCACGTACGTACGGTATATGGAACAAACTATTAAAACGTAATAATAATATCAATTTAGATAGATAAAATGGAGCAGAAGAAATAACTAATATCATTGTACAATTGCTTAAAAACTTTGATCTGGATGTTGAGAGTGAAGATATAATTTAACTTTTAGAAAATGATATTGAAGAACTCATAGATCAAAATTTGATTAAGATTGAGGAAGAACGAGCTTCAGAAAAAAAGTCAAAAGAGTTAAAAGAAGAAAATAAACACAATGAAATTACCCAAAAATATTGTGCTTAAAGACATGTCGCGTGCGGGTATTGACCTTACGGATTTTACCTGTTGCTTGCGTAAAAGACGTCATATGATATTTACTCAACTCAGTTTAGGGTTTCTCTCCACAGTTTCAGGATTTCCCAATTCTCAGAGTGCTCATACGGAAATCCGTTCATGAACGCAGACTATGTTCTGTGGACATGTCGCGGCATGGCGCGCGATTTCTTTGCGTCAACGATCCAGAGTTTGGACCGGTTGAACACGGAAACCTTGTGGCCACTCCCTCCAACTTTAGGGTTTTATGTAATAAATTTGGAGAAAAATGCATTCCTGGGGTGACCTCGATAGGGTCGTAGAGGCCCCCATCGGCGGCCAGTGAGCTCAGCGGGTTCGCACCCTTCCGGGGTCACGAGCGAAGCTCAAATACGCTTTTTCTTATAATTTATATCATCATCATAGTGTAGCCACAAACGGTACACTGCAGAACTATGGGTCTCTTGAATATCCATTCACAGGAAGGGGTTTCATCCATCTCGTTATGATATTGAAGGTAGCATAAACTTCGAGTTTCATTTAGAACGCTCACCCAGCAAATCCTGAAGCGTCTCCTGAATGAACGTATTGATAGGGAGTGTGGGGGGTTTATAAAGACAGTAGTTTTCTTCGGGAGACAGTGGAAAACTACTCTAGACAACCTTTTTGATTCTACTGGAAAGGGCTTTTTGGAATGCAAAGAATCCAGTCCCTCCTTTCCTTGCTGGGGCTTTGCCGGGCTAGGGTAAAGACATACGTGACGCTTAAGTGCATCTCGGATTCGCTCCTATACCAACTGTGGGTGTCTCCCCATCCACGTGCAGCTTACCATCCCTTAACTAGTTCATTTTCCCAGGCTCAAAGCACAAGTGGCCACAAGTAATGGAGAAATAGCGGGTCCTCGCAGGATATGGTTTTTAAATTTCAGTGCAAAAGCACCCTAGCGTACACTTTTGTTGTGCGGGCTGGCATGGCCCCGAATAGCGGAATCAATAAACAGTTCGGGTCATTGGAGGGCCCCGTGTATAAAATATAGCTGTTTTAGTACTATTATTATCAAACTTAGAATTGTGTCCTTTGACTGATCCTTTAATTAATTAATCCTTTGACTGCTACAGTGTTTTTTGATGAAAGTTTCTTTGCTATATTTCTCTATCTTGTTTGATTGCGCTAATGCGTCTAAAGTGTGTCTTATATGAGAGACCCGTCTGACAATGTACTGCGCCACTTTCATCTGTGCTGAGCTTCCTCCCTCCAATTTTCTATCTATGTCTATGTTTACCTTTGTATCCCAGCGTAGACGAGATCTTTGGACGGGTCTACTGCCACTCCGTCTTGAATTTAATATGATCTGAATCTTTCATGTCCATGATCTCTCGATTGAATGTCGTGAGTTTTCGTTCCGGAGAGTACTGAAAATCTTTAAGCTTTATAATACATTTTTTTAATTTAAATATTTATTATTCTCATACAGGCATCTATGGATCTTCCACCGGACAAGGCGAAACTCTTACGAAACTATGACAATGAAAGAAAATGGGAAATTATATGCGATCAAGATATGGTGCACGCAAAAGATTCACCTTCACATTACCTGAATAAATTAAAGACGTATTTAGATCCGAAGGCTTCGAGAAGTTCAAGGGTAATTATATTGTCATGTGAAATCATTATTTTTGCTATTTTCTTAAGGTTTTTTTGTGAGTTTAATGTGCTTAAGTTTTCTCAATACTCTTATGAATATCATCGTGCTATGATTTATGTAGTTTTATGAATTTGTTTTTGTCTGTATTTAGAAATTAACTCGTCGCTACTGAAATCATGTTTTTTGTTGCTTTAAAAATATGTGCCCTTAAACATCCTTTTAATTGTGAAGAATGATTTTTTAATCCGGAAATTTGTTACCTGTTGCTATTTTTTTAAAGCGTTTATTCCTATCATTTCCTTTTATGTTTGTGATGTTGTTTTAGAAACGAAAAATGGTTGGGGAATCCACATCTACTCAAGTCTTGAGAGATTTGGAAATTTCATTACGCACAAATCATATTGAGTAAGTATCATATCATGTCATGCTTTTGCTTTCTAGTATTTATCCCACGGTTTACAAATTTTTGCTATTTGTTCTTGCTATTTTAAAATGATTCCTTTAATTTTGTATATATTTATGATTTACATATATCACTATAATTGTATTTGTATAACATAACTAGTTGTACGACTATGTAATGTGTTTTTATTTATACAGGTGGGTGCGAGAATTTCTTGACGAAGAAAATAATGGCTTGGACGTTTTAATTGATTACTTGAGCTTTCGATTAACCATGATGAGACACGAACAGAGAATAGAAGAATCTCGGTTAGCTTCAAACGATGGAACAAATCAAGGTAACCCAAATGAAAGATCTTATGATAGCGTAACGGTGAATGAAAGTGTGATTTACATCCAATCTATTTTTATAGCCAATACAACTTTAGACTCGGGTGTCAGCAGTAGTAAACACTATAATCGACCCCCTCTTATAATGGTTAATGGAGGAAATGTAACGACGGGAGAATGTAGTCCTACTCTGGTCCGGCGTCGCTCAAAGCATGCTGCTAAATTAAAAATGGGCACCAGCACTGACGACATTCACGTTTGCATAATGTGTATGCGAGCAATAATGAACAATAAAGTAATAACGTAAACATATTATTCCTAAAATAACAAATAATAAATAACACGATGATACATATTTCATATTTTTATTCATACAGTATGGTTTTAACATGGTATTACAACACAGAGAGGCTATCAATAGTATAGCTTTGAGCTTAGTTCATCATTCGATGCGAACAAAAGCTCTCGTGCTCGAACTGCTTGCCGCTGTTTGTTTGGTGAAAGGCGGTCATCAAATTATTTTATCGGCTTTCGATAATTTTAAATTTGTATGCGAAGAACAATATAGATTTCAAACGTTGATGGAATATTTCATGAATTATGAAAATTTTCACATAGAATTCATGGTATAAAACCCTTTAAAATATGTGTATTGTTTAAATAAAACCTCTATAAATCGATTGACCATTGATATAATTTCTTTTTAGGTGGCTTGTATGCAATTTGTCAACATTATAGTGCATTCCGTTGAGAATATGAATTTTAGAGTGCATTTACAGTATGAATTTACACAATTAAAATTGGACGAATATCTAGAAAAACTTAGACTGTTTGAAAATGAAGAACTCCAAGTAAATTTCCTAAATCATGATTTGTTAAATACATTTATTTTGTGCAAATTTTTGAAATTAAATGTTTTCTATGTCCAATTTTAAGGTACAAATATCGGCATATTTAGACAATGCTTTCGATGTAGCAGCATTAATGGAAGATAGCGACACAAAAACTTCAGCGCTCGAAAAAGTTGCAGAACTTGAAGACGAACTCGGTCATGTAAGAATTTTTTTCACAATTCTTAATAAATAAATAATTGCAATGAATCATCCTTCATTGTATCGGGTGTGTGAATAAGTTCATGCCGTTTCACCATAAGATTCAATATAATAATTGTGTGCATTAAGTGGTAATTTTATTGCACTACTTTATCAAATGCCGGAAAGAACATATTGTGCCCAAAGATTTTGTAGCCACTCCGTCCTCTTTTGGGGCATTTTCGAGGATAAACGCGTACACCATATGATCTCTATGAACATGGAAGTCTCCTCATAGGGCTAAATTAAATTACATTGGCAATAATTTAAAAAATCCATTCAATTCCACCGTATATGTAACTTACTGACTTTTTTTTACTATATTAGACAAAAGAAAGAATGGGATTGATTGAAAATGAAGCATTACACAAAATAGGCACTCTACAAGCAGAAGTCGATAGATTGCGTGGTGAGCGAGACCAACTTGATGAAGCAAGACGACAAGTTGTCGAAGAGGTAATTGATTTATATTTTGTAAAATGTCTTTATTGAATAGTCTCATGCATACATGATAACGTATGGTTATAAGCTGAAGTTTTACCATTATTAACGCATTTAACCCTTTGTTTAGTGCGTTAATTTTTGTAGCGTACACATAAATATGTAATATGATATTTAAGGTTTCAACATTGCGAAGAGCTCAACAAGATTACAACAACCGTCAATCGATGCTAGAAAACAAGATTCATGAATTAGAGACTGTGACGTTACCTCGTGGATCTTCAAGTATATATATGAACATATATTTAAAAAATATTAGCAAATTAGATTGCAGATTGTTTTAATAATTATGAAATTTCTGATTCAGTGGGCACGATATCGTCACATCTCGCCACAAATGGAATTCATGAACCGGCAGATAGTACGGCAACTAATTTGTCTTCTAAACCTCTTCCTCCACCGCCTCCACAAATAATCAGTCCACCTCCTCCGCCACCTCCTGCACCTCCGGCACCACCTGCCCCGCCGGCGCCACCTGCTCCTCCCGCACCGGGCAGTATGTGCCCACCTCCGTGTACTGATGCAATGACAATCAAAAGAAAAGTTCATACTAAATATAAATTGCCAACATTAAATTGGATCGCTTTGAAACCAAATCAGGTATGTTAAATTATTACATCTTTCTTCAAATGCTTATTTTATTTATGCACAGAGCCTTTTGGAGAAAATGCGAGACCCAGGGCGAATTCTTCAGTGTTTGGACAAACAAACATTGATTTTTATATATTAAACTATGCCTATGTTACTTGCAGAATCCTTAGCAATAAATGGACGTAGTTTTATCGCAATCTGATGAACGGTATGGCAGCGCATTTCGAACGAACAAAACCCAATTCATTTTTATATATTAGATTAGGCACATTTGAAATCACAAAGTCTCGTTTCGATGAAAGTCCCGGAAATCTCGACACAGAATCCCCCTAATACATTCTATATTTTTATTGCAGGTACGCGGAACAATATTTAATGAATTGGACGATGATAAGCTAAATGGACAAATTGATTTCCTTGAATTTGAAGAAAAATTCAAGATTGGCATAAATATGGGAGGAATACCCAATCAATCTAATAGCGAAACTGACGGGCTTGCACTGTTTCCCAGTAAGCGGTTTAAAAAGCCCGATAATGTTACATTGTTGGAACACACAAGATTAAGAAACATAGGTATATTGTCTAATTTATACAAATACAAATGCGCAAGTGGTTTTTTTAAATTAATAATGCGTTACTTTTATCGTTTTATAGCCATATCGAGGAGAAAATTAGTCATAAGCGTGGAGAAGGTGATAGCCGCTATCAACGCGTTGGATCTAAAACAGTTACCGCTCGAAAACGTTGAGATTTTACAACGTATGATTCCGACAGAGCAAGAAACTAAAGCGTACAGAGAATATGTAGCCGAAAAGAAAAATATCAATCTTTTGACCGAAGAAGATAAATTCTTATTGCAACTCACAAAAGTGGAAAGAATATCCGCTAAACTATCCATTATGAGTTATATGGGCAATTTCTTTGACAATCTCCATTTAACGCCGCAAATACACGCGATAATATCAGGCGCGTCTTCAGTTAAGTCGTCGGCAAAACTACGTAGCGTTTTAGAGATCATCTTGGCGTTTGGAAATTATTTGAATAGCAGCAAAAGAGGACCGGCTTATGGCTTCAAATTGCAGTCGTTGGACTCGTTACTCGATACAAAATCAACTGATAAACGAATATCGTTGTTGCATTATATAGTTAGCACGATCCGCTGTAATTTTCCCGAACTTCTCAATTTCGAAACTGAATTGCTTTATATCGATAAAGCTGCCCAAGGTATATACAAATGCAAATTTATATAAAAATCTATCCAAATTATTATTTATACAGTCGTTTAGATTAAAACATGTTTATTTTACATCGACAGTTTCTTTGGAAAATGTGGTGTCAGATGTACTTGAACTCGAAAAGGGAATGGACGCTGTTAGAAAAGAAGCTGAACTTAGAGGCAACACTAAGAGCCCTTATAATATGATATTGAGAGATTTTCTCGCAAATACAGAAGACAAGTTGAAGAGACTACGAACTGAAGTTCGAATCGCGCAAGACTCTTTCAGAGAATGCGTGGAGTATTTCGGAGAAACGCCCAGGTCATGTGATGCGAGCACGTTCTTCTCATTGCTCGTTAGATTTTCAAGAGCTTTTAAGGTTCAATTTATTCTGGATTATTTAAATAGTTAATCAATCGTTTATTATAAATGATGTTGGAATTTTTTTCCATTTTAGACTGCCGATCAAGAGAACGAACAGCGACGACGTTTAGAACAGGCTGCTATCAATGCAGCTCGTGCAAATAGTAAAGAAATCAACAACGCTAAAGTGAATCCTAAAAAGCAACAGGTTATTATTCTAAAATTGCTCATCCACTCGTTTATATCTTATTTGTAATATTAATTATACACCGTGTACTGGTGACATCACTTCGTGCTTTTCTGTCGGAAAACTTGCTCTGCCCTCCTGCGTTGATACACTTGTGGAAGCGGTGTTGCCATGACTTCATTGATGGTTTCAATCGTGGCACAATGTTTCCTTTTAAGCGAAGAAACAAAAAATGTGGGGGAGCCAGATCAGGACTGTAGAGAATCTGGGGAATCAATGGGGTGTGAATCCTGACCCGGAAATAATTGAAAAAGAAGGTGCTATGGGTTGGCACGTTTTCGTGATGAAATATCCGTGCGTCTTTGTGTTCAAATCTTCGGTTAAAATTTGACAAACGGTTGCTTTCGTCATATTTAGAGTTTCTGCTATCCATTGAAGGCTCAACCGTTGCACGCGTTACACTGTGGGATTTGTCGGTGACCTCTTCTCGGCTCTCGTTGAATGACTTGTGCCATCGGAGAACTTGTGATATGGATAAGCAATCACTCCGAAAGGCTTGCTGAATTAATAGAAACGTTTCAGTGGCAGACTCCCCAAATTTGATAACAATTCATTGTGCCGCGTTTTAAAGCTAATACTCTCTTCAACTTAACCCAGTAAGATAGCACGTGCTGCGGTGTAGCAACGGTATCCTTAGGGTGAGATTTCATTGATCCGCAGCTCTTTATTCGTCTTTGTTTTCACACATTTATTCTGTCCAATTTAGATTGGTGCGGTTACGAGGTGTAGAAGATTCTTACTGTGATGGACGCTGACTTAAGGGGGGAAATCTTCAAAAGACTTCATTATTTTGTGGTAGTGTGGGATTTCTACCCACTGAAACCCCTCTCCTCTTCAGCTGCCACTCGGCTACTAGTTAAGTAGGGTGGCAGCGATGTGTCCCTCCTCGATGGACTCTTCAGTTATTCAGCTTGTGGATTATTCTGTCTTTTCAGTGGGGGGTGCTTCAGAAACTTTTCTTCGCCTCTCACATTCGATGTTTTCCTTCCGCTGCATAACGCACTTTGTGTACATGCATCCTTGGGCATTGAAGAGATTATGTTGTTGGTCAAGAGTGAGTTTGCTTCCAGCTCCTCGCATAGGGTATCCCTTTCAACGTTCCACGCTGGGCAGACGAATGCTGTGTGTGCAGCGTTATCATTGCTAGCTCCGCAGTGATGGCATTCCGGGCTCGTCTCTTTTCCTATTCTCTTAAGCCATAACTTCATCCTTATATTTTCGCAAGGACGCTTGTACTTTTCCTGTAATTTGTCCCTTTATGTTACAATACCGTGATTTATAGAACATAAGTATTATATTTTCATACATTATTTGCAATTAATAAATTGCATGAAACGTGTGCATAAATGAATGTATTATTTTTCTTTTTAGGATGCGGTAATCAACGAGCTTAAAAACAAGAACCGTCCCGTCGCCGAAATGAAACTTTTACAACAGGACGAAGTCTACAACGGAGCCTTAGAAGACATCTTATTGGGACTCAGGAATGAGCCGTATAGGAGGGCCGATGCCGTTCGAAGATCGCACTGGAGGCGCATCACATCGCATCGCCTCTCGAAAGGACTGGACGAATTGGATGTTTGAAGTTTTCGGACATCGGGTAGTACAAGTGTCTTTAAAAGCCAGGGTGGTTAGATGTAGGAATTATTCTTGATAATGGAATTTAATAAAAAAAAATGTTGTCACTTTTTAACCACGGTAAAATTCAATCATTTCATGAGAATATTTTGTATTTATTATATATATAATTTAAAATGCTATCTAAATCCAAGAAGTTGGCATGGAATTATTTATTTATTTTATGTAAATTACACGAGGCTCATTTGTGCAAAATATTTGCATTGTAGAATACTCATTCGGAATCTCTATGATCCGTTTTCTAATTACGATGGATCTAATCGATGGATATTTTTATTAAATTATTTAAGGGCAAAAAAATCATTTAAAGGAATCTCTTCAAATTATATATATATATAATATTTAGATAACAATGAATCTCTCTGGATATTTTGTTGAAATTTGCACATTGAGATAATTTAAGAATGAATATGTTTCTAAGACTGGATACTCGTATACAAATATATTTTATTTATTTATTTTTATCCGCACAGAGCTTGGAGGCTAGGACGAGTGACCGTCTTAAATGTTTTTTTTTTGTTTGGGTATTTGAATTTCTAAATTTACCAAAGAAATCATCTGAATAGTTAGTTACCCTGCACATATTTACACGCGCGCCATTGTGCCATTCTACATTTCTAGCTCGTCCATTATGAATTTGAATAAATCAAACTTATTAATCCCATTTAATATCAGGTGTGTGAGTATGTTCCTGCCGTTTTTTCATAAAAATAAATCATTTCTTTTAAATCTTCTAATATATAAAAATGAATATCTTTGTTCGTATGTAATGCGCTTCCATACCGTTCATCAGATTGCGATAAAACTTCGTCCACTTATTGCTAAGGATTGCGCGAGTAACATAAGCATAGTCGAATATATAAAAATCAATGTTTGTTTGTCCGTATTTAATGCGCTTCCATACCGTTCATCCGATTGCGATAAAACTTAGTCAACTTAATGTTTACACTTGTGGGAATGACATAGGCATAGTATAAATATTGTATGGAGGTTGACGCGTATCTTGAGGCTATGCAAGAATTGATCCATTTTTTGATAAGAAGTGAAGTGTTGCTCATCCCGGCCATGAAGTATCAATCGGAAAAGTGGTAATCAGAAGGAGTAATGTCGGAAAACTACGGCGGGTGGGTTAATACGTCCCATTTCATCATATCCAGGTAGGTTTTAACCGTCGATCCGACGAAATGGCAGGAACTTATTCACACACCCGATAGTTTTTTGTCTTCTCATATCAATTTCATTTTGAAAACGTACATTCCTTTATATCGCATTTGAATTTATAAAATTGCTTATGAGATTTAAAATAACGGGGTATTTTTTGTATGCCCAGCGGTGTAGGCGATAAGATGTATATTATTCCACCTCGCGCAAATATGTTTTATTCCATTTTTACAATACGCATCCAATTGTATTTAATACTCAATATCAAACGTAGCCAATGCAATTGCTGAAATGCTCTCGCTTTTTTATCGCTGTAATTTCCGGCTTCGTCTGATCGTTTCAATTTTCAAGATCGATCGATTATTAATATGGATGGATAGATCCAGTACGTAATTTTCTTCCAATCCAGTGATT
This sequence comes from Stenopsyche tienmushanensis, assembly GCA_008973525.1. NCBI lineage: Eukaryota > Metazoa > Arthropoda > Insecta > Trichoptera > Stenopsychidae > Stenopsyche > Stenopsyche tienmushanensis. The sequence continues at coordinate 1,512,539 of WACJ01000405.1, forward strand.
TTACCAAAGAAAAGCTTGTCTTCTAAATAGAAAACATTTTTTATTTACATGCTTATATTCCTGTATATTATGTCAATATATTTATATTTAATGCATGACAACTACTTTAAGGCCAAACATTCTGTTATAGAGAAATAGTTTTTAAACAACCTTCAACATATTATTAATTTTTAGAATGGGATGAATTACTTCGTTAATACTTCATTTTTTTAGCATTCCATGTTAGAATAAAAGTTTATCTCGGTGACATCAAAACTGCTATCAGTTTAAATAATTCATAACTTTATAATACATATATAAGATAACTCAAAATTTTGTAAATATTTTTGGATACATTTTATTTTCGTATAAGGAGCTTTATAAGAAATATGTTATATATATTTATATTTGTGGATCCATATTATTGCCATTGAAGTTGTAATTTTATATTTAACGAGATTGAAATGATACATTCGTTCAAATTGCATAAATCAATAAGTTTAAGCTATTCATAAGAAACAATTTTACATTTATAATATCATCGATTGTTATTTTTTTCCCATTTGATTTAGTAGTGTAAATATAAGGTGTATCGAAGAAGAAAGTCGTTTTTTAAATGAATCGTCGGATAAGCTTTTTCAACAAAGATAAGATGATTTTCGTTTGTGTTGTCTTGAGAGCAGACGTTTGTTTTGATAATTAAGATACTCGCATCATTCTTATCGTTGACCAATTTTGTTATTCCCACTTGACTATTGTGGAGTGGCGTCATTAACCGAGTTTCACCACTCATTTACTAAAACTACTCCTTCGGAAGTAAACTGACAGGCTTGCATAGTTCAGAATTTTTTTACATCCAAATAATGCCGCATAGATCTCAAAATATGGGAATCCAATGGATCAATGTCAAATTTGTCCAGATTTAAGGGTTTCAAAATTAATGATGCCCGAGACTTTGGGGTCGGTTTTGCTACCTGACTCTTCATTAGCCATTGATTTTTTTGGATTTCGGATACTTGAACACGACTATCCGAGTGCGGATACGCGGTGACGTGCGTTGCGGCCTTTATTGTGAGAAAATTAAATAGCATTCAATCTAATATATAAAAATTAATCTGTTTGTTTGTCCGTATTTAGTGCGCTGCCATACCGTTCATCCGATCGCGATAAATCTTTGTCAACTTATTGTTTACGCTTGCGGGAATAACATAGCCATAGTAAAAATATTCATTCAAGTCGCCAAAAGAGCACAAAATGTGTCGAAAACGGTCGACCAATAAAACTATTTTCTTTTACGTTACACCTTATACATGTCGTATGTTGATTCAAAGGCATAAAAATCATTATTAGTCCAGATCACTAATCATTAGTCTCACATACTACAGACTTCACGCTTTCAACGTGTATACATATTCCTGAACCTTCGGACAAATCTGCTGCCATTTGATTCAAAATCAAAGACGGCTTAGGGTGTTGACATCCGCGCCACATGACCTACCCAATGGTTCGTGACCTCGCGATTGGACATCATTCATTGCGTAATATGTAATAACAGTGTAATTCCAAAATATGATTAGTGATCTAAGATTAAATGATATTGTCTTTTTTTTCGGCTTTGATCCATTTTCATTTTATAGCAACCCTCGGTGATACGTCGAGTGGCACGTATTTATGATTCCGCCTTGTATAAGATGTACATATTAACCATGACAATTGTTGAATGCACAAAACCAACGCACATGCTTATTTCCATGCATGCAACGGAATTATTATTTTTGAATAAGCACAAATTCCCGTTTGATGGAAAAATAAAACGCATAATAGTTTTTATACGCATTAGTATATTACGCTAGTGATAAATTTTACAGAGGTGTTTAAATCTCATATTTACAAGCTTATTTTTATGGTGCCATAGTTTAGGGATTATCAGATTGTGTATATATTTATATATATATAGAAATGTTTACAATTCAGGATTCAGAATGTTGTCTTTACGTATTGTGTTTTTCATCAATTTATTTACGTTAAATATTTTAGCATTGAGACGAGCGCTCAAGTGACGTTTATGTGCATGTTATATGTCAATTATGAAGTTTGTTTTAATTTAAGAAGTGTATCGTTTTAAAATGCAAATCAACTGAAAGCATTTTTTTTTCCGTCTTCAATTCAAATAAGAAATGAAATGTTACAAATGCAAATGTTTTTTTATTGCCCAAAAAAATAAACGTAGGTTTAACAACACTATTTTTAAATTATAATCAAGCACTATGTTAAATATAATCAACCATTGCTTTTACGAGTATTAGAAATATCAGGGGCCAAATTATTGCGTAAGATCATTTCATATCGCTCTGAAACGTTCTCCGTAGCGTTTGCGCGCATATTTACAATTATCAATCTTTAGGGACGTATTTAAAAATATATCTATTATAAGACTGCATAAATTGGTTTAAAACCATAGTTTTGAATGTGCACTGATTGTATGATTACACACCTTTCAAAAATGTTTACATTTAAAAGTGCCTGCGTTTATTAAACGATTTTAAAGTGAAACGACTTGTGCGTGCGGGGGAAAATATTTTTCAATCGAGATACTCGTTCGAAATAAATATGTATTTACAAATTCATTTCAATCTTTTAGGCTTTTGTGGATATCGATTATTATTTTATGAATGTATATTTATTAGAGCACAATCATGTTTACGATATAAATTTGTATGATATTTACATTTTAATTCAATTAAAAGACAATTTTTATATCTGTATAAATGCTAAGCAATAAAATATATCTTTTAAAGTAATTTTTTTATTTTTTATGTGTTCCGAGGGTGGTATCAGAGAAGTATCCGATCTAACAATAAATAAAAACACTATCTATAAAATAAATATCTTTATTTTTCAACATAGTTTCCTTTCAGCTCGAGATCTTGTTTGCGGATGGAACTCTCTTCATCCTTTAAGTCCATTGTTTTGATTGTTTCTTTATCTCAGGTGTGAAAAGATGGATCCATGTTTCATCTATGGATATGAATTGACGCAAAAACTCAGCTTTATTGCTGTGAAACATCGCCTAACACTCGATTGAAACATCCTCACGATGCTATTTCTATTCCATTGTGAGCAAACGATGTATTATATTATAAAGTTGAAATTTCAAATCATTTTTAAATAAATACCTTTGTATATTGTGTTATCTTTTAAGAATATCTTTAATATGCTCTACAATTGTAATCAATTCAGCCATAGCTCCTATGCCCGTATCTCCACAAATGAGCGTCTTTTCAATGGGGGGAATTTCAATGTGGCCCCAGCTTTTTAACAGGTCGACCTGTTGCGCTGTGACCGGATGTTCCCACATCCTAGTATTCATTGCCGGACAAAATAATAGCGGTTTTGTCATTATCCAAGCTCTAGTGATGCACGTAAGTAGATTATCGCAAATTCCCTAAAATATTAGCGATCTGATTAGTCAATATTAAAATTTGTTTTAACATGAACTCGAGAATCTTAAAATAACTAAATTAAATCATTACGTGTGCCATTTTAGCTAGCGTGTTAGCGTCTAACGGTGAAATTATCATTATATCAGCCCATTTCGCTAGTTCAATATGAAGAACTGGATCTCCGCGGGTTTTCCATGAATCCCATTCATCCTTGTCCGAATAGAATCTAGTAGCCGAAGGGAGTTCTTCCTTTTTAAAGAAATGCTCTGCTTTACTGGTGCTAACAACTGCTATCTATAAAAATCAAAATAAATCATAAGAAACACTAATAGACTTTACACTATTTTACAGACCTTAGAACACATAGATTTAAGAAATAGCAAGTAAAAAAATATAGGTCTTTCCAAATAGGGTAAATGTTATTATATTTTGACATGTAAGTGAAAATAAACATAACCTAAATAAGTTATCAAATTCAAATATAATGATAATGTACTCACGTCTAGTATAGTCGAATCGTTTTCAAACTCTTTCAACAACATTTGTACCAATTCGGGAAGTTTTATTGCTGCAACACTACCGGTACATCCGATCAGTATACGTTTTTTATTGGTATTTATGTTATTTTCAGACATATTTGACGTATAAAAATCTGTACACAATCAACATAACCTTAAAATTGGTCTAAGTGTGTATATTTATCGGCTATTAATAAGTGACAGTTTGCTTTTTAAATAGGATAGCTTTGCACATTAAAATAAGTATTCAAAAATATAAATGTGAATTTATTAATTGTAATTGATATCTGTAAATAGAAAACTTATTTTAAAAAAAAATTCATATCTCAAAATTATTTTAAATAACGGCGAATTCTTTAATACAAATATTTGATTGTAATATTAACGATTAAAGCATTGTTATGCGTTATTAAATAAAATAAATGTTTTTTCAGCTCTTTATTGAACATAAAAATATAAATTTGTATAAAGTCCATAAATGTAAACAATAGAAAAATGATCATTCGACATGCATTTTATATCTCAAAGCCGTCAAACGTTCGAGATTGCCAAAAAGAGGAACAATTGTTTGAGTAAATTTTGTACAGGTATGAAAAATCAGTCTATTATTTCAATTTCAATACAAATATTTACACATAGCTGATTAAATATGTACTATCGAGTAAAAATCATTTGGTACAAAATTGAATTTAAACACATTTTTTAAAAAAAATTGAGCATTCACAGATAGAAATAACATAAATTTAAACGTGAAATTTTGTCAAAATATCAATTCACGAAGAATTGCATATCAAAATATTGCACCCAAAATTTAAGGAATGTTAAAACGTATTCGAAAAGTCCGTAAGAGGGCCATAACTTAAATGGTAGGTTAGCTTATAAGATTAAATATTTAGAAAAAAAAAACGTTAATGCATTATTCCATAAGGATTACATCAAAAACAATACAATAACATAACGAAAATTAATTGTGCTTATCAACTGGTTGACTGGTTTTACTCATGTTTTAAGTCGTAAAACAACGAAATCAATTAAGGTACAGAAGACGATTATCAGGAGCCAAGCGCACTCGTCCGGTGGCCAAAAGTCGCAACGCTCGTGGATACGCGCGATGTTCCGCCAGATGTATGCGCTCGGTTAACGTTTCTAAAGTGTCGTTGGGTTTGATCGCTACCCGCTCTTGCACTAAAACGGCTCCCGTATCGACCCCTTCCTGCGTAAAAAAAAGCAATATTTAAGCATAAAAAAATCAATTTAATATAATTCATCGGAGTTGTGCATACATCGACAAAGTGGACCGTGCATCCAGTCTCGCTGTCTTTTGCGTCCAAGGCTTGTTGTTGAGCATTCATTCCGGGATGTTTGGGCAAGAGAGACGGATGTATGTTCAATAGACGACCGCGCCATCTAGAAACGAACTTGGGCGACAGTATCCTCATGTAGCCGGCCAGGCAAATTATATCGATCTTCGCATCGTCTAAGTGTTTTATTATGGCACTTTCGAATTCGTTAACGTCGTTGTATTTCGATTTTAGAACCACCTGCGTGTTTAAAAAACGGCAATCAGAGATGATGATTCGTAAAGGACGACGTAATGAAATATTTGTTTATTTACCTCGCAGGGGATGTCTGCATTTTTTGCCCTTTCTATGCCGTACGCTTTGCTCTTATTGCTAATAACGAGCGCTATGTCTGCGTACATACCTTGGGTGGGGTCTCGTGTGCTATCTATGAGCGCTTGTAAATTACTTCCATTTCCGGATATTAAAACTGCTACCTATTCAATTAAAAAAAATATATAAAACGAACCCAAAATGCGAAAATGTTCCAGGAGTTGCTCCCGAAGTATTCGACTTGACGATTAGATATTAATGGAACAAAAACAGCATTGTGAAATGTTTTAATCGAACATTTAGCAATATTCCGCAGCAAAAAGCCGAGTTTTCGGATCATTTTATTTTTGCAAAACTTAAAAAAATTGTAAGTCGGATAATTCTGGAACTACCCTCGTATTATACGCTATTCAAATACCCTTTTTCTCGGCATAATTGGTAGTCTTCGGACGTATTCTAGAGACGACGAAAAGTTATCTACTATAACTCTCGGACCGTTAGACGGTCTCGCTTGTATACTACCAACGACCATTGCGCGATAATTCCGCATTATATTCATCATTTCGGCCTGATCCTCGTGAGAAACAATGAGTATCATTCCCAGTCCGCAATTAAACGTCCGTATCATTTCAGAATCTTCCACGTTTCCCGTGTCGGCTATCCACGCAAACACCTGGAATTTAAAGAGCATTTAAAGAACAAAATCGAGTGCTATTTAACGCGCACAAAAATAATATCTTACTGGATGAACGTGCCAATATTGCGCGTTCAACCTGGCGCGCATATTTTCAGGTATAATTCTAGGTATGTTATCGACGAGTCCTCCTCCCGTTATGTGGGCAATTGCTTTGACTTTGTTACTGTGTATAGCCGGTAAAACGCTTTTTACGTATATTTTAGCAGGCTTTAATAGTTCTTCGCCTAAAAATATTAATATCCATTAAATTGCGCTCTGAACTACCAAGGAAGGTAGTCTGTGAGACTAATGATTAGTGATCTAGGGTTAAGATTATAATCAGTACTGATATTAATAAATTGTTTTACCGAATGTCAAGCCTAATTCACTAAACGGTGCAACGTCGGTCATTTTAAAATTATGCACTTCCATCAGTTTATGTATAAGACTGAATCCATTACTATGCACTCCATTCGAAGGAAGACCGATGATAGAATCGCCAACCTAGAAATATTATATTTATGGATGTTATTGTTTGTTTAATTTTATTACAGTTTAATTTAAATCTTAATAAAAGCTCACGTTGATATCTCTAAGTTTGGGCATTATTTGTGATTTTTCTACGACTCCCAATGCAAACCCTGCAACATCATATACACCCGGTCTGTACATCCCAGGCATTTCAGCAGTCTCTCCACCTATCATCAATATAAATGTTATATTTTATATTAAAAGCGTTATATACAGTATTATATGAATTACCTAAAAGTGCACAATTGGCCTTCTTGCAGCCTTTTGCGATTCCGACCAAAACATCATGAGCGACGTTAACGTCTAAAATGCCACAAGCAAAGTAATCTAAAAACGTTAAAGGTTCAGCTCCGTTGCACAAAATATCGTTGACACACATAGCGACCAAATCAATTCCCACAGTATCGTGTTGTGACGTATCTTGAGCGATTTTAAGTTTCGTTCCCACGCCGTCTGTTGCCATAACTAGAACGGGATTGACGTATTTCTTATTGATATCCTTCAATCGAAATAGCCCTCCAAATCCTCCCAATCCACCGATGACACCATCGCGCGTGGTAGTTCTGATTTTGAAAAATACTAATTAAAAAAAAAAAACAAATACGAAATATAGTCGTACGAAAACACACTTCCGTTCAATAATACCTTGCCAGAGGTTTAATTAGGCTGACTAAAGAATCGCCGGCTTCAATATCCACTCCGCTATCCTTGTAAGAGAAATTTTTCGGCGGTGAAATTGTACACGATAACGACGGTAAATACGGCCTAATCAAAGGATCCATGGCCAAATTAAAATGATCGATTATCACTCTACTACCGCCTATAAAAACGTTAATAAAAGTTTAAAACGATTAATAATATATATATATACGCATCATATTTTTGTAGTACGTACCGTTTATGAGAGTCTCTACGGCGCCCACAATATTAACTTGGTGATTTTCAATCAACGATAAAACAGTGTCGACATCTTCGCTGCTAACTACAGCGATCATACCAACGCCGCAATTGAATGTTCTCAACATTTCGTATTCACTAACGCCACCTATCGATATTGAAATAATTTTATGAATACGATAGTATTTTATGCGTGAAACTATCGCGCGATTTGTTGATGGAAATTGTTAGCTAAAAGATGTTTGTGTAAAAATGAATGTATGTTTGTTTGTTCCGTATGCGTTCCTATATCATTCATCTGATTGCGATGAATCTTTGGCGAGTTGTTGTGTGTAAAGATTATCGAATTAGTACAACCATCACAATAAGGGCATATTCCTTTTAGCATATAAATTGTTCACAAGAATTCTCATCTGACGGCTGCCGCTCAATGTGGAAGAACTTTGGAGGATCATGTTGTAGTCCCGGATAAGCTGGTAATACTGTCGAGGATGTGTGTAACTGGATCGGTCAGATGATTACTTGTCCGCATCACAAGTTCTTCAATGGCACAAGTAGTTTAAGGAGGTTACCGACGAATTCCGCAGCAGGATTAACCTTCTGAATCGACGAATTCTGCAGCGGGATTAACCTCCTGAATCGACGAATATGTAACGCGTGTGCGTGATTGTTTGAACTCTGACCAACGGTTGAGTCTTCAATGGATAGCAAAAATATTTAACATGATGAAAACAATGGTTTATCACATTATAATTGAAGATTTGAACACAAAGCGCATGGAAATGTCATCATGACAATGCGCCAAGCCATAGCGGCTTTATTATCTACGATTTCTACAGCTCTCAAAGATATGCATGTCAACAAAGTTCATGAGTCCAACAGGAGATTCAAAATACCGGAAAGAAGTACCTCTCAAATAATTACTGAACGCAATCGTGTATCATTTCTTTGTATCATGGCAACGTATGCCGGATACTTGATATTATGTAATATAATAGATAAACTATTGGTCTAGCGTAACGTGTTAATAATGCATGCAACGGACACGGAGAGACTACAAACGATTCTCCCTCAATTTGACCAACTTCCGGTTGGAGTTTCTTTTTTATGAGGTTCATGAAAACAATTTATTCTACCCTATAGAAGTTTTACTTTAATAAATATATTTACCTATAGCAGAAAGCCATCCGAATACGGGATGAATATTAAATTTAGTCGCATCAAGCCGCGCTCTCACGCCACCGGGCAAAACTCTAGGAATGTTTTCGAGTAATCCTCCGCCCGTGATGTGAGCCAATGCCTTTATACGACCGCTTCTTATCGCATTCAATAATGGTTTAATATATAAATCAGTCGGCGTGAGTAATTCTTCGCCAAATGTTTTTCCAGAAGTGCTGAACGGCGCTAATTCATTAAATTTTCTTCCGGTCTCCTTGAATATTTTTTGAACGAGACTATATCCGTTGCTATGAATACCGGTAGACGAAAGACCGATTAAGATATCGCCTGCTTTTATTTTATCCATTTTAGGTAGCTGCAGTTCGTTTTCGACTATACCAACGGCAAATCCTGCTATATCATATTTCCCGGCGTCGTACATAGCGGGCATCTCGGCCGTCTCTCCACCTTTGAATGTAAACATTTATAAGAAATAATTTGTGATATTTTTATAAATGCGTATATAATAAATATCAAACCTAAAAGAGCGCATCCTGATTGTTTACAAGCGTTCGCTATTCCTTCGACGATTGTTGCGGCGACTTCTACGTCTAATTTTCCACAGGCTATATAATCCAAAAACGCGAATGGTTCAGCACCGGCGCACAATATATCATTGACGCACATAGCGACAAGATCAATTCCTATCGTATTATATTTGTTAAGCTCTGCGGCAATCTACACATTTTAACGACAGTCAAAACATAATAAAATATATGTATTTAAAATAATGAAAATATTTTACCTTGAGTTTTGTGCCTACGCCGTCGGTACCTTCGACAAGGATCGGGTCTTTGAATGGAATTTTTTCACCGTTTGCATTCATGTAAGTTTCTTTCGCCAGCTGATACAATCCACCAAAGCATCCCAACCGGCCGAGAACGCCGGATCTATGAGATTTTCGCGCAGCAGGCTCGATGGCTCTTACTAAAGCAGCCCCGGCTTCAATATCCACACCGCTATCTAGATAAGAAAGTCCGCCACACCTTGTATACAAAAATCATTTCTTTATAAAAACAAAAGTATACACAAGAAAGGCATACGTTTAAAAATAATAGATTAAAATTACTTCAAAAATGCTTTGTGAGCAATATCTTTACGGAATTGAGCTCCCAGAAACGTTATTTGTTTACAAGCGCTGGTTGCGAGGGATGCCGCAGCACGAATATTCGGTGCACAGACACTCACTAGCAATACGCGTCCCCCGGCCGTTACTAACGCACCATTAGAAGATCGTTCCGTACCACTATGAAATACTAAATGATCAGGTAACGCGGCTACTAAGCTTATACCTTAAAAATAAAAAAACAAATTTAATTTTAATCATCCACAGCATTCAAAACCATTCCATTCAATGTAATTTACCACTAATGGCGCATCCTTTCGTTGAAGTCTGTGGATATCCCTTCGATGCCATAATAACGCCCACATTTGTGATTCCTGTTTTCCAAGAAACGCGCTGAGAAGCTAATGATTGCGTACAGCAAGCCTTAAATAAATATATACCTTCGTATTATTTAATTCGACAAGTCTTAATTGTTTTAAGGCTATTTTTATATACCAACCTCCATGATTGTGAAGAGATCCGATTCCAAAAGAGGTAATATAACTTGAGTTTCAGGATCTCCAAAGCGGCAGTTGAACTCGAGCGTCTTAGGCCCATCGGGTGTAAGCATCATACCGGCGTATAACACACCTTTTATATGAAAAAATATATTTAAATAGAAGAAAATGCGTACAAAAATGTAATTCAAATATCATTTTTATTAGAGAGATGCTAAAATATTCGCCAATTTTGAGGTTTGTGTCCATACATAGTTAAAGGTGTGTTGAATATGTAATGAATTCCCTTCGTTATCCCCTTGTTTCTAAATTCACTTCATTATCCTCTTCCCTTGGTGAAGGTATGTGGTACCCATTCTACCCCATAATACCCATTCTATGGGGACATTGCACCTGCAATACTGACCGATCGCTTCTTGCGCGTGTACCGTTGCCGGTTGGGTGTATGTGTTGGGGAATCGAGAAGAGTCGTCAGTTAGCCTTGGCTGTGGGAGGACGTCCTTCCCGCAGCCAGATCTCTCTCTCTCTCATGTGAATACAGAGTCTTCTAGAGAAGAGTCTTTTTGTTAGATGGCCATTCATCCCCATCCATCCATCTGGCTATATATGATCCGAAAGAACGGACCCGTGCATTAGCGCGGCCATCCCGATGAGCGCTCCCGCTCCTATGTAACACGACCTTTTTGAAAATGAAGTGTGTTGAAATGTTGGCATTGGTTGGACTGTTATCATTTCACCATAAACATCTTTGAGTATTTTGCTGGCTTTTGTGCCAACTCAAATTTTATCAAAAAGTAGCATACAATACTATAATATAAGAATATATATATACTATAAGAAGTGTTGATACTCAGCTAATGACGCCACTCCAGAACTGTCAAAGGGGAATAACAAAATTGATCAATGATAAGAATGATGCTAGTATCTTAATTATCAAAACAAACGCCTGCTCTCAAGACAACGCGAACGAAAGCCATCTTATCTTTGTTAAAAGAGCTCAATAGCTTATCCGGTCCGATAGGGTTAAACCCACGCCTGGGTCGCAAGTCCTGGGCACTGCACTGAGTTCCTCAATCTACCGTACAATGGAGCCGGCATCCGCACGGTAAATCTATGGATTGCTAAGAAACTTGTCTCTCTCATCAAATTTTTAATGTTAAACTTGTGCTTACTTATTAATATTTAAATCTAATTTTTATGAACATATTTCTCTGCTTTAAGACTTTTTCATTTGCCAGTAAATAACTGGTAAACCGGTGATAGGAGGGTTTTTTTGTAATTTACTGGTAATAGCAATATGACGTCACAAACATAAGGTCTCAAAATTGGCGAATATTCACGCTGATATAAACAAAATGTACCGATATAATCAATTCCTTCGGATTTCAATCCTTTGATGGCTTTCTTCAAAACATTCTCCGTTACGAAATCCAATTGCTCTTGATTTATAAGCGGGCACGGACAATACGCTCCCATTCCGCCCGTATTCGGACCTAAATCGCCGTCGGCGATGCGTTTATGATCTTGAGCGGGTAACATTTGACAAACGTCCGTACCGTCAGTGAACGCTAGAATCTATAATTTAAAATGCATGCATAAAATATATCATTGTGTGGCGCGCTCGTATGAGACGTACTCACCGATACTTCCTCGCCTTCGAGTAGTTCTTCGACGACGATCGTCGAACTAGCCTCTCCGAATTTATTATCGATGAGCATATCGTCTATGGCTTGGCACGCTTGGAAGCGATCTTCCGCGACTACGACGCCTTTGCCTGCAGCCAATCCGGCCGCTTTTACAACCAACGCCGGATAGGGGGCACTACGGATGTAATTTTATATACTATAAATTTTCAACGTCAATCATTACGAGGTATATAATATAGATTGTGTTGTTAATGCACATCGAATGTGCGTGTAAACCTCATGACGAAATTTTTCGCAGCGTTTGCATCCGTGAACGATTCATATCGAGCCGTGGGTATGTCATGCCGAATCATGAACGCTTTAGACCAGCTTTTATCGGATTCGATCTTTGCGCCGAGGCGTTTCGGTCCGAAACAATGAATGCCCATCGAAATTAAAACATCGGCCAATCCATTCGCCAATGGATCTTCAGGTCCAACGACTACTAAATGAATAGATTTACTTAAACACCATTCACCAATGGACTGAAGGAAAAATATAGCTTTCATTTGGATTGAAAATTACTTAGATTTCATTGCACGTTAATAATCGATTACCTTATAGTTTTTAACATCCAAATCTGTAACGATAACAACTTTTTGGCATTGGGATATACCAAAACTTCCAGGCGCACAGAATACATTTTTTACGCATTCCGATTGTGAAAGCTTCCAACATATCGCATGTTCTCGTCCTCCGCTGCCGATTACTAAAACGTTCTTTTTGCTACCCATTGCGGTATGTAATTTCAACAAGTTATGTGCAAATCTGGAACAAGAAATAAATCGTATAAATTTGTCTTAATTAGTGTGTATATTGAACGACGATCAATTCACGCTTAACTAGTTCAACGTATACATTTAAATGATAAACTCTGTAACGCTATTATTGCATTTAATGCAAAAAAATATTGACCGTTGCCCTTTAACAAACAGCGTTAGATAAATGACCTCCTCTAGCCGTCGATTATTAGACGCAATATTTTTCATCAAATCGTCCAAATATACATTAACATTTTACCTGACATCATAAAGCATCCACGCACTTGCATAATAACAGCGCGTTCATCAGCGTTATTATATATTCAAACAATATCTATATCGATTTGTTTGTTAAATAATAAATACTGCATTTAAAATTAATGATCGTCGAACGTCATGTTCGATTTCGTTGCAAATATTGTTCCTCCGACTTGAAAATATTTCAGCGTGACCTTTTACTATTCTAAAAACATCGCTAATGATGTCGATGATATCAATAACAGCGTCGTAGCGTAATACAACATAATTATTTATGCGCGAATTAAATAGGCATGTTTATGAATTCTATTTTATCGGCGATTCAAGACTGAAAAGCAAACGTGGGTATGCGGCATTGTGACAAAATATGTCATCGATCTATTATTGTTGCACAAATTGCTCGATCAAACACGCGTTTAAAATGATTTAATTTATTTAAATACCAATATGATCTTATATATGCATATTTTAATTGCAACGTACATTTACAAATCCTTATAAACACAATATATATATTTATAATATTTCATCAATGCCAATGAGATAAATTTGTTTATTTTAGGAATATATTATATAGATTTATTAGCTCGTTTTTTAATTAATTAATGAAATTAATAAAAACTCTTTTTTAATATTCAAAATTTAAAAAATGGATATGCTTTTGTTTTTTTGTGATTTAAATTTGACATATATTGTATGAGAATTTAAATATATTTTTTATACTGGCAACATTTGCAATTCGAAATCGAAGGGATCCAGAGTGGAATGTTCATACGACCTTTTTACGGTGCATGCATATTTGAAAGTTTTTCAAAATTCGTCAGCAGAACTGACACGAATCACGGCGCTCCCGGCTGGCCGATAAAATGGAAGAGCAGCGAACCAGGAAGCGGAGCAAATAATACGTAAACAAACCTGGAATGCACGTGGAAACAACGGCCTAAACAAAGCGAATGAGAACAGCGCAAGCGTCGGCCATAGACTGGCGCGCTATCAATCAACTTCGCAGATAGTAAACCATCGATGCTGGAATTCAATACATAAATAAACATCCATTATCATTTGTTTCTCACATTGCTTTATTTTTTATTTTTGCACTCGATTATTTGAAATCGGCAAAAATATGAAAGATATTGGCCAAATAAAAACGCCCGCTTATTGAACATCGCCATTTCCCCCTAAGCGGCAACGAAAGAGATAACGACGCAAATTAAAAACAATTCCACTACTAAAATATCTTTTCGGCTCTTATTTATATTACTTTGACGATTACAGTGCTAAAATTAGAATCGTCAGAGTTTGTTACCTGCTTCTAAAACCGGATTTATCGCGGATAACGGGAAATTTACATAGTGAACGCGGATTTTTTTAACATTCCACAATGTCAAAATAAACGCCCTCAAAATTATGAATTGATTCATTCTACTTAAAATTAATCAATTATTTTTTTTCCTTCTTGAATGAAGATTTACACGATATATTCCTTGATTCATTCATGGCGATATTTCTAAGTCTTGAAACCTTTTTGGAAGGCCAAAAATAGGTTCACGGGAAACGAACAGAAAGGAAGTTTTAACTAAGTTTTAAAGCTAACACTTCCCTCCACTTAACCTAGTAGGTTAGAACACACTGTGGTATATCGTCGAGTCTAAAAAAATTGGACGCATTAATTATAAAACGCACCTGTATATCGCTTCAGTCTATGTGTCCTGAAGTTTTGATCGGTTAGTTCTTCAACTAGGCGATTGAAAACTGTGTGTTTATTTTTTTAAATTTGTAATAGTTTGCTATATCTTTCAATCTCCTGTTTCACTGTGACTATGTTTAATTCTCTGTGTATATTGTCATTTGTATTAAATATTAAAAATATAATAAAACCATTCTCAGGTGCGCACGTCAAGAGTTAATTTCAATTTGTCAAGTGTCAATCTGGTCAATAATCTCCTCCATCATGTTATTTCTAAAAGGAAGACTGATTATAGTGAAGGATCGTATAAACATCCCTAACTGAACACAAGGAATAAAAAATTATCACCCTGATTTAACCGTTCTTCATCTTGCGAAATTGACGCGTGAAAAACCTAAGGATCTTGGCTGAGTCACCTTGTTGCATTCACCATACTCGCCGGATCTCGCACCACCTGATTATTGACTATTTACTTATATGGAACATTTGTTAGGTGATCAAAATTTCAATTCTACAGAAAGGTAGAAAATCGCCCTTTCAGTTTATTTTTAGTCAAAATCCGCTTGATTTCATGAGAAGGGTTGTTTGTTGGGTGATATGGGAAATTATTTTTATTAGCATTGAAAAAATACGCCTGGGTACCGTAATAAATGCAAAACACAGATATATGTTAGAATAATGTACGAAAATAGTTTCCGAATATACCCTGACCTGACGCTACATTGTTTAGTATTTGTTCGGCAGCCATCGATAGTCAACGTTCTCAGTGAATTTTTATTATAATACTTTTATTTGAAAGGATCTCAGTCCAAATAATATCAAAGACGAACTAGATTCTATCCTGATAGAGTCTGCTGTTTCTTTTACAACAGTAAAATATTGGATGGCAGGGTTTAAACAAGATCGTACGAGCTGTCAAGACGAACATTGCAGTGGTCGACCAAATGAGGTGACTACTTTCAGAAATGCTGAATGAAATCCATAAAATGGGATTGGAAGACCGTCAACTGTAAGTTTGCGAGCTAGAAGACATGGTGGGCGTTTCGAAAAGGCATTTTATTTTGTGAAGTTTTAATCACGTTAGCTTTCGCTAGACCAGATTTGATTTGAAGAAATGTGAGCGCTTATTAAATTAAAACTAAACCGTACATGGAATAAAAAACGCCATATTTTTTAAACGTAATATGCTGACTTTTATTATACTGACTCTTATATTATATTTACTCAGAGTTTCACTTTTCGTGACGTGCAGACCGATTTGCCCTACCTTGCTTATTGAGGTATCACCTCAATAATAAACTAACGAGGTGTTTATTGAATTTAAATGCTATTAAACATATTATTTATATATTTAACAGTAAAATCATATTTTTTATTTCATTGATTATAGAATATTCTATAACGCAATTGAAATGAAAATGCTTAAGCTTATTAAATTCGTATTATTTTTATAATCTCAATGTTAGGAATATTAACAAAACTACATGTCAAAAAACCGATCGAACTGGAAACATATAGGATTTTTTTCGAAATAGATTTTATTTTAAAAAAAGGTTTGCGATATTTTGCCATCGATGATCGCGCCTCTTGTGAATTTAGTTTTAATGACCTATTCGTTGACCCCAACGCGTACATCTCTCGCTCCTTATTTATTGTTTCGTTATTTTTCATGCGAAGGGTTAAAAGCTGCGATAAAACGCAGATATTTTTCACAATTAAAAAATACACGCCAGTTTGTAAGGAAGTTAAATTCATACGAAATGAATTCAAAACTCGTTCGTTCGCAAGAAAATAATTATATTTGATTATATTGAGCGAGCTTCGTTTCGAACGATTGACCTTTCGGTCAGAAACTAGTGTACTTTCGAGATAAACTCGAGACGTGTGTGACCCAAATGTACGCTTACAGCGTCCCCCCCGAGAGATAACGTCGTCGTTCTCGCCGAGAATGCAAAAAGTGCACAATTGCATTTATCGGACAGTGGCGTATGTTTTTCTGCAATGCAATAAAACAAAAGACAGTTTGAACGTCGGCGGAATGGTCTAAATGCGCTTTTAAAACGACCTTTTTTTTCAAGTATTAGACGATACTCCATTGATATTAAAATATGTATAATTAGCTAAAGGATATGGGTTGATAATATTTTTTATTAATAGTAAAATTATTTGCATTTGATATATTTATTTTGATATATATAATGTGAGGATAAATAATTATGAGCATTTTTTTTATTTTTTAAAATATTATTCACGCATTATGAATTACATATTTTTTTGTGAAACAAAATTAGTTAAAATAAATTTAAAAAATATGAAATGAAGTTGAAGTGCATGATGTTGTTATTGTTAATAATACGCAATTTTTGCAGGCATAGACAAGACGGTGAGAGTTTTCAAAATAAAGCCAGCGAGTTGTCTATGGTCGGATCGCGGCGCCGATTTGCAGCGCTCTTACGTTATTGACAGCTGGTGTGTTTTGGGCGAGCCGGCTACCGGCGAACGGGCGAAGAGAAGCGAGTCGAGACGACAGGGTCGGGGTCAGGGCCGGGGGCA
Organism: Stenopsyche tienmushanensis; assembly: GCA_008973525.1. Classification (NCBI taxonomy): domain Eukaryota; kingdom Metazoa; phylum Arthropoda; class Insecta; order Trichoptera; family Stenopsychidae; genus Stenopsyche; species Stenopsyche tienmushanensis. The sequence continues at coordinate 1,529,921 of WACJ01000405.1, forward strand.
GGGGCGCGGCGACACGTCGAGACGGCGCCCGCCATGGGAGACGTGGTGGAGGCGCGCATGAACGTGGCGGCCGTGCGGCGGGTGGATCCGTACGCGAAGGACATCGTCGAGACTTCGACGCACGTGGCGCTGTACTCCTTCGGCGAGAACGAGTGGATAAAGACCGAGATCGAGGGCGCCCTCTTCGTGTACAGTCGCAGCGGGCGTCCCTTCCACAACATTCTGGTGATGAACCGCCTCAGCACGAACAACCTAATAGAGCCGGTGACGGACGGCCTCGAGCTCCAGCTGCAAGAGCCCTTCCTTCTCTACAGAAATTCCAAGAGACGCATCTACGGCCTCTGGTTTTACGACGCCAACGAGTGCGCGAGGGTCGCCGCCAAGATCGACAGGCTCGTCAAGGACTCGTGCGAGCGCGGCGACGCCGAGCCGCCGAAGCCGGACGCCGCCGCCGTCGACATCTTCAGCATGCTGACGAAGGCGCAGGACGACTACAACACCAACAAGGGCATGAAGACGCCCGACGGCGGCAGGCGGCCGCGCGCTCCGGACATCGCCTCGCAGAGCGTCATGGACTTCTTCGCGAAGGCCGGCGGGGGCGCCCAGCTCCCGGCGGCGGCCGCCCAGCAGGGCGCCATCTTCGGGACGGCGCGCCCGCCGGCAGTGGACCCCGCCGGGGGCTCGATCTCGCTCCAGAGGCTGATGAGCGACCCCGTGCACAGCGTCGAGCACATCGAAAAGCAGCAGAGGTCCGCGACGCCGAGGGGCGACGGGGAGCACCGTGCGAAGCCGCCCGGCGACTCGAAGCGCAGGAGCGCCCGCCCGGACGGCCCCAAGGCGCAGGGCCAGCCGCCGGGCGCGCAGGCGAGGTCCGGCGCGAGGCCGATCCCGAAGCCGGCGACCGGGTCCTCCGTCCCGAGGTCGAACGGCCAGTCGCTCGAGAGCGAGGCGAGCTTCGCGAGCGCCTCGACCCCGAGGAGGTCCCCCCCGCCGGCGCTAGCGGGCCGCCCGAGGCCCGCCGCGGACCCCGCCGAGGACCTGCGCGACGGCGGCCCCCCCTCGGTCCCGCCGGGCGCCCAGGAGACGCCCCAGAAGCCGGCGCTGATGCCCCCGACGATGTTCACCTCCTCGGCGACGAAGGCGAGCTGCGAGCGGCCCGCGCTCGAGGGCGCGATCACCCCGATCAGGCCGCCCGCCGACCGGGCGCCGGCGGACCCGCGCCCGGAGCCGCTGACGCGCAACCAGCTCCTCCAGGCGCTCAACTACCTCATCAAGAACGACGCCGAGTTCATGACGAAGCTCCACGAGGCGTACGTCAAGTCCTTCTCCGAGCTGGTCTCCTAGGGTCGACGGGGCCCCGCGCCGCTTCCGAGCCTCGCGGTCGAGTCCCCCGCGGGCCGCGTGGATGTCGACCGACAGTTTTGCGAACTCTGCCGCGGACGCTCCCGCGAGCCGTCCGTCCGTCCGCGGACGCCGTCCGGCTGCCGGGGCGGACCGTCCGAGTCGACCGGTCGCCGGACGTCGATCTTGTGATATTTTTACTGAAGTCGCGTACGAGGTTTGATTTCGTCTCGATCCGATCGACAGTCTGTTAATTATCGTTTCAGTGAATGCAAATTTGGTTGACGAATAAGTATTAATAAATAATTTGAATTTTAAGTTTGAATTTTATTTCTCTTCTAGCTCACCGAAAAAGTATCCCAGAAAAACTCCCGTGCGAGTCCGTCGGGCCTCGTCACATTCAAGATTGCAACGTTACTCGCATTCCTATCGAGAGCGTTCTGTGTATATTTTATATGTGCGTTTTGAATTTCTAATCGACAATGTTTTTATTAATGTTTTCACATTTACTCTTTTCAGATATATACAATATTTTTGAATTGCAAAGATTAAAACTAAACCACAATTTGAGTGATCTGAAACTGTGCTGGACTGAGATTAATTTTAGAAATCATTTTACGAGATCAATTGTAATGAGAGATTTATATACAGTGAAACCTCGATTTTACGTTTTCCAAGGGACCCTGAAAAAAAAACGGTAATTGCGGGAAACGGTGAATGCGGGAAAGCTTCATATAATAATTGTTTGACGGGACTATAAAAAATGAACGGTCCATCCGGGAAAACGTATTATGCGGGAACGGTTTATCGAGGTTCCACTGTATATGATATTTAATCGTCTGGCTGCTATGATGTTTTTTAATGAACGAAAGTTTGCTTGATTGGCTGTACTGTGACATACAGAAACTATTCATATTCGAGCAGCCCTCATTAGATTATTGATCGATGATATATCACATCTTAGCCATCCAGTTGGTTAAAAAAACTTTCTATTTTGACTCCCACATTAATTTCACTCAAACTTCCAGTAAGATTCTATCAAGGATATATCATTGATCTGAATGCTGTCTACCTGAATTGAAATTTGTATCTGTAACGCTATCTTTGCTGATTGGAAATGACTATAAAAATGATAATTTTGAGTTGCAACTGGAAAAAGATAATCGATATTGACAAAATCGTGTGTTAAATAGTGCTTACCAAATATATTCTTAAAGTTTTTATTCATGATTTATGCCAGCGGTCGGAAACCATTTTGGGCTCATGGACCACCACTAATTGGACTTTTTTGTTAAATATTATATATTGAAATGCATTTTTCAGGAAATAATTATTAAGTACTTCAAAAATCTTTGATCTGGTAGTTTTTCCCGATGAATTAAGTGAACGAAATAGTATGGGTGCTTTGTTTTTAATAAATGATAAGTTTTTCTGTCTGCGGACCAACAAAATTTTCTCAGCTGCTGACCACTGGTTTATGTCATGAATTGACTACTTTTATCCTAGACGTTTTGTTGTTGTGAGAAAATTGCATACTATACCATCTACGTTGAACCTGTTAAATCTTGAATCGCAGGTCTGAACCTTTTTATATTGATAAAATGCATGAAACTATTTGAACTTATATCTTTCCCTGATTTGTAAATCAAATGATATACATGTTTTGATTAATTAATTCAAAGCTAGTGTTTACTGCAACGTAATAGCCGTGCTTGTCTGAGGATTATTGTAGAAATAAGGATCTTTTCCTGTGTATTTTCATGAATAGAAAGCAATTGAACTGGTATAATCATATTAATAGTTATGAATGTATTACTTTTAACCAGTACATAAATGAGCATTTTGCTATATAATCCCATTATGAGTTCAATACGAAGGTAGTACAAAATACGCACATCTTTAGCATACATTTTGATATCCGAAATATTAATAATTTATAATGAAGGCTAATAGTTGATGCACTATCAACATATATCAGGAACTATAATAAAAATAGATTTCACGTTTCGTAACGCGGTTAAAAAAAAAGTCAAACGATACATCTTTGACCTGGATAACCCGTTGAAGATTTGACTATTGAAAAAAAACTGTTATGATTGCTTACTTTTTGTAAATGATGGGATATTATTTACGATGGTATTTACAATTTTCTTAAACATTCAGAGTCTTCCATTATTGATTATAATAATGAAATATATTTTGAAACTGTATGTTTGATAATAATTGTACATGCTGTAGCTTGTGGTAATACTGCAGGGATACTACCAGTATCTAAAATATAAAAATGAATCTTTGTTTGTTCGTATGTAATGCGCTGCCATACTGTTCATCTGATCGCTATAAAACATTGCCAAATTATTGTTTACACTTGCGGGAATAACATAGGCATAGTAAAAATATTGTTTGTGTACGCAGTTTGTTATGCGAGACGTGGCATTGCAACGCATGCCGGATAATCACTAGTTTTAAATATAAATTACACAAACAGTATTGGACAGCGATTCTTAAACTTATGTAGTCTGCAGATCACTTCTTGAAAAACATTTTTGCTAACCCATCCCACCCTTGGACATTTTACGTCTTATAGGAGATATAAACTTAATTATTTTTCCCGTGTTATAGAAAGACATTTGTGTCCTCCATTTTGGTTAATGTATTGCGCACTCACTCACTTCAAGCAAGCTTCTCACTAGGATGCGGAGGGAAACTTCATTATAGGAAGTGCACGTCCTGAAGGGACAGTTAAGCCATTGTTATGCTAGAAAGAGTGGAGAGAAGCTTCGAAATTTTACTATCAATGCGTTGATCAGAACAGAGGCCACTTAGATGATATAATTTCTAAAACAATACAGCCGCGGTTATCGACAAACAATATGCATGGCATTGTCGGATTATTTAAAGCGTTCCTTGCTTACTAATGTCTTCCGCTTTTGTTATCTTCTTATAAAACAACTTTGCTCTCATGGCCAATATAGAAATAGACGTATGTCTGTTTTTATCCTGAAGAAACCGCATATACAAAGCTTCCACCGCCTCTGTTTAGCCTATGTTTAGCTTTCTTGAAAGTTTGCCTCTTATCTAGTCCACAGTCGATGATGTAGATGAATTGACGAAGTTTCGCCGTACATATGTACTATACTTGTTTTGGCATGTATTATTTTAAAAATGCTGTATTAGTCACAGTGGGTTCAAAAGGTTCATCCAGTAATAATACCACTTAGATTATTTATTATAATATTATCCAAGGTTCAAACCTTTAGTAATCTAGAAACAATATTTATTTTTAGATATCGACCATAGATGTCAGTGCTTCACAATTGTCTGAAAAACGCTGAAATTCTATTAAATATAAGGATTTTGTTTAGAAACAAATATTTTTTAATAGATCCCGGATATATTAATAATTACGTTCATAATTAAATGGATAACATTTTATTACATAGTAGTTGTTAAGAAATAAAATACACGTAATGTTTTAATAACTTTTATTTATAATCATATAAATAGTTTAAAGATCTCGTAACAATGAGAATAATGGTATTAAAAATATGCATATCTATAAATTACATGAGTAAAATTGACAGTAGTCGGTTCCGCTATTTAAGATTTCCATATAAAATAAAACAAAGTATATAGACTTTCATAGGATCAATTTGAGCCTAAGTTAATGCGGGGGAAACGCATACACCCCATATATATATATATATATAGCAGGAATGACCGAATATATATACATATTATCATCATCAATATTAATTTAACACCTTTTTAACAATTATAAATACATAAACGGTAAACACGTTATCATCATCTATTTTCCTTGATTATTTATTAAACTTGCTCCTTACGAATATAAAATTTCAGAGTAATATTATAATCATTATATATATAACGCACTAGAGGAAGTTAATAAAAATCAATATAAATTATGCAAAAGTCATACTATACAATTTGAATAAATACAATTTTAATTTATAAGGCCGGTTTAGAAAGGCATTTTTGTGATGAATACCATTTTTTAACTCCGCAAACGAGATCGACGCGCTATGAAATCTTTCCAGACATAAATACATCCATAGCGCTCCAAAATCTCATCACTCTCTGATCATACCAGATTTGAAATAATTAATTAAAATCACTAAGGATAAAATAATATACACATGATGTTTTTGCATGCAAATAATAAAAAAATGGGTAAATATATTAAATCATTTTTGGCTTAATAGACATTCTTATATGATTATGACGCTTCATCTATTTTTGAAAGCCGGGATATCTTTACGCATCTCTAATAATTAATATTAATATCCACAAATCTGCATTTAGTATATATATATAATAATAACGCGGTTGCATTGTATCGTCGATCTGTCGCCAGCGCGGTAAAACCGGCGACGGATCAATGCAGTCTTACAACGTATCTGCGATCATCAGACGCCTTTGTGCATCGGAGAAATGCGAAAAGCGCCCGCGCAGCGCTCTATAAATTTACAAAAACCGTACAGTGACCGTGTGTAGTAGGTAGCACTGAGCATTTTCATTCTAATTATACAAACTCTCCGCATATTCATCCTATGCGAGTTACACAGCCATTAAATAAATATATTCGAATATAGCGATAAAGCACTAAAGTTACATGAATGAATAATATTTACAATTTGAAACGATTATAAAATTAACGCGTTTTGCCAAAATCGATGAACGCGACGTTAGCGCGCACATTAATAAAATGGCAGTGGATACAAGTTTAGTTCGCAATTAAAACTACCGTACGCTGAATTCAATCAGTCACTTTGTATAACAAAATAGCTGGATGCGTCGTCACGCGGTCATATTTTAATTACACACTGACAAGATATTAGTGCTTACTTTCAACATTCTACAACAACCTAATTATGAGATCATTTTGGACCACTAATTACAAAGTGAGATTCTTCCAGTCATTTTATAAAAATCCATCGCGTTAAAAAACGACGAGCATAATGAAAAATTTTAATGGCGTAATCGAGTGTATAAATCCTAGATCACTAATCATTAGTCTCACAGACTACGGATTCGACATGTACTGCGTGTGATTAACGATCTAGGATGGATTTCTCTCATCAACGGATTTGTTAAACTTAATAAATACAATATGAACTTAATTAAATGATCTGCTTTTGACATTTTGTTAATAATTCGGCGAAAAGCATATATACGTTACTAAATTTGATAGTCATCGTACGCGAAACAATTCAATTTCATCGCATACAATGCGTGTATAATAATAACAATATCAGTCATTGCATTAAACTAATTTGTAGTTAATTAAAAGTATGGTACACGATTTTTATTGTCGAAATTTGGCGGACATAGGAGACATTGAAAACGTACAAGGGCGAGCCAAATGGGAGGGGGGTGAATATAATTAATCGAATCACAGGCTTACACAACAAGTAATTGTCTTCTTGACTTTTTACAAATAATATGTGTATAAAATAAAAACGTTGAATAGGCACCATTAGTCACCATGCGTATAAGGTAATATTATCGAGGGCAGGCGTTGGCGCCCGTCTGATCCCAGTACACTATTGTCTTTTTGTCGTACAGTTTGTCACTCGACGGTAAGAATCGCTTATCGTACAGCTTGTTATTGGCACATTCCGCGGTGTTATTGTCCACTACGGGCGGTATATTTATGTTGACGTCGCGCACGTTCGTGTTGGCGATTTTGTGTAAAGGACTAGATTGCTGCGGCACCGCTTCCGGATAGTGTTGCATTATCACGTAGCTCTCGTCTTTCCGATCGGAATTGATCTTCGAGTTGTCCGCTTTCTTCGCTTGGGACGGCGAGACACTGCTCGTTTCGCACGTGTGCATGATGTTCGAGTGGCTCAGCAGCAACGGCGAGGAGACTTGCTGAGATCCGCCGAAAGAGCAGTCTCTCGATACGGATAATTTCTTCATCAGCGGCTGTTCGAGATGCGAATGCCCGGATCCGTGAGGTATGTACGTGGCGCTGTAATTAAAAAAATATTCGGTTAAAATCTACGCATTAATATAGGGTCTTATAATAAGAATATAGCGTCGTTTGAATGTCGGCTTTGAGGGCATCAATTGTTTGCAGTTTATACGCATTGCATCTGCAATTTAAAATATTTAAGCCACAAATTGATTATCATCGAACTGTGCCGTTGACAGTTACGACAATGCAAGATTCGTTTTGGAAGTACGGACCAATGATTCTGTCAGACTGAAATCAGCACCAAATGATGAATTTCTTGGGATACAATGTATGGTTTTCTTTTGAGTAGCAACAATGGAAAGGAAAACTGGGTCCTTTGGCAAGAATACGTGGAAGAAATTATGAGCGCCAAAGAGGGTAGCGAGAAAGAGACGCAGAGCGGTTCCCCAACACTAGAATAGAGCTAGTTATCAAGGACAGACTACCTGTTTATCACAGTCCTCCTGAAGCAGTGTGATAAACAATACCAGGGCGACAGAGAAGGACAAGGGAAGGATTTAGTCAGTAAGAATTTGACACTACCCTGGGGCCGTCAGCCTTTAGGGTGTCATATGCAAGATTTCCCTCCCATAGGGGAAAAAAAAAGGTTCACTTTATAAAATGATTTGCCGCTCTCCGATGCTCTCTTCTTCCGAGACGATATCAATCACGCTTGTTCACAGTGGTATTGAATGCAACTAAATGTCACTTCTTAGGACTTAGGAGTATCATCAACAATCTCGTCGACAGATCTGCGAGGATGATGAGCTTTCTTAAGCATAACACAAATCAGTTTAGGAAGACTGAACTTAAAATCATGCATCATTTGGTAACCTTGCTACGCTGTGCATTCCGATCACGTAGAAAGAATGAACAGATCCTTAATGAATTAGTCTTATTAACGATTGGCGAGCCAAACTAATAAATGAATACATTTGGTGCTCGTGTGGATTGGTATCATCCCAAATCCGACAACTCCTTTCATTTAATTCATAACAACGTTGCTTTAATAGCGTGGTTTATCTCACCTTAATTTATTAGAAGCATCGTGAGCATCAGTTCGGGTGAGTAATTTAATAGCGAGTGCAACTAAAAGGAATAATATTAGGGCTCCACAAATCGGTACAGCGATGGTTGCGACACGGAACCAGACTTCGGCGGGATTGCTTTCGGTGGTTCCGGGAGTGCCTATACCAGGCGGCGGTCCCAAATTAATTCCTGGATTGAAACCGGTCCAATTTCCACCAACTAAAAATAATAATGGTTGTTATTTGATGTTGTTTACATGTTGAACAAAATTAAATTTGAATATATTACATACTTGTATCATTTAATTTGATTCTGGATTGAGGACTATCCACGTGATTGCAGAGATCTCTATAGCAACAGAGCACTAAGGAGCCTCCCGCCGATGCGGAAGCGGCTCCCGCATTTTTGCTTTCGGAGACGGCCCACACTGCGGATCCCGATGGAGAATTCATACACGTCGGTTTTTCATCTCTGTTGGAAGAAAAATATACATACAGATTAAATCGTCGAACAAAAATACACAACGTATTATCAGTTTTAATTATTTACATAATGCTAGCGTTAGAAAAAAATTACATCATTAGTTCGTTTTGTTGCCATGCCAATTTTGTGCCACGCGTGAATATCGAGGAGAGACGACTCCTGAAGATGATTAAATATGCATGCAGCGCTGTAAAAAACTGAATGAATAGCGAGGTTTCGAACGGACGCTGTAATTTTTTGGGAATTCAAACGACGCGAGCTCTAAATAGAAGGAATCGTCTGAATGGAAATTCATACGATTCGGATGTATTATCATGACAATGGTCTGTTTTTTAACGAACGATTTGAAATATCAATCATATTAAATGGCTACTGGGGCGTTATCAATAAAAGAGTCCTGGTCCATTAGCACCCAGATAAGAGTCGCCGCATTCAGTCACCACACAGACTAATTGAAATGTTATCAAAAAAAACTGGTTTCCTATCAGGTTTCTTGCGGCATGCAACCGGCGCCAATGGATTCTTTTTGTGTGTTTTTTAGAGCCGCCGTGCAACAAGTGCCACAAAAAGCGATTATCGCCAGTAAAAATCATCTCGTCTGGAAGTCGAGTACGAACTTTCTAATGTGGAAAAAAGGCACACCCGGACAGAATGTCGGCTCATTTGTTGTTGTGTATTCATGAGCTTCATTCGGAATGCGATGGAGCAGGAAGACGATGAGGTCTCGACCTGCACTATCACACTGGCTATGCATGACCTCATGCTTATCACGAATAAAATGCTTTTTTATTTACTAATGAGCTGAGATCGTTCCCCTTTCATCGGTCGAAGGTCATCCACTCGGGAAAAAATGACAGTTCGACGCAGATTCGAATATTCGGCGCGAGTGTTGCCAGTGTGCATAAATATTCCTTATTTTTTGCGTTGCAATTATTTTTAGCTGCGCGTCGCTTTCGACTGAGCGAGACGGGCGATCATAACAGCGAGCGCGAGCGAGACGAAGCACACCTGTTCCTTTATTTGCGTACGATCGCGCTTAACCTCAAATGTTACAACTGTCGAAATTAAAATTATTTTAAAATTATTATATTATGGACGATGCGAGCGTTTGAATGGCGCGACGAGCATTATCAGCGCAATGGCGCTATCTAAACAAAACAAGTACGTGCATGTATTTGCGGCTGATTATGGCGGCCCGTTTATTCCGAGAAAAATAACAATTAACTATACAGCAATTATGGCAAAGCGATCCGGAGCGACCGTCATTTTAGATAGCTTTGACTCCTCGGAGCGACGCCGATCGACGAATAATTCATCATAAAATATACTTGCAAAATATCATGGAATTGTATGTAAATTGGTTGTTTGTGGCGCTGGGGTCCTGCCGAATGAGATACAGTTTGATAGATACGAGCCTCTCGTGCTCTTCGTCTAGGTTCCCATGCATCTTAAATGCATCGTTAGTGATTCTATCCGGTTTCACATTGCGCCGGCTAATTCCTAGGGGCTGATCTGGACTTTGCAATCTTGGACCATAAAAGATGAGAAAAGCCGAGGTGAATCTCAAGCGAATCAGGACGAATTTAAATTATCGGAAAGTTCTGCTCGTTACGGTTGCGACAAGTTTCAACAGGTCTGCACATATTCATTTGGCTCTCATTTTATCACTAAATGTATACATACTGACCTAGCAAATGAACTAAAACGAAGATGATTCATGTTATTATTGAGAGTGCTGATAAAGTTCATTTACGCCACTGTATTTCGTACGAATTCCAACAAGGAAAAATGCTACAGAAGCATGTAGAAATTTATTGAAAGTATTTAATGGAAGCACAGTTTCTGATAGAACATGCAAGATAGTTCCAAAAGTACCCAATTTAACGTATACCGTGATCGAACAGATCATAGAAAATGCCGCAAAAGCCCTAAAAGAGGACGGAGTGGGCACAAAGTCTATGTGTCCAATCGGTCCGATTTTCGGACCGCTGATATGCGGACAAGCTAATGATCGCATACCCGAACAAGTTACAAACAAATTTGTCCGAAGAAGACTGATCCGGGTGGGTTGTTTAAATTTTACAATCGTAATTGATTCATGTAAGATGAGAATGAAGAATGGTCAAGTAAAATTAAAACCATGTGCAACTCTTGAATGGGTATTCTGCGTTTTGTACCCCAAGCGCAGTTGCGCTTGTGGCAGGCGCCTGCTTTGCCAACCCCTTGTTACGGCCCTGGTCAAGATCATGTTGGAGCAAAATCCTTTTTTGACAACATCGGAGATTGCGAAAAGGTTCATATTGTGGATCCCTCCACTTCTAAACCGAAGTTGAGTCTGAGTAAGAAAATGTTGTGTATTTGGTGGGACATTCCAGGATCAACACATTTTGAGCTGTTGAAACCGAACGAAAAGCTAAATTCGGAGAGGTACTGTCAGCAATTGGATCATTTAAAAACAGCACTCCAAGACAAGTGGTTGGCGATTTTCAATAAGAAGGAAATCATATTGCTTCGTGATAATGCTAGGACATATACTGCTTTGGGGACTCGTCAGAAACTCACAGAGCTAGGCTGGGAAATTCTGTCGCATCTACCATACTCCCCAGACCTAGCACCCTTCGATTATAATTTGTTTTTGTCCTTATGAATGTTTTTGCATTCAATATATAAACAATGTATTATTTTGTTTTATTCTGAAAACAGACAGGACTTTCCGGTAGATCAGAACAGAGAATCAAAACGCAGTGTATTCATCATATTGCATTGACATTTATCTATAAACACGCTCAGTTCGAAGTTGATACCGCGTTTGCTCACAGTCGATCAAAAACAACAACGCGTCCACAATTCAGACCGCTGTTTGGAGTTGTTTTAGCGCAATAAAAATTATGTTTTCATACGATATGTGACAGTGGATAAAACGTGGATCCATCACTACACATCAGACTCAAATCGGCAGTCAGCTGAATGAAATGAAGAGGAACAACGATTTAGGTCTGTTTGCAGAAAAGAGATTTGTCGAATTAAACTACGTTATGTGCTCATTGCTGGCGCGTAACTCGAACAAGACTGTCTAACGACCGTTCCGTCTGTCAGATGCGCGCATCGCTCGAAGCATTCCATCAAGAACGGGGACAAAACGCATAAATTGCTCTGATAAATATTCCAGTTATGCGAAGACACCGCCGTTATAATATGCAATCAAATATGTAGAATTGAGTGACAGACGCGTGTTAAACTAAATACCTACGCGTAAATTGAGCGTGAGACGTAACGGTGTCGAGGAAGGTCTTTCATCTATGCTTATTGGGAACATCCATTGCTATTTGAATGATTTTAGATTGATCGGAATTGGATCTGCAGAGCAATGCGTGAAAGACAAGATGTCTACACCAAAAAAAGTTACTGCTTGGTGTGCATTTTGGGCAAATGGAATCATTGGGCCACATTTCTACGAAGACGTGGCTGAAAATGCTGTAGCTTTGAATGTTGAACGATACCAATCAATGTTGAGTGAAAATTCGGGATTGAAATTTTTATTTAACAGAAATCGTACACCTCATCAGCACGATGAAGGCTACTAAATCGAGACATTACCGCTGAAATTTGGACGCTTGGAAACAGTGGCGTAACAACGAATTGGCGAGCTTAGGCGACGCCTAGGGGCAGTGACTGTTTAATCTATGTATACATATATACAGTACATGAATGTTTTTCAAATTGTTATATTAACCTTTCCATACCGGTGATGTATTTACTACACTTCGACTCTAATAATGGGAATAACGATATGAAATATAATAGATAAGGGTTTCAGAATTTTTGTATTGCTCCGTAATATAATTCCCTGGATGTGTTTGATGTCTATTTCTTTCGAGAATTTTTTCAAAATTCTGAATTTAAAAGCAATTAAAGCAATGTTTATTTAGCGATTTTATCACGGCGTTACGGCGAAAATTTGTAGATAAAAATTTCCTCATTGCCCTTTTTATATTCCTAAGAATTATCTCAATGACGTCAAAGTTCGTCGTAGCAACTGTCCACATTTATTGATAAGCAATTGCGAAAGCAAACGTGCCATGATCATCAAATGCTCTGATTCTTAGAGTTGGATATTTCAGATTTAAGTTCATATTATTAACAGAAATTAGAAAACAAGTGATGTGACGTGTAAACACACGGAAAATATGCGGAGATGTCCGCTATATGTATGCAGTCAATCCTCTTATAGCGTTTACTTGGTTTGTAAGTTTAACAAATTTTGTATAAGTGCTTACATTTTTATAGTGGTTCCTATTTCGACACTATAGAAGGGTCGACTGCAATTTGTGATTGAATTGGCGCCTAAATTTACCTATCGTCTCCGGTTCCGCCGATGCATCCATGTCGGGTTCTGGAATCCGAGAGGAGATGCGAAAAGCAACCCCCCAGGGGAGACTTGCACATGTAACCGGTGGTCACGCATGATGGAAGATTGCAGTAGCAGGTCACGTGCTTTCCGCCGTCTTCGTTGCCTGAAACGAACCAAAAAAACAGAACAATGAGCACCGTAAAATTAGTACAACTGACGAAGATTGCCGTGGTAATTTGGGCCTGAAATAAAAGGAGCGCGACTAATCGAATCAATCTTTGGTCATTTGGAGCAGAGACGCGCGTATAAAAAGCGGACCCACAAAAAGAGGAGCGGACTGTCCATTCTTTATCGAAAATCAACAAGTCAGCCCAAGTCAAATAAAAGTCCATTGTGGGATTGTTTGTCGGCCGCGCGAGGGACGAAACAAAATAATAAAAAGATGTACGGGAGGAATGCAGGTATTTGAACAGCGGGAGATCCGCTTCCACCAGCTAACAAACTGACGGGAGGTCGAAACTTGTCCCGAGGTCGGCGGACAGAAGACGCAAACCTTCGTTCTGCGGGATAATATGCTTCTAGGGAGGGGTTGTTACGGTACATTGGTTATCATCCCTGTCTTTCCTCGTTTCGCATTCACCTGTTGCATTCGGTAACAAAGTTTCTGCCATCGTCTGCGGGAGAGGGGGACCATCCATACCCAGTTTTGCAGGTATACATCGACCCAATTAGGCCCGATCCACACTATGGTGCCAGTAACGGTTCGATCTCGCTCCGGTCTCGATCCTATCAAATATTCTTACACGAGAAACAATGAGCGTATTCACACTCTGGAACGATACGATAGTGTGAATATGCTCATTGTTTCTCGTGTAAGAATATTTGATCGGACCGAGACCGGAGCGAGATCGAACCGTTACTGGCACCATAGTGTGGATCGGGCCTTAAACACGAATAAGCCATCCAAACAACAATATAAAATCCATTCAGGTTCAATCGCTATTTTTAAGCATTTAACTGCGAATTTAGAGATTCAGAAAGAGCATTCTTACACGTTGAACTCGGAGACAGAGAGACGGAGAGAGTATCATGCGTACTACGTACGATTGTGTAGATCGTTAACCCAAATTTATCGACTGATAATATGTGAATGTGCTATCGACAGTGTGGTATGTATTTATATACAAACTTCATGCACGCTGCGATGGTCCTGACAGATAAATGGATTTGTTTGAATATACAAATATACCATCTAAAATTATTTTAAATTAGCTCACTATTCAAAGGATCGTCGATTGTGACACTAACGAGGACATTTTTGCAAGGCATTCTGACACCGGTGAATCGCTGGCGATTGAGTGATCGTCCGGATCCTGTTCTTGCATAAAAAATGAAATTTCCACATCGGATGGCTTATCCGTTCTTCAGCCCGCGGCTTTCGGCGGCCTTCGTCTTCAGCTTCGAATCGATCGACATAAACAAGTTACGGAATTTGTGGACTCGAACGTGCCTTCCGATCGATCATTGCTCGTCGCCGACGTTTTGCAACGCGGCGATGATGTAAATCAGATCATTACACGTCGTTGCGACATCGGACCGCTTGAAAATCGACCAAATAATGGATGCACAATGTCGTCTCCGGCTATGCAAAGAAGACTAGGAACTTGGAAGCGCTCGAGGCGGTGGCGCCATTCTTGACAATCCGAGGCCGTCGAGCAAATCGACACTAATTAATGGCATTTCAAGGTACCAGATCAGCATAGAATCACGCCAGTGCATTCATTTTGAATGCCTGAACCGATAAGGCAAAATCCAGGCATCGGGGTCGTTCTGGTCCTATTTGAGTTTCAAACTCATCATCAAGCATTGCTTATCGTGTGCCAAATTTATCAGTTGCGATCAGGACTTTAAACCGAAGCCCTGCATGTGGGTTCCAGAATCATGAGTCATATTTTCTATATTGACAAATTTCTTTATTCCTGATCGATTTGATCGATTAAATGGCTCGTGTTTAGTCGATTGTCGTAGATTTGATTTTCAGCACACGTTTACAATCTTCATTTTAGATAGGCGTTAATCAACAAAATCTTATCTGTTACGTGATATTTTAGTGATTATCGTTAATTTAGGTTATCTTTTTATCGTTCAATCATACAGCATCCCGATTTTATGACTTGCGAGATGTTGTTTCAAATAAGGTAGTTTACCTGCCGCACCCTGTAATTTCTTTGTTATAAACAACAATTTATGGGAAAACTGTTTATGGTAACCAGGAACGAATCAGATACTTTAACTGGAAGTTAAAGTATTGGTTGTTAAAACAAGACCCTTGAATAATAGAATATGTTCGATAATATTCAATGAAATGGATCACACACAAGTTCATCGTTTAGCTAGAGGGGAAAAGAGTTGCTAAACTGAAAGATGAATTACGTGCTTTTTGGACAAATATTCACAGAGTGCCTGCAAAGTTTGATGATATTTTTGAAAAAGTAAACCACGCTCAATTTGCTCGCAATGCTCAATAAAATCGGGATATGGAGGAAGGATTTAGAAATGTTTTCATCATTGTATGATAAAGTCATTCGAGGAACAACACATTGAACTATTGAAACCGAACAAGCTAAATATGGAAAGGTACTGTCAGCAATTGGATGATTTAAAAACAGCACTCCAAGACAAGAAGTCGGTGATGTCCAATAGGAAGGAAATCATATTGCTTCATGATAATGCCAGGCCATATACTGCTTTGGGGACACGTCAGAAACTCGCTAAAAGAGCTAAGCTGGGTAATTCTGTCGCATCCACCATACTCCCCGGATCTAGCACCCTTCGATTATCACTCGTTTCTTTCCTTACAAATATTTTTGCAAGGCAAAAAAGTCAAAATGTCCGCTTTTGATGATTATCCCTTTTTTAAATTTACAATATCAAATTGACAAAATAATTAAACAAACGTTTGGGGAGCGCTGATTTAGGCTCGGTAATGGATATCGGCGCGCGCGGCGAGTCCGTTGATCCATTTACGCCAGTGTCTCGCATCGACAACGTGACATCTGAATAATTATAATTTGAAAATGATAAATAAAATAAAACAATTGAACATTTAAATTTATTCAAATTCGGCCAATCGCAGCCGAGCATTTGAATTGTGACGCGTCGAATGGGCGAATTTGTTTGGGGAAAGTAATGCGGCGATAAAGGGGCGGCGCCACAATCGGCTCTATGCACAAAGGCAATAGAGGTGAGAATGGCGTGACGGCGTCCAGGTAGACGAACAGGTGAGCGCACGCAGACGGGACGGGATATCGAAGGGTACGCGATACAATGGAGTGGCGCTCGACATTATATAAATCTCGGCGTTAAATGGCTCGATGACGGCGCCATTTGTCACTCCTTTTATTGAGCGTCAAGGATTGGGGCGCGTGTCGCGACGTGACCTTCGACGACGGTGCGGTGGCGCCTCCGAAGCGATGTCTCGCGGAAACTTCACTTCCGATGTCGCTAAATTGCATCGAGCCGACGAGGGTTGCCAGCCCAATAAAAATTACGATTTTTTTATACGACGACCAAAACGATCCGTTTATTAACCTTTTAACCGCTAGAATTTCAAGATTGTCACAAAACAATATTTTATTTTTTGTCAATATATACACGCCATTAAAATTGATTATTTATTTAGGGTTGTCACAATTTACCAATTATACTATTCAGAACAGTTTTTACAAGGTTTGGAGGATGAAGAAATGAACTCTATTGAATTTATTTAAAAATAAAATGAAAACACAAAAATCCACTAAAATGTGAAGATATCATAAATTAGATATTTTACGCTAATAAAAGTAAATTCAATTTAGCCCTATGGATGCTATGATGTGTTTTAAAGTACCGTTAAGAAATGCTATCGAATATTTTAGGGGAGAAAAACATATTAACATGTTATTTAATTTTATACATTGAATAGAACGGAAGTTCGTTTGGTATCTTCATTTCACTCGTTTGATCTTGCTAGCGTGCGAGCAAGATGCTTATGCATATGCTTCTGTCTTGAAATACGCGGCATGTATCATAGAAATCGTGGTTGAAATATCAGCGTTCAATTTAAAAACTAGCTAGTGAAATCACCCATTACGAGGACCAAAGGCAGAATTTGACCTAAGCTAAAAAATTAGATGAGTTCAGGGTCCTCAAACTTAAATGCGCCAAGGGTCTCTCAAGAGCAAAATCGGCCACTGATTCAATTGCACGAACGGCGTACAATCTTTGAATCAAGATTTTGATAATAAAGTAAATTCGCCAGATTTTTAGGAAATATCAAGCCCAAAACATCTGCCGCTAATTGATTATCTGTAAATAGTCCCGCGGTTTAGCATTTAGATTCGTAACTCAATCATCTTGGGTTCAAATCTACAGGACGTGTGGATGGCGACCACATTTTTAAAATACATATTCGCTATGAAAAACACATCTAAAAACGGTCATAAAAGGGATTGCAATTTATGTTTTGCTAAAAAAATATAGTAGCTAATTGTAGTTAAGAATAATCGATATGTCCAACATTACTTCGATTCCAAACCCCTCACTGTTAATCCAAAAGCGAATAATTGGCACAAGACAATAGTGGGAGAAATTAAAATCACCATAATTATGGATATGGGCCTAATTTTCGCGTTTTTCGGTTGTTTGAGGGGCAAAATTAGAATGACTTTAATTAAATCTACGATCTATTTTAATGTTTTGTCTCAAATTCTTCAAAATGACATAAAAACTAAGTGAACAAAAACAGACGATATTTTATAGAAAGTGAAGATGAAGGACATCCAGTGCGCAATATGAATATATCCTCTGATAGAGATTCAGAATCGGAGGAGACAGTCCAATCTACTGGGAAATGGAAAATGGGAAAATCCAGATCCACACATTATATCGTCGGGAATTCATCAAAGCTATAAAATGGATAAAGTTCTAGATTTTTTCAGCATCGATATAATAATGTCTATAGTTACGGAAATTAATAGATACGCCGCAGTCAGATAAGACATAATATTATTTCCGAATCTAAAGTGCGAAAATGAATCGATACATTTATGAAATGTTGATTCCACGTCATTATTCTATTTATACGAGTATATACTTTTTTCCGGGATCATTTTTTGTTATGATTTTATTACGGAAAAAAATTTTTAAAGAAAATTATTGGATGCCATAAAAAATGCTTTATAACCTTGATATAATATACTATAATTTACGTTTATACATTAGGTTGCGTTATATATATAACACATAAAAATGCAGCAGAATAAATTTAAAAAATGTATTTTCCGGTTAAAAAATAGCGATCGGCGCAAGGAATGTATTTATTTTCGAGTATTATGACGTCATCGACGACGTCGTCAGTACTCCGCGGCAGTTTCGCAGGCGGCGATATATCGTGCTTCGGCAGTCTGATGGTTAAAAGCTGGCAATTTGAAAACGTAATCTCTCGATGAAGTAATATTTATTGGATGTATGCAAGCGACGGTTCGAATGCGATTCGTCGACGCTGGTCTATTTCGGTGTCCTCCACGTGGTGCGCTCCGCTTCCACTTCGACTACTTCCATTTCTTTCCCGCGCCGATTCATTTTTCTTGGCACGTCGGGGCGCCGTATTGTTTTTTTTTCGGCGTCGCCTCCCGCGAGACTCCCGAGAGCGTTCATTCATCGTCATCGGTCGGTATTTTGGGCGCCCGCAAAAAATACTTATTTTATGACGTTCTTCGCGGCGAGTAAACACAAATTGGCGTGCGGTTTCCGCGTTTTCCGAGCCGAAAGCGAACCGCGGGGAGGGATGACGGCGCACGAGGGAGAAACGACGAGGTCGACTTCCGACTTTCAAACTTTCTTCGCGGCGGATCGAACGCAAATGTTTATCGAATTTTATCGCATCGGGCGTGCGTATCCGAAACGATGGGATGCGAATCGTCGGCGATCTTGCGTTTCGCCGATTTCCGAAAATATCGGAGCGAAAAATTTAAAGCGCGGCGCCGGGCGAGTTGCGCCGTCCCGCCGCTAGATGGCGCGGCCGTCGCCTGTCACGACTTTCAAAACTTCTCCGATCGAATGCGATTCGAAACAGGCAAATCGTAAATCTATAACATAATCGGCGACGCGATTCGTACGCGACAAAATTATAAAGCGGCGTCTCACCGGCGACTATCACCGGATACATCTCGAGGCCGGTCGATTCGACGATCTTCGCAATGGTTATCACAGTGCACGAAGTTATTCACAGCACATATCACAAGTTTGCCGCTATTTTCGTTTGGGCATTTCGTTCTGTCACTCGCGAATATCACATGTCGAAACGGGCACACTTGTTTAAATTTGTACGCTTTCACTCGATGGGGGCGAATCCGAACAGCGGACGAAATCCGGGGCGACGAGAGCGCGGAGTGCGGATGCGATGAAAATTACGCGAGCGAGTTCCGAAGCGGAAACCGCGACGACGGACGTGCGCTCCGCTGCGGAGCCCGACGTCGACTGAACGCCGAAGGGCCCGACGGCTGGCGCCCGGCTTCGTCTGCGCTCTCCCCACTTTCTGCCCCTCCTTCGAGACGGCGGCGAGGGAGTGGGGGAGACATGGGAACTTTCGGCGCTCAGACGCTCTCGTCTACCTGAGGGCGCCTGCTTTCTTACCCTAATTTCGCCCTTTGTGACGTACCTGTAAGTTACCTGCGGAAACAATAGGCGACTATTGTCTGCGACCCTCGACTGGCGACAGGCGATGGACGACGGACGATAGGCGACGGGGATGATGTGAGGCCGACGCAAAAAACATCGGCACTCAAAATCGTCAAACAAACGCAAACCGCCATGGACGGAAATGTTGCCATTTAGGCCTAATTATAATTAACCCATTGCGGACATGTATTTCAATTATTCGATTATTTCATTAAAAAATATTTCTTAAAATTTGCAATTCGTTCTCAAATTATTAATTTTGAATTAATTATTTCGTAATTAATTCAAAATTCTAAAACAGTTCCCTGGTGTATAGCCAAAGCGATATAGTTGCTTTAGATCAGGGGTTTTTAACTTTATTGTGGTGACGGGTGCATGCCGGATTCAAAAAAAGAGATTTGCACATATTTTAAACATATATAAAAAACAATAAATACTTAAACCTTTTTTTGTGCGGTAGATGCGTTCCGCAGAAAATCGCACAAAAAAAGCTGTGACTTGCATAGAAAAAATGAAGATTTGCGTATCATGGATTTTAAAAACTTTTTACACAGTCCCAAAATATAATTTTAGTCCAAATTTCGGTTAGTGTTGATGATTTATTTCCTATTTTATCCAATATATCTTGATACGTACTCTTCAAGAAATTAAAAAAAATTGCTTAAAAAAAAACAGCATAACTTCGAAATCGCACAAAAAGATGTTTGATTTGCTGAATTCCAAATGTTTTCATTTTGTCATTTTGTATGTCTAAAATTTCTCAATTTTTGGTGTGTCTTTTGAAAATTTTTCTTTGAAATTAGCAATTTTAAATTCAAAAAAAATATTTAAGATTTTCAGATGAGTAATAAATAATGTGACATCAAAAATATTTTCACCAATTACTTTTTCTATCATTGGAAAATATACAAGAGATTTTTTCGAAAAGACTCGTTTCTCCCTGATGTTCAAGATTTAAATTGTTTATTTTTTCACAAATATCAGTCAAAAACGCTAAGCCAATTTATACAAACTGCTTGGAATTTTGGTGAATCCAATTATGGTTATCTAATGGTTAGAATGTTTGACCTTTTAAAATAAAAAAAATGTTTTAATCGCGCACAAAAAATGGCTTCGCGGGCACGGGGCTGGGAAGCCCCGCTTTGCATTAAGTCTATTAAAAAAATAACTTCAGAAATCAATAAAATTATTTAATTAATTCTTATTATTTTAATAATATATTTGTATGTAAAATTATTTTGTTATAATAGATGAATTTTCCTGTGTACAGCAAAATAACATAACTTATATATATTTTGTGCTAAATCTCAATGAAATCCAATTAAACAGGCCCTTGACAACAGTCCCCTGCACTATAACAGTCCAAACGTGCAACATATGTTTGTGAGCGTTTAAGATCGATAAAGAGGATGGCGAAATCCATATTTCTAAAGTTTCTACGATAATCAAATTCAAACACTTAGATTAGATCAAGGCATATGTTACAATAGAATCTGTAATCCAAATATACTTTAAAAAGGGAATATATTATTCAACAAAAGACTGGTTCTATAATATAGAACTCATAGTACTGAAATGTTCTTACAATTTATGTGATTTATCAGAACCGTAACAAAGGCGCAATTGGGCTTGGGGTGCAAAACGCAGAATACCGACCCGATTGAGAGTTGCAAATGGTTTTTATTTTAATCAAGCATTCTACTTTACATGAATCAACATTGATTGCCTCTGTTCATTTTTATAATATACACTGAGTTGTCTAATCTCTCTTTTCTTCGTTATTACTTAAACATTGAGCCGACCCAGCCGGCATAAGTCCGCAATAAAATAAAATGTAAACAATCCACCCGATCAGTTTTCTTCAGACAACTTCATAATGAGAATTTGTAATCGTTCTGTAGACATGTTCAGGTATGGCATCCGATCGCGAGGCGCTCATTCGTCATATCAGGAGTCCGAAAAGTGGACCGATTGGACATACAAACTCTGTCTTCTTTTAAATTTTTTTGCGGCAATTTCTATGATCTGTACTCATTAATTTTTTTAGGACTCGGGCATATTCTGACATACAATTTGCTTTAAGCCCTCGATATGCGCGTTATTATGAATTTGCTATTACGCAGCAAGTAGGCGGTAAATATAAACCTAGTTTTTTCAATCATGATTTCTGTCAAAAACTTCTATAGACCCCCTAAAATATATGAGGCGCCCTATATTTATGAGACCCGAGACGCGACAATTTTATTATGTATTACACAAACACGTCTTTTAGTTAACGCTTTCCGTTAACAAATGCAATGCATAAAGTCTACTTTTCCCAGGAATTTCACTTCAATCGCGCGAGACGATCTCTATTAAACCCGATTCCTCGGAAGTCTTCCGCTTTCCGATCTGAAAAAAAGTGTAGATAAGTCCACGTGTTTTCGAAAAAAAAGTCAAATCATCATTGGACGCAATCGATGGACGTTTGCGCCATAAAGATCATTATCAAAATGAGTCAGGAAGACTGGCGCCGATTTTTTGCCTGAACATATCTGGTATCGCAAATATATAGACGATAAGTAAAATCAGCATGTGACGGCCCAAAGCCACAATTATCGCGAAAAAATATAAGAAAATCGGTGTATTTCTCTACCTTTAAAAGATATCGGGGGCTATAAATAAGGTTTCCATCGAAAAAATGTGCACGCCGTGATTTTATGTTCAAATACATACCTGTCGATTCATTCATGTCTCGGTACTCGTCGGTTTAATCCAGATATTCCCGTTATCCTGTATGCAGGACGATATTATTGCCAACAAACGCACGATCTTTAATTTACGCAGTATTTTCTAATTATTCCATGCGAGGCATTATTAGTGACCCAAAAATATATACGTGAACAAAAAATATTTCCATTGATTTAGGAAACATTGAGCATTTTTTGAAAAATCGATAAGTAGAAAAGAAAAACGTACAAAACTCGAGGTTAGGTTTTTTTCAATTGTATTTGGATTTGAACATGATTTGAAAACCTAATAGAACCTTAAAAAGCCTTTTTGAAAAGTTCCTTTGAGAGAAAAAAGATTTCCTTGATCATAATTTGTTCCGTGGCTATACAAATAGAAAAATATTTTTTGACTGTAATGTGAGGAATATCCCTGTAATTATGGAATCCAATGTCGAGCCAAAATTTCGATCCCGGGTTTTCGGGATTTTCAATAGTTTATTCAAACATTACATTTCAAAAATTACATTGATAACAAATTATTTATTTCCGTCGCTGCAGATTAATACTTATATACTATAATACTTTTATGTATTTCGTAATTATATTACAGAGGAACACAAAGATTTTGAACTCCGTGTCTATTATATTTCATATCGAATTTCCCATTATTAGAGTCGAGGTGTAGTGAATACGTCACCGGTAAGGAAAGGTTAATATAACAATTTGAAAAACATATATGTGTATACATAGATTATACAGTTACTGCTCCTAGGCGTCGCCTAAGCTCGCCAATTAGTAGTTACGCCACTGTTTCCAAGCGTCCAAATTTAATTATATTTACTAATCCCGGGATTCATGAGCATCCAAAGCTGTCCGGGATTGGATTCCCGATAAATGTGATTTCTGCATTTTCTTCATCGATCGTATTAATCACGCTCACGTATCTATATTTCATATTTGGCCTATTATAGTGCAGGGGACTGTTGTCAAGGGCCTGCTTAATTGGATTTCATTGGGATTTAGCATAAAATATATATAAGTTATGTTATTTTTCTGTACACAGGGAAATTCATTTATTATTACAAAATCGTTTTCTAAGATATAAATATAGATAGGGGAACTGTTCACAAAATGCTGAGACATACGTTTAAATGTACTTATTAGTTTTATAATCATTTTTAAATAAATTAACAAGAAGATTTAATTAACAACCATGCAATATTGTTTAAATAATCCAATAATTTGATTGATTCCTAAAGTCATTGATTTAATGTACCTATGGCTTTGGTGACACACAAGGGGACTGTTTTTAAGCATTATAAAAACGTTTTTCATAGATATTTTGTAATCTAAACACTTCAATGCGCGCATAATATCAATCGAATCACGCCAAACATCATTAGATCATAGAATTTCGCGGCTCAATCTTAGATTTGCTAAATAATTGATTGATATTGCATTCAATTTGCATCGATCGAATTGAATGAACTTTCAATCGTGCAATTCAACGACATTCGATTACTCACAGTCGATGCTTTAGATTAAGTAAATTTGGCACTGATGTGGTGAATAGGGGGCTTTCTCCATTGTAGAAAGTGGCAGAAGCTGCTTCGGATGATTCAAGCGTAGAACTGGAGTTTGTCTTCTATTTGTACTGCCGAAGCGACCGACAGTTACTGCGGTTTCTATTTTCGGCGCGCATCTCCCAAGTCCCCTTTTTCACGGTTCCTCCTCTTTATTTATCTGTTTTTTTTTAGGTTTTTTTTGTGGATTTCTCTTCACGCAACATCGAGCTATGATACCCACAGCATTTTACAGATCGTCAATCAATGCCAATCGAACGAATTGAGGATTTCCCCGACGATCGGCCGAAGTGACCCGACTCTTTCGATTCGACGGTATCATCGTCCATCAGATCCGGCTATGGAATTTTGACGATGTGATCTTCTATCGGAAAATCCGAACAGATATCGGTAGCTATCTTCGTCCGTCATGAAATTGTTGAAATTTCCAGCTTACGTCTATGATAAGGCGATGCATTCAGGACGATAAGATACGAGCTGAAAATCCATATCAATTACTGTTACGTCACTCTCTTGGATTATTGTGAAATCCAGTGACGAATGTAAACAGTTTTTATCTTATTATCGGGTTTGTACGATTTCCGAGCAAATTTCACTGGGGATGAACGATGCTTATCAGCAAGATAGCCCACTCACCTGTCGCCATGAACTTGAAGTGGTCTTTTTCTGGGTTTTCGACTACCTTTAAGAGCGGTCTTCGAACCCAATCTCAACTATATTATGTAGTATTATGTTGATTATCGAGACATGAGTAATGTATGATCTATTTTTGAGCAGTGCGATTAGACAAGTGGATGCTAAAAAATAGATGTGTGATTCATTCAATTTAAAGATTTCAACATGTTCAGTCAGCAGACGTCAGAAAATAGCGTTGACCATAACTTGGAGATGATAACTTGGAACATGACCAAGGATTCTCCTTGTTCAGCTCAGAATGAAAATAAAAGTCAAAGGACGCCTACATTCACAGCAAGACATCGTTAGGCGCTTTCTCGATTAACACTAATTCGATATAAGGCGATGAAATAAATTCAATCGAAACAGCAAGACTAGGAAATGCAGATGAGTAGGATATTGATGAATTACTACAGATTTCCAATGCGAGTCTTAACAACAACGACCTTCAAGAACTGGCATAAAATAGAGCTTGAAAATAATGATTTTAAGTAGATATTCTAGCCTAAAATTTTGAAAAAAAAATCGATTTTATTTTTTTTGCATTTTTTCAAAGCTTAGACATTTACAAATATATTGTCTAAAGAAATTTCCAAAATTATAATAATTTACAGATTTATAGCTAATTAAGGCGGTCCTATCAAAATTAAATCTTTAAATGCGTTTTTCTCGAAATGACTTTTTTCAACACGGTTGACATAATATCTCAAGTTTTTAATAACCGATTTACTTCAAATTTGATACAAATATTTTCTATATATATTTTTCTATTGTCCCTACCAGATTTATGTCAAAAAAATATTTTTAACTATTCAAAAAAAAATTAAAACGGTGAAAAAATAAGGATAAAAAATTACTTTTTTTAAAAAACCATTTTAAAGTCATTTTGCAATTTTTTCTTTCTTTCTGAGGTAGGAACTATAGCGACATTTTTGTAAATTAAAGATCTATTTTTAAATTTTAGTTTTAGATGATTAAAAGGGTTGAAATCGTGTCAACCAAGACGCTCAAAATTTGTACCCCTTGACTAGAATATCCTCTTAATAAAAGATAACTAAAATCGTCGATCAAATTATAGCGAATGATTTAGATTATGAAAAGGTTTCAAAAGCAAGAAAAGGCGACACTCTACTACTTGTGTTCCAATGTAAAAACATTATTTTATAGACGTTTTTGAACAAGATTTTCATTTCCCTGAAATATATTGCAGTAGAATGGACTATGAATCGATGTTCAATATTGAATATGTTCATATCGGATGCATTTTTTTCCTCAAATATTTCAATTCATAGTTGCTTTTTATGCTATAGCTTATTACTTTCAATGGGGCTTTTCGCTCTTCAATTGATTGCACAGGTCCGCCATTATCTTTTTTGTTCATTCATCAATGTAACAGCAATAGCAACTAATTCTAACCGAGCCAGATAACATATTGTATGGTGTTACATATGGTCATTCATTGAAATGAAAATATTCGTGCGGGGAAGATAAATATGAGCTCGCTGATAAAGCAATTTTCAATGTGAATAGTCAAGGTGGACACTTTGAATTTAAGTCGTGGGAAGCATTACAATGATAATATACAATTTATATTGGATTCGAACCTGGAAATGAGGTTTGATTTGAGAATATCTGTCGATTTTTGGGTCTTTCAATAAAGACGCTCAATTTTTAAATGTGAATAAAACAAGTTGTGTGTAAGATATCTACTCGATTTTATTTTTATTCAAAAGAACATTTTATGGCATTAAATATGAAATATAATATCGTTCAATTGTATGCCACAACTTTGCTTGACGGCGCGTATTCGGGAGGTCCAAGTTTTGATGACAGTCGTATAAATCTGGCTGAACTTGACTGAATGCTCTCAAATCGCTCGTGTAGAATGTTCATCGTGGCATATGCTGTCTTATTGGAACCACATATCGTCGGTATCCATATCATTAAAAATTCGACTATTTTGCATGTTCACACATCTATTATGATGATATTTTGGCGAAACATTTTTCGAATGGAGTATTTATTTTGAAAATATTTTTTGATAACTTGTACACATTGTTCAACGCTATAATCTTCAATAATAATTTGCCATATATGATTGAATAATTTAAAATACATTTTATTGAATTTGATTTAACATTATGGCCGTTATAATCTAACAAACATTGAGCGTCTTTATTGAATTGGTTTGTATTTTCAATATTGATTGTTTTGATGATTCCTTCATCTACTGAGCGTAAATATTAATCCTGTCATTTTATAAAATAAGAACGTATGAATATAATATTTTCGATGTTAAATTATATAGTATTTATAATGTATCGAAAGAGGAGTGTTTATGTTAGTGTTGCAGATGCACACCTTTTTGTTTTGCGATATCGAATAACATTGGGATTTTCAAAAGCATCCCATGCACCTTTTCTTCTCCCCCATTGAATCGGCTCCCGTAAGATGTTGAGTGGAAGTGAAACCAAACAAGAGAAGAGCGAAGGGCAAACAAATTTGTCCTTTGTTGATTTTGTTATCAAATGTCTGTTTGAACAGGTCCCATTATCGCCCTGTTAGTGGAGGCCCTCCGATCTAAACAATGTGCTGGTATTTGAGAAAAGGGGAGGAGGGTCAAAATATGTTTTTTTTTGTAAACTCATACAGCAAACGAAAAATGCTAATTGAGTCCTTTTTATCCTGCGGCGACACCGTGGGAGAGAAATGCATCCTCTCGAGATGCATCCTATTGATAATGGAACTCATCCGAATGCGTTATGTATGTTTTAAATAATAATTTTAAACGCATTTAAATCACTCTTATTGCACTTCGAATTCATCTGGTCATCTTCTCCCCAGAGTTTGGAACCGAAACCGAACCGATATAAATTTTAGGAATGTAATTGGAATGAGCAAAATAACGATTCGAAGCTCTGGTTCGTTCCGATACCTGATTTAATCCCGTCATTTATGCATCCAAATCGAAACATTTAAATCCCATTTCCAGGAATGCTGCGGCCTGCAAAATTATAGCCGATCCTGTTGTCTTACGTTTCGAAAGCAATTAGGAAGCCTATTTTCGGACGGCTCGTATACTATGACACATAATGGCGGCCAGGTCGTAAAAAATGCATTAAAATCATACAAAGCAGGGGATTTGAACATCCGAGTGAGCTCTTTGATGGTTTGGAAATCGTTCGAATTCCAATCGGAGCCGATATATCGTTCTTGAAAATTTTCCACGGCCGAAGCGCAGGCTTATGGTGATTGATCTTCGAGCTGATCCGGTCGTGTCGTAAAAATGAAAATGCTTTTAAATTGTAAAATCGACCATGTTTTAAGGCACCTGCCTTGAAGATGTGCACATTTAAAACAACAGAAATGTCTCGAGACATTAAATTTAATTGCACAGTGTGTGGAATTTTATAAATGTCGCTGCGTTTATGAAAATGGGACAACCCCGTCGTAAAAATACCTCTTAAAATATAGGTTTCGTTGATGTTAATAAGTTGAAATATTGCAGGAAACATATTTGAGTTGTATATCATTTGTCCAATTGTTCCAGCAGTATTTAAAAAATTCCATAGAAATGTGTATGACATGGAATTTAAATGTCTAAATCTATGCTATTGGAATGTACGGTTTTCGTTCCGGTTCAGTTCCAAATATTTATATACGTTCAGCTACGATTTTCATTCCGGTAAAATAACGGTTTACCGAGTTTATCGGTTCGAAGCCCTATATTTAAGTGCACTTTAATAAATCATAATTCAAAAACATGGACGCTTAGCAAATTTTCTCAATGATGATGAAATTATGACCTTATAAGGTCTAAAATTTATCAAATTTATGTTTAAATTATTATTGCAAATTCAGTTACTTGATGATAGGTTTACCGTACCAGTCTTTTATTTTTAATTAGAATTTATGTTTGATGTATACAGTCAACCCTCCTATAGCGTCCACTTCGTATGCGGCATCTTTTACGTAAGTAACAGATGAACTACTTAAGGTTTAACGTGTGTTAGTCACTTGCACTTTTTAACAAACTAAACATGTACAAATTTTATATGAAAATGTCTGAAACATTGGAAAGAAATGGGGTTCACATTTTCTATCAAATACAACGCCAATGGGATACATTTATGGAAACTTATTATAGCCCTTATAAGAATCATACGTTTTCTGAAGAAAATCAACGATCTAAGCATTTAGGTAGTCATATAGAAAAGCGGTTG
Source organism: Stenopsyche tienmushanensis (assembly GCA_008973525.1). Classification (NCBI taxonomy): domain Eukaryota; kingdom Metazoa; phylum Arthropoda; class Insecta; order Trichoptera; family Stenopsychidae; genus Stenopsyche; species Stenopsyche tienmushanensis. The sequence goes on from WACJ01000405.1 coordinate 1,559,020, forward strand.
TTAAACAGGATCCGTTGATCTAGAAAATAAGATTATATGGACTCCTAAGGTCGAGGGATATTTTCTTTGTTTCGAAGTTGGCGCACTTGACGTGTAGGGGGGATCATAACGGTCAGTTAGTTTGATGTCGCGTGTTTATCGGCCATTTTGTTCATTTACAGTAAATTCTTCCGATGGAGAAGTCGTCGCGCGCTCCTACCACCTCTAGTGCATACGAGATCCGTGCGACCATGCATTTTTAAATTTGCAGAACAATACCACCGCGAATATCTATCGGAAATAGGGAATCCAATCCCGGAACATAACAGAAATCATACACCTCACCAGCACGTTGAAGACTATTAAATCGAGACATTCCTACCGAAATCTGGATGTTTGGAAACAGTACATGTATGTTTATTAAATTGTTACATTAACCTTTCCCTACCGGTGATGTATTTACTACACATCGACTCTAATAATGGCAATATCGATATGAAATATAATAGATGCGGGCTTCAGAATTTTTGTATTCCTCCGTAATATAATTACGAATCACATCAGAGTATTAAAGTATTCATCTGCAGCGACGGAAATAAATAATTTGTCGGGAAATCGGGAATTTTGAGAGTTTTAGTCCGTATCTCAGCAGATAGGAATTTTATCAGTCACATTGATGGTATACGAAAATGCATTTAAATATCTGATGACGATACCTCCAACAAGTGTGGAGACTGAGCGTGCATTTTCAGCAGCAGGTTGCCAGGCTACCAAAATCAGATCCAGACTAAATGACGAAACACTCGATGTTTTAATGTTACTTCGGGCATATTTTCACGAGGAGACGAGTAGTGGGAGACCATCAGTGATTTCTGACGAATTTGCGCAAAAAATTGAAGAATAAGTGCGAAATGACCACCATGTGACGCTTGACGACCTTCACAAAGTATTTCCTGGGATTTCTCGAATTCTCCTCGGTGATATTGTGTCGGAAAAACTTGGCTATAAGAAGTTGTGCGCGAGATGGGTGCCCAGAATTCTTACACCGGAGTATTTTAGATCATTTTGCATAGGGGGAAGGAACATTTCTGAACTCTATCATAACGGGGGATGAGACACGATTACGTCACTACACCCCAGAATCCAAAATACGATCCAGAAAGAGCTGACGGTGGAGTTCTGTGACACTGGCATACAAAAATGCGATCGTCATTATAGTTTTATCTCGGATTCGAATTCAATTAGTGTTTATTTTACGCTCTAAAAATGTCCAGAATTAGATTTTTTAATGGGGTTCTCAGACGCTTTGTATACAGAATCCATTAGGAGGACATCCGTCGGAGTTCGGGCGCGTTTATTTATCCGCTTTTAAAAAGGAAGTTTCCTTATCCGCGGAGCACTCCGAGACGGCGGACTCTCCTCCTACAAATTGAGGATTTATCGGGAGTATTTCATTCATTATCATCTCGCACGTCCATTCATGAAAAGTGGTTTCTCATGAATGAAAGAGTCGGCGATTGGACGCATCCGAATAAGGCGTTTCACTAATTCGACATCCTTAATGGAATATGCTACACGGACTGGTTTCCAAACTGTAATTTTTAAATTTCATAACGCAAAATCGGCATCTCAAAATTTCAATGTAGATTTTCGCATGTTGATATCGGCGCATAATGTGTTTCTTTGTTTGATAGAGATCGATATTTCAAATTTAGTGGACTCTGGAGGGTCGTCTCAATTGTTTGAAATCATTCAAAATATGTATTTGTGCTCTTCGCGCATTAAAGATCTATGAAGTTTTGAGAAGATCTGTCTTAATGAGATCCATAAAAGAGTGCGCCCCATTAAATCCTTCCTGTGATAAAAGCCTGACGCTGATAAAGGCCGATCTAAACGACCTGGAAATCCTTTTAAAGGGTCAACCACAATCTATGTTGTTACCTATCCCGCCGGAGGACTTCTTCGCGATTGCCGTTGGCCGTATCTTTTTACTCCTCCGGTTTTTATTGTGGTTCCGAAGGCACTCAGCACGCATTAAGGCTTTATCTCTAAATTTTTATAATGGATTTATCGAGTCGATGTCTCGGATTTATGATTTCGACTCTATTGGCGGCTTAGGATTCGGATATTTCTGAATAGCATACGATGTTTTAGGCTTATCGAGGCTAAATAAACCACAAGAATTCGATAATGTATGCCAAAGGTTCAAATAAAACTATTCCGATCGTAATAGCACTCGAAGAAAATATTGACCGAATTGACTGAACATAATATGACTGAAACTAATTCAAAAATAATTTCTTAAGTTGTTGGAAATAGAAATCAGTCACATAAATATGATTCAATTGTGGCCATATACATCTTTAATATATATGATACATTAGGATAATTTCATTCAAAATACTTTCATAATGCGCCCTATTGTCCATTTCAAAAGATAACATCATAGATATTTTTGTAATATGATTCAATATTTTATCTAAATCAAAGAAAAACAATGTTTCAAATATGTACGTATATATGTATTCAAATAAATGTTTGTGAATGGTAAACGTCATTGATGATAACATTGCGAGCATGATTTGAGAATATTAAATCCATTAAAAATATATTTTAGATAGAAAGTTGGGGTGCTATCTTATCTAATTGTTGACTAATTGATGATGTAAATAAAAATTTAATTTTTGTTAATGGATTGCATCCATTATCTTCTAAATCAATTTATTTTAGATACAATTATTTGATGCGCACGTTAGATACAAACGAAAAACGCGCAAAAAAGAGCTTGGATCCATAATCCAAAAGAATGCTTATATCAAGCCATATGAATCATATGCTTATTGTAATTGATAGGTCCCACGTGATTGTCGGCCATTTTGTTCAGTCACAGTAAATTCCTCCGATGGAGAGGTCCTCGCGCGCTCCCATCACCTTCCGTCCGTGCCAGACCTGCGCGGTCATCCGTTTTTTGATTTAAACATAACAATACCGCCGCGAATATCCATCAGAAGCTCGTGAATGTTTATGATAGTGATGTGATGAGTCGACAACATGTCGTATACAGATGTCTAAAATATTATATTTAAATAAAAATTTATCAAAACAAATAAGCATCGACTAGTTTTAACGGATCAAAACATCAGTTTTTATCTATACAATATTTTTACTATGCCTATGTTATTCCCGCAAGTGTAAACAGTAAGTTGACAAAGTTTTATTGCAATCGGATAAACTGTATGGAAGAGCATTAAATACGGACAAACAAACATTGATTTTTATAGACTATGCCTATGTTACTCGCGCAATTCTTAGCAATGATTGGACGAAATTTTATTGCAATCTGATGAAAGGTATGGCAGCGCATTACATACGAACAAAGAGATATTAATTTTTATATAATAAAGAAGATGAATTTTCACTGACTTATCTGAAGATTTATTCTAAATTTGATTTTAATACGATGATTCGCTAAAAAGTTTTTTGTACAGATTCTCTAATTCTTAGCGGTATTTATTGGATTAAGAATATAATAGAATTTTGTATAGTTAAAAAATGGAAATGATTGGTCTTAAAGTTCCATTTAAATATACGAAGCCGAACTTTATCGTCCCTGTTAAACATTCATCTGTCTTCGTGTCCAAAATTAAATTCTGTATGGCGTCTAATTTCTAAGTGTGAATGTCCACCCAGCAGGCCATCTGAATGAATGTATCGAAGATGTTTTGGTTTTGATTAAGTTTCTAACATTCATATCGGTTCGGTTACTGTTTTTGTTCTGGGAAAAATAACGGTTTTACCAGTTTTCGGTTAGGTTCTGGTTCGAAATCATGGTATCGGTTATTAAACAAGAATATTTTCGATGGAATGTAAAATTTAAACAACTCATCTGATCAGTCTTCTTCAGACAACTTCATAATGAGAATTTTTTATCGTTCTATAGATATGTTCAGGGATGGCATCCAATGGCGGGGCGTTCATTCGTCATATCAGCGGTCCGAAAAGCGGACTGATTGAACATACGATCCTAATGGCCACTCCGTTCTCTTTTAGGGCTTTTTGCGGCATCACGGAAGCAACGTAGCGTCTAGACACTTTCTATTATAGTATTTTTCTTACAACAGTAACCGGTATCTCGGCAAGTTAGATCGTGTACTTTTGGTACTATCTTTGGATATTATTTTTAAACATACGTTATAATAGTATAATGCATTTATAATAGTATTAGTTAACTTAAAAAAAAAAATTGGATTTAAGTTGGGGTTAAGATAGATATTTGTCACGGGCGCTTCATACCCTTATTATGGCTCTGGCAAAACTCCATGTCAAAGTTACATTTTCATGCAAATCTTTTGCCACAAAATACTATTTTTTGTCGCTAAAATTGACCATTGGCGTGGATGTTATTGATTAAGCAGGATGTTGAAATCCGATGATCAACCATCTGAATCTTCTCCCATGGCTCATTAACGTCTTTACACTGTTGAATGATCAATTTTTAACTTTTGTTTTCGTATATTTTGATCATAGACAGTGGCGGATTTAGCACTTGGGAGGTCCCTGGCTTTGTATAAACTGTTAACCCAAATTAGCCCTTGGACTTGTATACATTGTTAACCTAAATTTATCGACTAATAATGATATTTAAATGATATAATGAATGGATTTAAAGTTTATTTTGTATGTTTATGCAAATAAATGATCGAATATTGTGTGCTATCGACAGTGTTTATTTATTTATATACAAGCTTCATACATGCTGCGACGGTCCTGACGGATAAGTGGATTTGTACGGACGAAATTAATTCACTACTCAAAGCGTTACTCAAACGATTCATTGTCCCTCTTTTAACTATTATATATTGTACCGCAAATGGAATGATCAAAATTTGCATGGGCGTTCGATGACACATTTACAACCAACTCAAAGAAATTGTTCGATTTTCAAACAAACAAGTTATAAATTTCGATGTTAGATTGTCGTCAAATTTGTGGGCAATATATTTTGAGTGCAATATAAATATGCACGGGGTTGACTCTATCTAGTGATCCCTATCAAAATATCTGACATGAGATATATTTATAGGCTATAAAGTCATCATGCACTATAAATAAAGTCCAAATTTGTCCAAACATTATCGTCCGAAGTGATCTTATCTATCGTCGAGATTAATGCGAATCCTTGAGGAGATCATCGATTGAACTGTCGCCATCGACGCCTCAATCGATGCGCCGAAGCTGGCAAAGCCGAGGATCAGCTCCCAAAAGAGATGTCTCGGACGAGATTGTGTTTTAATAAATGTGGTGGATGATTTGCCACTTTTGTGCATCGTATATGATACATCGTCCAGGTAATTACTATGCTGAGTGGCGACTTGGCAAACAATTCTAAGATGTGGACCACCTCGGCGCAGTCTGGACGAAACCTTTCATTGTCTTATTGATAGGTCGGAGAAGAACCGTATCATGGTTTAGTAGTAAATCATGCAGGAGGGCAGACGATCCGGGGGCTTCACTAAATTCAGGGCTGCCCCAAAACAGCATCGCCGGCTATTTTTGAATGAATGTGTGTCAATGAAAACTATGCGATCTTGCGGATAATATCTGGAATTTTATCTCGTCGTCGCCTTTGAACACTAGATTGCAACGTGTGTTCAATGAAACATCATCGTATTTTTAACTGATGCCGAGATATCAGATAATATCGGTTTAATTTCAGTTGCCATATCAATTTTCTTGCGTAATCGATTATTCTAGAAAGCTTGCTGCTGAAAATATGAGAAAATCTTATATAATCGATAATGACATGCAATATTTGGCAATGTGCAATGAAAGAATTGCATTCCGATCTTGATTTATGCGATTAATACAGCAAAAAAAAACATTTTTAAAATCCATGTCAATGTATGTTTTAGATGGCAATGATTCTGCCTGGGATAAATTCTGACATTCGGCCCTCGATATGTGCGGTTATTATCACTATTATCCGGCGCTGGGAACTGTCTAATTGTTCAAGTAAAAGTTGGTAAATTAGACAATTACTATTTGTTCATGTCGCGTAAAAGTAAAATCTGCATTTCAAAGGATGAGAATACACTGAGTAATTTCTTGAATCCCTTTATCTCGGCTTCCGTAGTAGATTTTGGGCGGTCCGGTATTTTCCCGTCCTTCAAAGTCTCGGTCTCCCAGTGTCGTCTAATGATACAATGCATCCATTCAATGCAAATACACCGAAATCATCATGCAGTGCAATTATGGAGCTATGGGATAAGATGGCGGACGATGGATTACGTGGCATGTAGGCAGAAAACAGCCTAATTTTTCAAAATAAGATTAGTATTTCAATCACGATTTAATCACGCTAAATCAGCCATTGCTGGTTCTTCCATGTTTTATATTTTTACGGCTGCGCGCGCAGAGCCGCTATTAATCTCTGGTTAAAACCACGTGACTCAAAATTGATATAAGTAATTTATTATGGAGAGTATGTTACATTGACATAATTTCTTTGCTCTGGTAATCATACTTTTAATTTGTGGTCTATTTAATCGTTCATTTTATAAAATTATCTCATATTAAATTGTGCGCGTCGTTTTTGAGAAAATATAAGCCATATAAGGTCAAATTCGCGCAGATGAGATCATGTCTCATTTTTATATAATTAAGTATGCCCATTAAAATTAGCATTATATTACCGAAATATGATAATTTCGGTTGTGTTTTGACACGTTTTAATTGATTTTCGATTGTACACGTTTGTCACCTACTGCGAGATATTTGGTGTTTAGCGATGGGAAAATCTAAGATAATTCCTGCATAAATTGGCAGGTGTATGGCGACAGGTCTGCGAAAGTGTTTGAATGTAATTAAGACCGTTTTAATTGAACATAAACGCTGAAACTTAATCGTCAGCCCTGTTGTGTGCGTGTCGTCTCGGCCGGTCTAAAAGCTTTTTCGTGTTCCCCAAAGGCACTCCGGCCCGAAATATTCCCAAGCAGGCGAGCAGATAACCAAACAAGTTTCCTCCCGAGACGAAGACGAGACCAGAGATCGACAACCTGTCGTCCTGATCTGCTCAGCATCAGAGGAGTGCGTCAAATTGATGAAAGATGCGGGCAAGCAGCACGAAAGTGAGGGCAAAGCAATTAACATCAATTGGCGTTCCTTCATCATCCAGCCGAATTGTAGATTAACCCACAAACTCGATGATGAAATACATCAACATATTTTTGGCCAAATGACGCTCTACACTTCAATCCAAGCGTTGCAGACGATTCAAACAAATAAAATGTTGTCCACGACTGATTCAACTTATGAGCATTGTTTCAACGTTATCTCATTTTATCTGCGTACCTCGGCGATCCTTCCAGCTCTGTCGATATGCCTAATTGCCCTTTGCTTTGTTTGTTTAACATTTTTTTTCCTCGTGTCCTGGCATCCTTTTACAACATGGGAGAAACCGTGGCTCATGCGGAGATATTGCCCACGAACATTAATTATGTCTCGTTTTTTTCTCCTATTTTTCACGTCAGCGAGCACACATCGCAGCATTAATGTGTTTTTAATCAATAAGCCCCGAGATGGACGAGTGTTGAATAATTAGAGCGACGTGGAAGGACTTTGAGCCTGGCTGATATCCAAAAGTTGTGTCCGCCAATAAAATAGATAAGAGGCACGTTTATGGCTCCTATCGGACAATTAAAATATATAAATGTCAATCAAATTGGATGTGTTTATTGCTGTTTATGCAGGCCGCAAGACAGTAGGTTTTCCCTTATTATCATTGATCCGAAATCTTTGAAAATCCCTCGAATATAAATAGAGTCGATTTAGATAAAATTAATTCACGAAAATCATTCATGATTTCATAAAATACCAAATTAACTTCATATTGGCTGTCAAACCATTGATAAAAGCAGACTTATCAGCTCTCCACTAATTATTCCAAAAAATAATTTTTAGATTGAAATGCATCTATCATTTGGCAACAGCTACTGGCCATGAAAAGGTTAGAATTTGCTCAGATTTTCTAATGATTTTGGATGAACTTTTTTACTCTTCATTCTCGAAAATGAAATCATAATTTTAAAAAAAAAACAACAATGGAACCCTTCTATAGCGTCGAGTCGGTCCTAACAAAATGAAATCTATAAACGCTTTTTTTCGAAACGATTTTTTTTAACACGGTTGACATGATATCTCAAGTTCTAAATGACCGATTTACTTCAAATTTGATAAAAACATATTTTATATAACCTTCTATTGTTCCTACCAGATTTATGTTAAAAATTTGTTTTTAACTATTTTTAAAAATAAATTTAAAAAAGACTAATTTTTTTTTCTTTCTGAGGTAGGTAGGAACTATAGCGACATTCTTGTTAATTAAAAATATTTTTTTTAGTTTCAAATGATTAAAAGGGTTGAAATTGGGTCATTCTGGATGCCCAAAATTTGTACCTCTAAACTTAATAAAAGATAGCCAAAACCGTCGATCAAATTATAGCGAATGATCCAGATTTTGAAAGGGTTGCAAAAGCAAGAAAATACGGCATCATACTGCCAACATTTGCTTAACGAAAAATTGACAAATGATCTTTAAAAACGACATCAGATAATATTCCAATGTAAAAGTAGTTGTGGATTGATTTTTGAATATATTCTCGATTTGCGTTGTTAAACTTAATCTTGCTGATGTCTTCATTTTATTCCCGATTGCTCACTCTTATTATAAGGCATTACATTTTATCCGTCGCTTGCGTAAAAGACGCCGCAAATAAAGCAGACGCTATAGGAGGGTTGACTGTATATATGCGCGAGTTTAAAATTTTGGCTTTAATCAATGCAAATGTTTTGAAAAGTGACATTATATGTGTGTCTTCAGATTAGTATATTTGATGAAGCTCGACATCGATACATAAGGGCTCCATAATATTATCTCAAATAGGATCACTTTTGAAACCATGTTGAATTGTATGTATATGATTGGTTTATGTGGCTTTCTACTATTTATAATGATCTAAGAAGACCATAGGCGGCCCGAATTTGGTCTAACATCAGAGGGTCGAAAATATACGAAGGAAATTATATAACAAAGTAGTGTAGCACTACAAATCGAAAGGGCTAGGTTTAATATGGCTAGGGTACAGCGCAGAAGCGCGATTAGGATGGCTGCTGTCCAGAAAGGAACAACAAAGAAGGCTACTAGAAAAAACATTTTGGCAGTGTGGCAGTCCCTATGGAATAACTCTACAAAAGATCAGTGGACACATTGGACTGATCACAGATCTGGAAGAATGGAACAGAAGAAAACACGGTCAGCTGTGTTACCACCTGACGCAAGTTCTTACCGGGCATGGGTACTTGGAGCATATCTCCACAAAATAGCCAAGGAGACTTGGATCTTGGAATGCTATCATTGTGGAGCAACCAAAGACGCAGAGGGCCAACGTAATCAATGTGGCAACTGAAGAGTAGGGTGTCTATTTGAAGATTTCCCCCTTCCACAAAAAAAAGAAGAAGATTATACCTGATGGTTTTTAACAGGATAAGGATAAATCCATTAACAGTTTAGATTTTATTGTTAATGAATATTTGTACTTTTTCTATTTTGTACTCTATGAAAAAAAATCGTCCACGTATTATATTCCTTTATGCGAGTGATTCTTTGTGTTTTCGTATGCATAATCGTAAAACATGATTGAAATTTTAATTGAAACGTGACAAAACAGATCGTAAATGTAAATAATGCATTATGGAGCGCTGTACACCACATATGCGGGCATACTCTCTTTGGATCACTCGATTGCATTAAAAACTAATCTGGAGTTAATAAGGTACAGAAGGGAGAAGAAATGGAAGATATGAGTGTCTGATGAGTTTTCATAAAATCATAAGAATGCAAATTATGCATCATATTATATATGAATTATATTGAGACACCCCACCAAACGTCATAGCGGTAAGTTTTAATATCGCATCAAAATTTGACAGCTGTCAAAATACGCCACATATTCCGTAATATTATCTATTTATTGAACAAAAAATAATAAAGTAGAAGGTGTGTTCGTACGATCCGTATGAAGCTATTAATTTGGTCCGACCGTAGATACTGTATTATCTTCGTTCGGGATCATTTTTATATCATGATGAACTCATTATTAATATGGGAAAAAATTATACCACTTTATGATCTCTGGCCTAGTAATAATAACATTATTGATCAACGGCTCTCAAAATTTAATTTGAAGATTATCAAATATGGGTTTAGATTAGTGTATGGGTTAATACATAAATGCTAAAAGCGAGAGAATGCAATTCATAATGTAATTCGATTGCTTTTGCACTAAATATAAATAAATAAATGTGCAAATTATGACTATAAAAATAACGGACGATGTTTTCATGTAAACACTTTAAAGTCCGGGCGTTCTATATATAAAATATATTTGAATTGTGTATTTAAATACTTAGAACTTTTTTGTGCGGTAGATGCGTTCCGCGGAAAATCGTACAAAAAGGGCTATGTCTTACACAGAAAAAGTTGAGATGCGTTCCATGGATTTTAAAAACCGCATAACTTCGAAACAGCTATATAAAATATATTCAAATCGCATAAAAAAGGTTAATAAAAAAACGGAAAACAATAAGGCATGTGTTAAAACGATGAATCTATCTTTCATAAAACCTACAACCGCACAAATCGAATACCATATAAATCTATATAGTGTAATATTGGGCGTGTGAATAAGTTCTCGCCGTTTTTCGTGAAAATAAATCCTTTATTTTAAAAAAGTAATACAAAAAGCTAGCCACTATTTATGTCTATCTTTCTGGCAGCATTTAAATACACTATACCCAGCTTTTTCTACCAAATACAGAGCTTGAGTTAGGAATCATGGATATTCGCTATGTATAACGCTATTTCATCACCAGTCATGATACGATGTAAAAACCTTTTCTTTTTTGCCGTCAGACGACAGCATTGGGAATGAAACTGTTGTTCGATCAACTCCTAATGGCTTTTGCAAATTCAAATTGCATTTGACATGGATCTTCATCCAACAATGTTTCTAATTCTTCGTCAGTCAAACTTTCTTTGGCGACATGTTTCAAGTGATGGCGAAACGGCAGGAACTTATTAACACTCTCAATAAAACACACATTTCCACATCGCATCATCGCTTATTTAAATTGATGCTATGCTATTTAGATGGGATGCATTATCTCATATCGGCGATCAAACAACCATTGAATCATTTTTACAGTGTAGGCAAAGCTCTTCAGAATCGAATGGGCATTCGTACGATTCCTACCAGATGGAATCAGCGGCAATAAAATTCTAATGGTAATATGAAACCGAAGTTCTCGGCGTTGTTTCTCGTTTTAATGTTCATCGATTCGATGATCAAACTAGCGGTGATGCCGTTGCCGGGTGCCAATAATTACAAAGCAGATAACATCTCACCACTCGGTCCGGCGGAACCATCAAGCTTAGCGCCCATAAAATCTACAAAAGCCATAAATTTCGTCTTCGACTCTTCGGATCATGCAACACTTGCCGCAAAACTGCTCTACTTAATAAGCAACCCTATTGTCGCTGGCGCTGAGGAATTTTAATTGAAAACATGTTCGCTCGTCTGGTCGGTAGCACGCGATGCTGCGAGATGATGAACTCTCTTATTGATGCAGAAGCACTCATTTGCCGTCTGTCGGTTCAGTAACCTTACATCTTCCACCAATCTCTCGTCACCACAAATTCATCCATTCTAGGTCTATATGCCAACTGTCTTCCTTATGCTGCGAGGAGCGCTGGACAGCATCATATCAACATGAGCGATTCCGAGCGAGAATTTTGATTGGACAGATGGTGATATATTGGACAGACGCTGGAGCCGAACATCCAAATATTTTACATAATTTGAAAGACGGACAATTATATCGACTAAGTCTTCCGACGCCATCGAACAGCTCAGAGCGTCTCCAACCATTATTCTTGATAATTCTAGCGGCAGACTTCACGGACGCGAGATTGCCTTAATCTTTGCCAAATATCTTCAGACCATTGAATGGTATTTTGTTTGAACACTTGAGATTATCGTGACAATACCTGTCGCAGATTTAGACATCAGATAGTGTTTATTCAAAGGTGTCTAGCTTCCACCCCGTGTAAATGGCTTCTTGGAATGCATTCATCCGACATGAAAAAATTGGCATTGTGGATAACGGTAATTTGTGCAAGCTCTTATGAATTTGTCTGCTGACAAACGCAATGAATATTATAAATCTGAAATTGTAATTTTGCATTTAAGGTTGAATGCAATTAATTTGTCGGCGTTGATAATTTTATTATTTGCTGTGAGTAATGTGGTTAGTGATCACATGAACCACATCAAAGTAGCGCCAATAAGTTAGATTAAAAATTGTTTGTTTGAAATGATCCAATCGCCGTTCAGTTTGATATATGTGCGAAAATGTAAGCCAAGGAAACATTTCACTCAAATCCGGTTTTTATTTGAATCTGTGTTCAAATCAAATCCAATGAATTAATAAAATAAATTTTTTTTTAAAAAATTATATATCCTAAAACACTCTGTTCACTGACCAGCACTTCTTAAAATAAAAGTGCATCTAAGTCTATTATGTATACAGTCACCCTTCTATAGTGTCGAGATAGGGACCTTGTTATAGAAACAAAACGCTATAGAAAGTTAGGCACCCATACAAAATGTGTACGTGTTTAGTTTATTAACAATCGCGCGCGAGGTGGCATTGATTTTACATATTTTATCCGTTGCTTATGAAAAAGACGCCGCAAATGAAGTGGATGCTATAGGAGGGTTGATGTAATGACTATATTATCAGTCTCAAACAGTCCATTGCAGGTTTATTTCGTGTATTATTACGTATATTCGTGTTTAATAAAAAGTATATTTTGAAGGGGTAATTTACGACATTTGCGACAGCAAGCCAAAATTAAAGTGTAGCAAAAAAGGTCTAAAGGCAATGTAACTGTTTGTGAACAACAAAAATAAGGATTTTGGTGGCTTAGATCAGCGGTTCGCGAGAATATAAACAAAGCATTTATTTATACTAGAAAAAAATATTTTCGGCGAATTATTTACAGAAAACATATAAGATCTATATATTTGGTCCGCGAAAGAAATTTTGCTCAAAGGGGGTCCGTGGACTGCATAAGTTTAAAAAGCGCTGGCCTGAAATAATGGATATTGATTTGCATTATGATTAGGATGATAATAGAAATTGATTTTATATATAAATGTGATTTATACGAGGGTCGTTTAGAAGTTTTGTTGTTTGGTCCCGCGTGTTTGTCGGCCATTTTGTTCAGTCACAGTAAATTCTTCCGCTGGAGAGGTCGTCACGCGCTTCCTCTACTCCCCGTCCTCGCTAGATTCGCGCGTTCATCCGTTTATTGATTTTGCAGAACAATACCGCCGCGAATATCCATCGGAAGTTTATGGTAGCATATGAGAGTTGTGTTGTGATATGTGATGAGTCGACAATATGTTCAGAAAACACCGTTTTGATACATTCGATGAGGCACTTCTGACAAAAAATTGAAGAACAAGTGCGAAATGACCGCCGTGTGACGCTTGACGACCTTCCCGAAGAATTTCCTGACATTTCTCGAAGTCTCCTCGGTGATACTGTGTCAGAAAAACTTGGTTATAAGAAGTTGTGTGCGAGATGGGTGCCCAGAATGCTCACACAGTAGCATCTTCAAAATTGTGTGACCATTGCGGATGAATTTTTGGATCGCTTTATACAAGAGGGAGAAGATTTTCTAGACTCTTTCGTGACAAGAGATGAGATGCGGATGTCACTACACTCCCAGAATCCAAGACAACCCAGAAAGAGATGGCAGGAGCGCGCGATGACCTCTCCATTGGAAAAAATTACTGTGACTGAACAAAATGGCCGACAAATATGTATACAAAAATTCATTTTGTTACAAATGCTTTATACCAAATATATGACATTTTTACTTTTTTGCTTTCTTCGCGTTAGTGCTTAGGAACAGTTTGCCTTGCAACATTTGCCCTGTTTTAAAACATTGCTAATTTTCTTAGTAATCTAAATTCGTCTGTAATTTGGAAAGTATGTATTTAATAGTTGGAAATATATTTGCCTCCTTATTTTGTGAGTTTATTAGCTGAAGGTGTGACGCCTAAATAGATTCATAATTGGAGAATTTGCAACTTATGGTGACAAGTTGCGAGATTTGTCGTCGATAAGTGTTGTTTTCAACGTATGCCTGATGATGTCAGATCTAAATTTTAAGCATTTGACCGGCGATAACCTCCCGTGGAAGCCAAAGGTGACCAGATGACTGCGAAGTCGAAGGACACACGGCTCGATGATGATTTGTGATGATGACCGGTGAGATATTGGTGGCACTCTCTCGAGGAATGCGAGTCGGTAATTTGATAATGACGGCATCTACCGAATATATAACGGAGACTCTCACTTTCGGCGCTGGTTTGCAGGTGACAGCAGCCGGTCGTGGCGTGACCTCAACTTCTTGAAACACCTGTCCCTAGCCACTGCCGACTCCTCGTCTGTCTATTACTCACCGAAGAAGAGGGTCAAGCGATTGCCATAATCGGCGTCAAGTTGAAGCTCGAGAAGAAGACGCATTTCTAGATAATGCCTGCTTTTAAGGACGTCTGCAGAAGTGATGACATCCGATTCAACATCGATTTGAATCTTACTTTAGTGACGATTATCTACTTGTTGCCGGAGCTGGACGACTAAAATTGTGCGACATTAATAACCAGTTTTAATTATGGGCATTGAATAGCTTAACAAATTTGAAACTAAGCGATTTTTTAAGTGAAATTTCTGTAGGCGCCGTAGGGCAAATTTGCCTGAACGTCACGCGAAGTGAAACGCCAAGCGTCAATTGATCAACAAAAAAAAAGAAGAATCGTTTGTAATCTCTACGTATCTATTGCATATATCATTTAGACATTAGGAAACTACTAGACCAGTAGCAAATCGGAAAAAGCAATACATAAAATAATGTTTTCATAGAAGCTAAGAAGATTCACTTCAGTTAGTTACATAGTTATTTGATATTAAATTTTGTTTCAAGAGCACTCTATCGTCTTCGGGACTTAATTTGAATTCACTTGACTTTGTCACTACTTCGCCTAACTTAGCGTGACCTCTTCAGCAAAAAAACTCAAGAAGTTTTCAAGAGATATTGTGACTTTGTCTCGAAATTCTTATTTTATTTGTTTATTATCATCGCAGTCTATACTACTATATTGTTCATATTAGAGATTTTTCCATCGTTAACAATATTGTCCAGTAATTTTCAACGGCCCATGTAAAAATAAATGTATATTTTCACATAGTATATATATCAATAAATGAACCTTAACACCGTTGATATTTTTGGACTTCATAATAGCGTTTTAAATAGAATCACTTATGTTACCACGCTGAGTTTTACGTATATAATTGATTTATGTAGCTTTCTACTATTTCTAATGATTCTAAGAAGATTCTCTATGTTGTGCTCTATAAAAAAATCACTTTAAATTGTATTCCTTTATAGAAATACCAATGAAAATTTAGACGTGTAGGGGTAACTTTAATATTGTTGTACGAGTGTATGATGAGACCCTAGACACTATTTCCGTCTTTGTCTCTGATTCATTTATGCATTTCTGTACCGCTCAAGTCCGATCGCAGCATATGCGCGATTACTCATCAACGAGTTAATACCATAAATTTCCTTCCACATTGTTGAGCAATGAGGCTATGAGGCTCTTCTCAATCGTATTGGGAGCTTTTGAAACCATGATAAGTTTGGATGCTTCTTAATAAGTTCAAAGAAGCATAAATTTTCTTGCATGCATTTTAGTTCCCTTGCTGATATTCAAACATGCTGTAATTTCTTGTAGTATATAATATTTTTAACACCTTAAAGAGGTAAGACATAGTGTTGTGTTCGAATTCCAGTGATTCAGAAAGAACGTCCTTACGCGTTTAGCTCGGACATAGACATACTGATGATTTTAAATTAGCTCACTACTCAAAAGGTTAATGTTACTTATTTAATTTCATGTTTTGAAGGAAACGAAGAATTGTTAATTGGCTTAATAAATCTGAACTACATCAGTATAAATTTCATTTGAAAAAAGCGTCTTTCATCGGCGGTCATTGCAGTTGTCGTAGGATCTGGTCTTATATCACTCATTCAGTCCACGACTACTTAAAGCAACATTTCCACGGACGCCATAAAGTTTTACGATCTTGTCATTTCACTGAAAGAATGGCAGTTCGCTAAGCAGTTGTTGCAGATTATTTATGTAGCCTACAGAAGCGGGATTCATTATTAGCATCGCGCTGAAAAGAGATCGGCAACCTCGTCTGAAATTATTTTCAATCCACTGCCTTATCGATCAGGCGAGAACCGGTCCCGGATGAATTGCCGCGCCGAAAGTGTTAAATTTGGAAATTTCTCATGGCGTGAAATAATTTATGACGAATTGGGAACTTGGCCAGGTCCGGTACCATACTTTGCGGAACAGTTTCGGGCCCGGATGCGAAATAATTGTGCGGCCGCCAAAACCGGTTTCGATTTGCAATAAATATTCCGAGCGTCCTTTGCGCAATTGGACAACCCTGATTTAGATTGATCTGCGTCGGCTTCGTACCAAAAATCTAATAGATTGATAAGGCGGCGAAGAAAAGGGCTACGTGGAATTAACATAATGTACTATTGAGCATAGTGTACTGTGATGATGATAAAGATTGTAACGAAAAGAAAACAATGAGAGCTTGTGGCGCAATACATCTGTGATGGGCCTCGAGCAATGTTTGATTATTGTTTGTTTTTGTACGCACTTGTGGTTTCAGGGGCTTTCAACTCGTCAAAGTCGATTGACCGCATCCAAAAGAACAAGCTTTGAACCTATAAAAGCCCTTGGGTAATAGACATTTTTAGGCGATATTGGACTTTTCGATGTCAGAGCAATTTGGTTGCTGTCATCGGGGTCCAATCGCTTCAGGTATTTCGTTGTATGAATAGTAAATTCTTCTTCGCAAATGTAACTGATTTCAAAAGCTTTTATAGTGTTCTATATAGCAGGTGAATTGCAGTTGTATTGCTTTGAGTTTTGTTGCATGTCTTATAATTGACTATTATAAAATTTGAGACTACCAAGACACTACCAAGTCTTTCTAAAGATTCCCCTCCTTTGAAAAGAAAATACACTTACCCACAATATTAATGAGCGTTCATGCTTCTATTCCACATGGAAAAATTCTGAAAACATAGCAGCGTACCTTCTCGCATTAAATAAAGAGGATAGTCAAAACCAGAGTGTTTCCATCATCACCTAACAACGTCCAACATCCCGCTCGGTTTCACTGCAATTTAATAATAGAACAGATTCGCATGCAAATTCGGACATCTTGCAGCGTACGAGCGAACAGGGCGTTTTCACCATTCCCACCACGCAACATTGGTGTCAGAAGTTGTACCACACCTGCGCAGATTAACAGAGACTTTGTATAGTGATGCCATCATGCCCACGTAGCGTATTCAATTCCAATTTGTGAATAAATTTTAATGTGTGAATTATTTTAAAGAATTTAGAAGATAAGAAACCAGCAATATACACATATATTTTGGCAATATAATCCAAATAACTATCATATAGATCATAATTGGTTTAAAATACAATATCAATTCTGTAGCATAAGATTGAGTGCTTAAATGTATGTACGTAAGTCGGGGATAGGTTATTCCACTGTTAGATTCAATCCTGAAGAGCGTTTCATAGTTCTTTTTACAAGGTGCGGCAGGGAAACTATCTTTTTTAAAAAAATTATAACATAAACAGAATAGGAGATATCCGTTTAATTCTTTTTTCTGTTGTACAGAAAGATATTTAAAGTTTTTATTGATTATATTTTAAAAACTATATCATTAAAGGTGGGCTTCATTCTGATCAATGCATTGAGATAGTCGAGGTGTGAAGCTTATCTTTGTTGTTTCCAGCATATCGACAGATATGTTCTCTTCTATATAAAATAATCGATTTCTGATCAGGGACATCATTCCATCATCCACTGCATAATCATTAATAAGTCTACATGGCAGAAAATATTAGGTCATGTTCTTTCGAATGAGCACACTTTACCCTTTTCAGAATAAATGTCGCTTCAGGGCGTGCGTTTTAAATAAGGAAGTTTCTCTGCCGCACCCTGTATAGCATTATCTAATGCTTTTTTAAAAAAGGACCAATTGATCATAAAATTTTTATGTAACGTTGTTTAGATTTATTCGATGTCGTTTTATTAATATTTAATGCAAATTTGATTCATTTTTATACTCAATCAAAGAAGACATATTCCAAAGAAAAAAATGTGAGTTCTTCGAGAAGATTTGTAGTCTTCGCAATGGCTTAATGTTGAGCATAATTCAAATCTGTAATCATAATAAATATGTCTGACTAGTATAATTAAGAAATTTATATTATTTTTTCAGCGTCCTTATTTAATATCAGCTGTATTTTATATGTATATTTAAATTATGATTGCATTTAGATATGAATATAATTGAATTGCATGTGTAAATATTATGTACGCTGATGTGATTGCCAAAAACAATATTTTTCGATGTCACATAACCTGTTAATGAGTTCAAATATTTTTGTGGTATATTTGAGATACATCAAAATGTAAAAAATCCATATGTCAAGTTGATTTTTGGGAATTTCGATAGCGTCATTGTACAAATCTATTATGTTTTTGTCTTCCAGTTAGCTCACATGTCTTTGTTGTGTCCAGCGAGTATTTCGAATACCACTTGTTGAATTTACTAGGAAATCTCTTCAAATGCTTAAATTCTTTCATCGCCCAATATAATCTTATTCATCTGGATGCTTTGAAAATGTCGGCGTTTTTTGCATCAAAGCACATTAGTGCGCTGCGATTAGATTGTGAAAAGCGCTTTGATGTCATTTGAATTTATTGCACATTCTAATGCATCATGAAATGTAAAGGCGCGCGTTGAAATATAACAAATGTCATTGTGATAATATTTATGCAGTTGTATTAATTTGAATTATTGCTCGATTTATACGCGGGTTCCGAATAAAAATCGTAAAATTTTATTTCAGCAATAAATTCGCGGGCACATTTATACAGAGGCGTTTTTGTCGAGCGCCATATACAATATTTTTATCAATTTATCCTGCGGGTCACATTAGGTACACCAGGCTTTATTTACACCACATGTTCAATAGAAGAGATTTGAGTGTCCATTTTTTTTGTTTTTTTGGTCGAGGCGGATCCATCGACTTCGATGTTGCATCTCCAAGAGCCGCGAGGGTCAAAATATGCGCCTCGTCATTCAGTCGCAATTAAGTCCGAAGGTTTTTAATTTATTTCTCGATAATAAGCTCTCATAACGTCGGACGTACAAAAACTCGAATGCATAACATAACATAACGAAATGAGCCGGGGAGATCGTATTAAAACTCACATTTCAACTTATCTGCGGTGTATTCCGGTTTGGACGATTTTAAAATTTAGCGCTGGACGTTGACATCGGGTCCCGGAGTGCTCGGAGGATCATCGAAAAGTACTACCAATTAAATGTACTTGCGTTTTTTGAACCACCACCATGTGTAGTAACCATTCGGATTGGCTCCTTCCAGAAAAGTCATCGCAAAATGATAATTTCCAACTGAGGCAACAATTCTGAACGCTTCTTATATAAATTGGCATCCTTGCTTGAAATGTGTCGAAATTAAAAATGACCCATAATTCACTATTCACAAACTTAGCATAAGGCCGTGATGAATCATACATACATTTGTGGTATATGGACAGTAAATAAGAATATTGGAATGTGTTCTAATTCCCATCAACAAGAAATCAGTGGTATTGTAATACGATAAAGTTCGCCCACACTTTGCAAAACAACAAATATTATAATAACAAATAACATCCCAAAATAGATTCAGCTACGCAGCAAAGATCGTTTAATGGGCAGCTCTAATGACCTCTGTTGAATTTATTTAAAAATAAAATAGAAACACCAAGATCCATTATAATGTTTGGATTTGTAGCACGGGTGAAATGTCATCGCCACGTAATGGCGACATCTGATTGCGACAGCCGTTTCTGACACCAATGGTACGTTTTTCTTTCAAGCGTAGGGAAGGAAACACTATCGTCTTAACGAATTTCTTTATTGATGACGAGAGAAAGAGAGAGATCTGGCCGTGGAAAGCACGTCTTCCTACTTCCAAGTCAGCGACTTAATATTATAATTGGACTCTTTTAGACAGAATCCATATCACGCGCTACCGTGCGTTCTTTTTCGAGTGCCCTCGGATTAGCCACACACTCCATGCTAACTAAAAAGAAGCGAGGTTCCTGCAGGAAGACCGATTTCAGACTGCTTGTACCCGAAGGAGTGATGGGGGAGTAAGGAAGAGGTTATGCTAAAACGTAAAGGAATTACTACATGAGGTTACTAGGGCTACAGCAGATGATGGACTGCAGAGGCTCCCTCTGACCCATAGTACACGTATTGGTTCGGTCATTTGTAGTACCTAGCCGCGGAAATGAGTTGCCGTTAGAGCAGCCTTAGCCGTTTTCCTCTGTATAAATCAGACTGTTGAAGATAGTGGTGTCGCCTTTTGCACAGAGTCCTCTTGCTCCTTCTGTAATTGGTAGTTCCACATTCCACACATGTTGGCTGGGCCACCCCAGCAGCGTTTGATGAGCAAATTGACGAGGCTGCTTTCATCCACATCAACTCTACATCATTCCCCCAGGAGTTACCCTGTTACCCACAGGGGTAACCCCCCCCCCCCCCGATTACTTTCTGTCAGTTCATATGAGCGTAAGACAATTTTCAATTCGAGGCAGAGTCGATTGTAAATAATCACTGTTGATAGCATACAAGACCACGTCATTTTTGCCAATAAACAATACACAAGAAATTGATTCATTTGCTCCTGCTTTATAAGGAAATGATAATCGGACAAAGACTTGTTCAACAAGCAGCGACGAACAGTAAGCAATTAAATAAATAAACACTGTCGATAGCACACAATATTCGGTAATTTCTTTGCGTTAGCAAATAACAAACTTGAAATCGAATCAGTCGATAAATCTGGGCCAACGATCTATATAATCGTGCGATGTGTGCGGGGAAGCTCTCCGTCTCTGTCTCCCGAACTGCGCTGCGTTCTCTCTCTGTCTGTCTTCGAACTCAATGTACAGGAGTGCTCTTTCTGAATAAATGGAGAGGGATCCCAGGCCCTGGGATAGTACTCCTTTAAGGGTTAAGATGTTTGGATATTGCGTTATTTACTGGATTTCAACTCAGGTTGTGGAAAGCTATGATTGTACTTGTCTCATACCATCCTATTGAATATCAAATATCCATTCCATCCATCGTGTTGATGCAATACGATCCATACTTACATTTTCTGGATCTGATAAGGGTCTAATGGAAAAGTCGATGATTTGAACGACAATGATGGCGTACGGCGTGCTTCTCCTCGGCGGCTTTGCTTTCATTTCCTTATAAGCTGGTAGCGTCTGAAGTATGAATAATTGAAATTTGATTTAAATGCCTGTTCCATGAACAATTTCCGGTGCTGACCCCACACTTCCAAGGAATTCCTGCATTTTCCATCAGCGCTCAGCGATACGCCCACTCGATTCGACGACTACAATTTAACAAAACGGCGCCGTTCTTAACCAGTTTGCACAAAGAGCGACCGGCAAATTTATATGCATTTTTTAGCAATTGTGAAAATGACACTGCAATCTTGCTTTCGTTCGTCTCTACTCCGACCAGACTCCGGCGAAGCCTCGAGCAATTAAATCGGCACCGAGGGAATTCAAGTCTGTCGAAGGTCGCATCGTCTGCGAAGCCAGAGCAAATTTTACGACCCCCATAAAAAAATAATTGCACATCATAATAAGTGATGTTTTCCAATTCCGATGCCATAAAATTTAATTAAAGTCGGTGGCGCATTAGAGTATATAAAACCCTCGAGTCTTCCTGGACGATTTTGCAACGCGGATTTCCATGAAATTCGAAGATATATCATGTTGCGTGGGAACAGCGGAATCATAAAGTAGACACAGACATAATCATACCTAAGAACATTCCAATTAAGCAGAAATGCGATCGCTAAACCTACAACTTAATGAAAAGCTCGTCAAAGAAAGATCGTATTACTATACGGCATGTCGAAAAGTAATGATCATTAATAGATATTCTGAATTAA
Organism: Stenopsyche tienmushanensis; assembly: GCA_008973525.1. Taxonomy (NCBI): domain Eukaryota; kingdom Metazoa; phylum Arthropoda; class Insecta; order Trichoptera; family Stenopsychidae; genus Stenopsyche; species Stenopsyche tienmushanensis. The sequence continues at coordinate 1,581,294 of WACJ01000405.1, forward strand.
GACATGGTCTTATTAATGCGGCCATCTCTATTTGACTCGAGACATCGTTCAGCTAAATTCTTAGTTGGTATAATGCTAATTTTGTGGATAGTTAATCAAGCTTCAGAATAGATGAGCATCAATAATTGCAGGTCAGCTAAATATGATGGATGAGCTAGAATTTCGCATAGCAATTCTGATTTTAGATTTAAATAGACAGTAGAAGTATTGGCACACGCCTATTAACGAAAGAAGTCTATTTAAGATGCAATTTCTTATACATTATATGCATACATCTGTAGTAAAAGATTGCTGTGATGTTTTGGGAGGATGGAAAGGTCTAACTTACCCGTAAATCATTGTAGAATATTAAATTAATTTGATTCAAATTTTGCTCAAATCCCTATGAAATTAAACTAAAGAAATCTAAACAGATGAACAGTGCTACTAAACCCGCCACTGTTTGTATTGTAAATATAAATGCATTTAACTCTTTGATGGATGCGTCTGCATTATACCTCTATTTTGGTATGAAAAGATGACGCATATTGCAGACGTGTCCACTAATGCATTAACATCTTGGAGAACACGTCAAGGATTGATTAAAATTCGGACATTTCATATGTAAATGTTTTAATAAATTGTAAATCTGAAACAATGAAAATTAAGATTTTTAACAAGATTTTTGCCAGATAATCGGTTGATTGACGGAAAATTGTTTCTAATATGATGAAAATATGTTTTAGACAAGTTTGTGAGAGTGACTCTTTTTAGATTTACGATTAACTATTGTAATAGTTCCCTATCGCAAATCCAAAAATAGAGACGCCAAACGAAATATGACCTCATTTAAATCGTATATCAAATTTTACGGCTTTAGAATCCATCACGAACATAATCGACAAGTATGTACGCATAAATCAAATGTTAAATCATCGGAATGAAATATACGCACGTTGCTCCAAAGACCAACAAATCGTATTTTTTGCGTCGATGAACTTTTTGGACGACGACTGTTACTTCTGATGTATCGTTTTATAATGTTTGATTCCCAGCGGAGGCTCGTAAATTATCGTAATATCTTGTTATTCTTTGTGGAAGAAATACGACGCTTACAGTTACACGAGAATTATTGCAAATTATGGCACATGTTATTGCACCGCCATAAATTATCGCCCTTCTATGTTTATTTTTGTGTGCTTTACCGACAAATGGCTTTTCAAATGTTTGTTTGTTATTCCATGCAGCGCGAATGTTGGTGTCTTTTATTTTTGAAGAGTCGTTCCTGAGCATTGTCGTGTGAACCAAACTCGGGAAGATGAGGGAAATAAGAAGAAGCAACTCTGGGATGGTGACAACTTAATGGGAAGTTTTTTGCTGCAAATGAATAACATTTTATAAAATAATCAAAGTAAAAAAAATGTAGCTATTCATACTGATGGTATTACAATGGTGTTATATGATATGCGGTTTGCCTCGATTGAAGTTTTACTTGTTTTTTGCAAGTATTGAGAGGTTTCGATTACACAATGTTAATTTAAAAAAACATACTGGATTCGAGCTTGAATATATTAGACTTGCGTTAATCCGGCCCCAGTCTAATCCGGCGCCCCCTGTAGTCCGACATCCCAATACAAGTATAGTTCACATGTAAGGTAAAGCTTCGTCAATGTAAAAAATGCAAAAGTGTGATTCAGCAAAAGTGAGTATGGTTTAGGATAATCCACAATTTATGATACAAAAAAGAACCGCGTCTCCATTGATTGTGGGTCAGGCAAGAGTCAAACGATCAAGAAAGCTAAACATCTAGAGGTGGAGGAAGCTTTGCATATGTGGTTTCTTCAGGAAAGAAACAGGCATACATCTATTTCTATATCCATATTGTCCACAAAGGCAAAGTTGTTTTATAGGAAGATAACAAACAAGAAGACTTTGTAGATAGCAAAGAATAGTAAAAAGGTTTCAAAAATCATCATGGAATACGTTTGATGACGGTAACAGATTTTTATTTTTTATATTGTGTGTTTATTGTGTTTATGAGGTTGATTCTATAATAATAACAAGAAATCTTTTCCAAAAATTTCCGGACTACAAGGGGTTGGAGACAGTACACTATAGTCTGACAAATTAGACAATCCGACACTGCCTTGCAAAACATAAGTTTCCGTTTTTAAAAAAATATAAATAATATTATTATAAATGCAATATATAAAATATCATTATAATGTTTCTTTAAAAATAGTATAGGTTGTGGTTGTTGCTTTAAAAAAAATACTAAATAAAAAACACTACGCGCTACCATGATATGTATTTGGTACACCATATGAAATTCTGAAAAAATCTGAGCCCCGTATCTATTATATATTATATGAGTTTTAGTAAATATGTCATGGTCAAAGGAAGGTTAGACAAGACCGTACGAAGTGCCAAGACAAACAGCGCAGTAGTCGACCAAATGAGGTAAGCACTTCAGAAATGATGAAGAAAATCCACAAAATGGTATTGGATGACCGTCGAATATAAGTGCGCGAGCTAGCAAACATAGTAAGGCTTTTAAAAAATACTCTACGTCGCAAATTGACTGAAAATTGGGACATGAGAAAGCTGTGCGCAAGGTGGGTATCGTGTTTGCTCACAATGAAACAAAAACAGCGTCGTGATGATGTTTCAATCGAGTGTTTGGCGACGTTTCACAGCAACAAAAACGAGTTTTTGCGTCAATTTAAGATGAAACATGGGACACAAAAAAATTAAGGGAACATGGGACCTTCAACTGACTCGAGCTGCTTATTAGTCCCGCTGTTCTGGAGCATGTGCAAAACCTGAACTTGATATCCATGTCCGCAAGGACACGCTCATTCTTAACTTCGTATGGCTACTTGCGCTCTGAGTACGGAAGAAAAACTAGTTAGATTTTGTAACTTAAAACTAAAAAAAACTTGCAACGACAGCAGCATAAATTAGTAATTATGTACCACCTTTGTAATTTAGCCTCTGAGGGAGCTTCGTTGATCATATAAAATGTCACAAAAAGCCTTAAAAAATGACAGAGTGGCCACAACGTCTGTGCGTCCAATCGGTCCGATTTTCGGACCGCTGATATGACGAATGAGCGCCTCGCGTTCGCATACTTGGACACGTCTATAGAACGATTGCGAACTCTCATTACAAAACGAAGTTGCACGAAGAAGACTGGTCGGGTGGGTTGTTTAAATTTTACAATCGATCGATAATATGTTGTCTTTATTTTATTGCGGGCTTATGCCGCAATAAAATATTTAAACTATAACGAGGAAAAGGTAGGTAAATCCACCATTGCATACTTTGGTAGATTAATATTGAACACTCCCTGTATTGTCTTTGAATGCTCTTTTGCATCCGCTGTTTGGAACCAGTAATTTTATATTGAGATACATGTATACTGCGACAATGGTTTCATCGGTTGTTTAATAAAAAACGGTCCACACCGCATCTGTCCCACGGGAAATACGCTTCAACATTTGCCTACTCCTTGTCCCACCCACAAAAGCAAATGTCACTCAGTCGCTTCGATCGGAAGGAGCGATAAATCGATCATATCGACAAGAAAAAACAGGTCGCCCAGCGTATCTCACAGTGGATATGTAAAGACAAAAATATATCGTGTAGATGAGAGGCACCAGATACGTTATCGACCACGACCACTCTCAACGGTCCGTCTGAGATCGGAGCGTCGATAAAGAGCGGCTCATGACGAAGCCCGGTGCATCGAGTGGGCGCGACGAGCCCGCCCGTAGCGAAAAGCAACTCTTTAATTAATTTAATACAATCAGATATAATTGTCGCGACCAGGAACGAGATGAAACCGGTGTATGAGGAGAAATAGAGCTTCATTCACAATGCACGTCGGTACCTCAAACACATGTATTTTGCTTAATTAAACAATTCAATCCGGCCATGCAAGTCGGCTAACATAGACAACCAGTTCAGGACTCGTTACGAGCAAGCCCGCTGTGATTAGTACTCGTTCGTCCTAAATTATTGCAGACTGTGTCTAGAAGAGCTCTGCTGCATGGTATGGACATGTGTAAAAGATGACAGGATAGATTACTACTATATTTTGCTTGGGGCCCTTCTACGATTGATTACCCGTCGAGATATTTTATTTTATTCCGATGGGTCATATGTTTCATTCATTTGTGACATCGATTCTACCGATAGGCTCTGTTGAGTGTTAAGTACACAATTTCTGACTAATTTATCGCAACGTTATAATGCTGCTTTGCACTCAGACGGTTAAATCAGGTGATCATTTTTTATACTCCTCGGGTATATTCAGTCTATCGTCTTGAAAAAAAGAATCTTTCTATTCGGCACTCGTCCACCTCCATCTCTCCGCTCGGCTACATAACGATCCGAAAGAAAAACGTACCCGCGTGCGAGCGCGGCCATCTCGATCAGGGACGCGCCTGTCATATGGACAAAATGTTCACCGCCTGAGGGCGGTTATGATTATGGAATCAGATATCTTTTTCTGCTAAGTAGCATGTATAAACGAGCCCCATTAACGATAGTTTTACAATTCCGAGGGCGACCGAGGGTATATCGTAAAACAAATACTCATAAATTACAAAGAATTTAAAAGTGACTTGAATACATTTTCGATGTGCTGCTGTTGTCGCCAGGTATCGAAATTATATTTATGATTGATTTTGAATGAGCTTAAATTGGTAATCCAAAGCGTAATACTGAACACATCATCGGTTATTGTGCTTCGTTTATCTTAGCAACGATCAGACCGATATGCGCCAACATGGCGCATCCGTTAAATATCTCGCAAAACAAATTCAGCACACGAACAATGATTGTACTGATTTAAAAACTTTCTCAGATACACGCCCAATAATTCATCAAATTTTCATCGCAATTGTTTAAGGTTAAATGATTTTAACGAGATTATCAATATTAAACTGAAAATTGACTGCATGAATTTAATTTAAAAAAAATGATTTTGAAATGAAAACGGCTCGGAGATTCTGCCCTGAGTAACACTCCAGCTCCGACACGCTACACTGGTGTCAGAAATGGGATCAATAAAAATAGCGAAAATAAACCATAGCTTTGTTTCTGGACCAACGAATCTCGCTCTTATATTAGACACTATTTTTGTTGGTTGAAAATGAGTAGCACTTCAAATCGACAAATGTGTACTACATCATAACAATTTTTAAACAGAGAATTGAAGCTTGGCATTTCAACAACGATTTCTATTTGCAAAAAAATGAATAGATTTCAAAGGATGGTCATGTTTTTTAAAGAATTTTTTGAATCCCTTGAATTGCGCGGTGAGTCAAAAACATGTGTAAGACCTCCTAAATTTTTGAAGCCCGAATACTTCGTATAATAATTTCAAAAAAATATACGTTTTTATTGTATTAGACAAACAGACAGACAAATAATTTGATGAGACTTGATGAGTGGGTATCAACTTGATAATGTATAACTTGAATTTATATACTGATTGAATATCAGTTATCTGATCTTAATTTGTGTTCTTGAGGGATGAAAAAGTTGACTCGCAATAATATGTAAGTTCCTAAACAAGGAATGTAGTCGAGGAGCAAGTTGACATAAGCATTGGTATCAATATGTGTAAATTTCAATTGCATTTTTATTGACATTAACAATTCCATTTGTGGTTGATTGGGCGCTTTGGAAGTTCCAATAGATGTTTTTTTTTAAATATTATTTGTTTTGCAAACATCAAGCTTGAGTAAACGTGCCTAATATGTTCAATATAATTAGCGAATATGACTTGTTTACTAATAATATTAAATGTAAAGGTATGTATTTAGTAGTCAAGTTAATCATAATGTCTAGTAATTTTGGGTTGTAAATTGTGGATTTGTATGGAGGCGCCGGTACATTTCGGTAGCCAACTGCCCCTCTATTAAAAAAATTATGTGCTGGATATGTCTTGAGAGCCATACCCCACAGATCCAGAGGATCCATGTGTCACTAACGACAAGCACCCTTTTATGAAAAATCCCACCACGCGGTCATATCATCACATGATTACACGCTACCGCTAGGAAATTCGATCGGCGCGTGCTGCCATCTACTGCCGATATTCAGCATTAGCACATCGCCAAACCAAAGCACGTACGGACATTGTACGCGCATACGAAAATGTTTTTTTATCACTGAAATATTATATATACAGGTGTAAATTTATGATACACAAATATTTAATGCGAGTTTGAATAACTAGTGATTTAATAAAATTATGTGTACATACTATTATTGTTGAATCCAGATAAATCACGAAAAGTAGATGCTCTGTTATCTGGAAATAAAAAAAATGTAATTGCTGTAATATTGAACATATTCAAACATAGTACATAACAAACACTAACAAATATTTATATTCAATCTAAATCATATGTTGCTTATGTCTAAATCTCTATGACTGTGATCCGATTAAGTTTTGATTTAAATTTAATTTATAAATATCATCAAAGTGTAGCCACACACAGTTTCTGCAGGTTTAGGACCTCTTTAACGCCACCGAATTGTGTCTCAAGTCTCATCAAAATTCCATTTGATTTTATGCCTTCGTTTAAGAGAAAATTAATAATTTCGCGTTGCGCAACAGAAAATGCTATTTTTCGTTTTTTTCTTCTTCAGTTAGGGATTCAAGAAGCTTCCTATCCAATATTTTTTTTTATCACTGATAAATAAGTCCAGCATGTCTTTGGGGATTTTGAAAATAAAAACTACAAAGCATAACTAATTTTTACACACGATATAAAATATATGCAGACGCAACGCAAAATATACAATAGCGTCAAGTATACAATGTCTGATTGTAATTCAACGTCTATATATCGCCACGTCGCACTTTTGGTCGCAAATTTCTCACAAAGATGTAACGCTGCTGTGCATTCAAGCGGTTAATCAGATGACTTATTTTTACTTTTCCTGTTTGAATTTGTATACGATCCTTTGCAATATTCAGTCTTTAGGCACCATTTCTACAAAGTCTATTTTTGTTTCAGTCAATATTTATACTATGTAAATCATGAAATTTACAGTCTACCAAGATTTCAACGCTGCGGACATAAATAACAATTGATTATAGTTAAATAAACGTCGTCTACTTTCGATACAAGATAGGTTAAGGGCTTCGATAGATGTGGCTAAAATTGTAGCGCGTGAATTTGATCCAAATATTATGATGGAAAATGTTTAGACGCTACATTGCTTCCGTGATCGTATAAATCATAGAAAATGTCACAAAAAGAGGATACAAGGTTTGTATGTCCAATTGGTCCGCTTTTCAGATCATTGATACGACGAATGAAGCGCCTCGTGATCGGATGCCATACCTGAACATGTCATACACAACGATTACAAACAATCACTATGAAAAGGTGGACTGGCGAAAAACCGAATTAATCTATGCTTGGTCTATGAATGCCGCTCGATTTTTTAAGATCACTAGCGTTCTGAGCGCGGGCTTAAAAAGCTAGCCAAATACTTTAAATTAAGGTTCCAGTAACATTTTATCCCCAATGCTTTTGCAAAGGTCTGTGTGTCTAACCGGTCCGTTTTTCGGACCGTTGATACTGCGAAAATGTTCCTTCGGATAGGAGATGAATTATTAATTGAATTTCTAGCAGCGTTAAATCTATTAAATATCAGCATCCCTCATATCTCCTTGAATGACATCATAAGGACGCAGTTTTATCGTTTTCACACGAATGATATTAATCGCACAACTTTTTCGGTGACGTATTTGAGTTTACGTTTTTTAATGGGACTTTAACATCTTCACCACTTTTTTATCGCACACGAAGGCCATTATTACATTGTATCACGTATGACTGCAAGTTCCGTGTACGCATGGCGCCAAAAGTATCATAATATACGTGACAAAGATAATGTATTAAAGATAAGAACTTGTCAGTGCTTTTCTGTATCTATATATAGATAAATCAGCTTCGGAAATATTCGTAAAAAGCTCAATCATTTATCGCCAAAAATGGGATTAAGCCTAGTCCGACAGGACTGTTATTTATTGCATAGGCGCTTTAAGTAACAGGAATATCCTTTTGCGCAAAAAGCTGATTTATCGGTTCCGACCGGCGGATTAACCACACACTGCAGAAATTCGCATAATCCGGATTGAGTGCCCCCAAACCTCATAATCCCGATCAGGCCTTAAATCATTACCTTCCGTTGGTAATCGGGCATTGTGCTGCGGGTCGTGATAATGGATGTGCTATTAATTGTACAGGATGTAACTGGTAAATACGTGTTTAGCTCACGCAATCTACGCACACCCAGAACCATATTAAAACTCGCTTTATTAAGTGGTAAATCTCGGAGGCGGATATCGAATCGATGTGAATTATGGTTGCCGGAAAGTTGCGTGAAATTTAGTAGTTGGTGGCGTTTTACCAGTGTAAGTGTTAATTAAAGAGCGCAGTGGAAGGTAGATTGCGTTTAGATTTCTTGGCTATTGAGCGTCGGCATCTGAAAATTGGTTTGCAACAAATTCTCCTGAAGTAATAAATAGTTCATGTTGTACAGCTCTTGCAACTATATTATGTGGCCTATGCTCTTTTGCACACTGCCATAAGTTGAAAAAGACCACCGATCGAGAGACCAAGCATAAGATAAATAACCAGCTGAAGAATCTTGGCGAGGACTCATGAGATATTTATACAGGATCAGGATTTTAATTCAACGCGGTTATATGTCAATTGAAATAGATAATATTGTTAAAAAAGTCTCGATTCAACGAAATATTACAAAACATTTTACCATTAGCGTAGAACTCTTAACTAGGGAATCCGATCTCGAGCCAAAATTTCAATCTCGGGACTTCGGAATTGCATTAGATCATCACGGGATCAGTTCCGCGATCCCGGTATTTATATATAAAACTAAAAAAATCTTATTTTAAGTAACATTAAACATTGAGTGTTTCGTCATTTAGTCTGGATCTGATTTTGGTAGCCAGGCAACCTGCTGCTGAAAATGTACGCTCAGCCTCCACACTCGTTGGAGGTATCGTCATCAGATATTTAAATGCTAGTTCGAATTGATGACCGCGTGAGCCCCCATTTTCGTATAAAACCATCAATGTGACTGATAAAATTCCTTTCTGCTGAGACACGGACTGAAACTCGCAAAATTCCCGATTTCCCGACAAATTATTTATTTCCGTCGCTGCAGATGAATACTTATATATTATAAAACTTTGATGTGATTCGTAATTATATTACGGAGCAATACAAAAATTCTGAATCCCGTATCTATTATATTTCACATCGATATTCCCATTATTAGAGTCGAGGTGTAGTAAATACATCACCGGTAGGGAAAGGTTAATATAACAATTTGAAACGAAATAATGAATCGATTTCACGTGTTTACTCGAAAAAAAGATTGAATATTGTGTGCTATCGACAGTGTTTATTTATTCATGTACAAGCTTCATACACGCTGCCACCGTCCTAACAGATAAGTGGATTTGTACAGATGATATGTCGCGACATGCAAATATAGCATCTAAATTTATGATGATTTAAAATTACCTGATAATTGATCAAATCGACAAGGATGCCGAATATCCGGGCCTGGATAATTGGAGGGGGTAGCTCTGGACGAACATAAATGGAGCAATTTATAGGGATGTTTTTCTGTTCTTCTAATGATACATTGAGATATAACTGTTTAAATTTGTGAGATTTTCAAGTGTTTCTTATACAAATCATGCGACGGTACTTGCATTTAATTACTCTTTCAAAATATAGAGAGTTTCATATAAGGTTCTATGAAGTCCTTCGCTATGCGCATAGTAAGGACATTACATATACGACGATATATCGGCCATTAGCGTTCTTCGCAAGTGTCGACAACAACGATATATCGACGTCTGGCATTGAGAGGGTTCGTTTTTAGCAAAAATTCTGTAGTTGTCGAAGTACTTCAATAAGAATGATTCTTATAAATAAAAACAATGATACAATGGAAAATAAAAAACGTTTTGATGATGATGTTATGTTCCAATGCAAAGAAGTGTCAATCTGGCGTGGAGCTTCTTTATCAGTTGAAATAATCAGATTCTAGCAAGAATACTTGCATAAATAACCAATAGCTTTCCATATATGGATGTGGGATGTGCCGTACCAGATAAAGTTAATGCTTCATCAACTTGTTTATAATTTAAAAGCCGTCACTCAGACCACTTCAGCATCTTCAATTATGAATCAATGGACGCCGGTTTCATTCATGCTTCCAAAGAAAGACACTCATAATGCTGATGGGATATCTCCTATTACAAACGGTATACAAGTATCAGTTACATTTGTCGATTCCAGCTGTTAAAGTGCCACTGGATTGTCTACCTAGACGAATTTTATTAGAGGATCCGATGTTGATCATCAAATATGAGATGCATTGGGTGGTCAGATCGAACATAGGAAGATATTCAAGCTCGGTCCGAAGTTGCATCCTGCATTGGCGATTGCCAATCGAATGAGTAAGCAAATTGTTTGATTCGTATGCGGCAAAAAAGCAAGATTGGCAATCTATCGGCGGTAATTTTTTATCGCGGAAACGATATTTTCAGCTCGATGTATATCATTTGCAATCGCCGACACATTTGCATACGATGAATAAGGCACCGGACAGAGTTCGTCCATGGGGAGCAGGGAAAGTGGCGCTGGTCTCATGGCGCCCACGCGAATGGAAATTACCTCGTAAATTGTATCAGAACATTTCGCTCCGGGTCATTAATACGCCATGCTGGACGACGAAGCATGACTCAATGTTTGGAGACGGCGAAAGACATCATCCATCGTCATAAACCAAACATTCTGCTGCTTTTGGCGGTCGCTTTGATGAGTGGCGACTCTTGTGCTCGGTGATTAATCGCGCTTGTCAGACACTTGCTGTCGATAAGGATCAGACGCGGACACAACTTTATGCTCGCCCGCAAGCTTAAAATGATGCAGAGCAAGTTGAAAAGATCCGACGATTTATGGTGCGAGGATGCAGGGATGGATATGGGAAGACGCTGCTGTCTAGGGAGCGACCGCTTTTTTGATGCGCCTCGATGATCCTCGGCATAAAAACAAATCCCATAGCAATCGACATCATTGTAGCTGTATGTAATCCGCAATTAAGCTGTTGGACTAGTAACTTACTCATCCTGGGTTCAAATCTACAGGAGATATGACTGGCGACCACATTTTTAAAACATATATTCGCTATGAATAACCATGTCAAAATGATTGGCAATATAGCATAAAAGCAAAGAAGCAAAAAATGCCTTTTTCAAACTGTCAGATGTCAGATAAAATGGAACAACGCACAGGGATGTCAGATTTAGGGAATCCGATCCCGGGATCCCGGACAGTTTTAGGTGCTCATGAATTCCGGGATTAGTAAACGTAAGGCGACAAATCTATGTATACATATATACAGTACATATATGCTTTTCAAATTTTTATATTAACCTTTCCCTACCGGTGATGTATTTACTACACTTCGACTCTAACAATGGGAATATCGATATGAAATATAATAGATACGGGCTTCAAATTTTTTGTATTTCTTCGTAATATAATTACGAATCACACCACAGCATTATAGCATATAAGTATTCATCTGCAGCGATGGAAATAAATAATTTGTCGGGAAAATCTGCCCAGATTACCAGCGCTACTACGTGGGGTTGGTAAATCGCCCACTCTGCAGAAGCATAAAACATTTCATTTGACACCTGACAGTTTAACTTGAAATGAAAAAGGTTTAGCTTGGCGTAAAAATACCGTACAAAGATAGTCCCAGGAGTACCCGACCTAACAATGAAAACACAAAAAATATATAGTACATATAGTCATCAAAAAACCCACCAACTGCCGACTCTTCATTAATGGCAAATATTTTACCATCGAGCCATTTTTTAATGTTTATTAAAAGAAAATAAATCGAGGGGGCTAAATCTGGCGAGTATTGATTGATCTTGCCCACCGCGATAACGGATGTATGAACTGATTCAATGCCTTGATGAAACAACACTTTTACCGTTTTATCTTGATTTCATCACTCAACCGTTGCAATAAGTTCGCTTATTGTTAAGATCAATGGAAATTCAGTTGTATCAGCGATCTGAAAGGCGGACCGTTTGGGTACATAGACTTCTTTGGTGTGTCATGGAAGCAGAGAGGCTAATTCACATAGATGACTGGCGCCAAATGATGTCGTGAGTTAAACTAGACTTTCCCTCACCAATAAAACCTATATATTCATCTATTTTATTAATGAATTTTATCTAGTTTTAATTCACAATATATATGTATGCAAAAACTCGACTATATTGCTGTGAAACATCAACAAAATTCGATTGAAACATCCTCACGATTCTGTTTTTGTTCCATTGTGAGCAAACGCGGCATCCATCTTGCGCACAGCTTTCTTATGTATAAATTTTCAGTCAATATGCGATGTACAGCATTTTTTGAAATGTCTATCATGTCTACTAGCTTGCGGACTTTCAGTCGACGGTCATCCGAGTAGGATCCAAAGAGCTCTTAGGATACTTCTGGGAGTGCCCTTGTGGTTGATGATTATATTTATATTGTTTTTGTTTAAGGAATCTTCCTTGTTTGTGTGGATATTGAGGATATGATAATAAATATAGTAGGAGAGTTTAACAGGATGTATTTATTTGGTCAATCGTCACTGTATGACAGGTAAGCGTGCCAGGACGTCATGCTTTATAAACTATGTTAAGTGCTCAACGGCCGCTTCACTGTCCACTAATGGCTGCATTTTCCAAGCACATCACTTCGGACAAAGAATTAGCATCGAGTCGGAAAAGGTCTTTATGTCGAGTGCTGGGAAACAAAGCACAACAATGGGTTTCCGCTGGAGTAGAAAGGAATTCTCCGGGTGAAATTTCGCTCCAATGAGCGCGATAATTTTTCCGGTCGCCTTCGAAGAAGTGCAAGGCGATGGCGCCGTCTCCAACCGCAAAAGAAGCTTTGTCTGCTGATGGCCAACGGCTCATCGCTTCATTCAAGACCATTGTTTCAAGCTAATACGCATTTAGCGCCGCTTCTATTCGTTAAATATTTACTCTGACCGCCTTTACTATTTCAAACAATCGCCTCATTCAGCACTTCTTTATTTGTATGCTCTATATGGGATCGGAAAAGAATTGCGCAACCGCCAGACAAACCGGAATTGGCATGCTGCGTATGTCCGGCCTCGATTGCCATAATCCCGATGAGAATTTTCAATTTTGGCATTGCCATTGCTCCAAAAGCTATTTATCTACTCCTGATTTATGTACCCAAACAAAAACACGGAGATCTGCTTTGTTTCATGGCAACAAGACAGTTTCATCCGATGCTTAGTCTAAGCGCAATGCAATTTTCCGCGAATCCACAGATACAATCATTTTTACCGTCAATTGTATAACAAATCAGATCTGAATTATAAAAAAACCTCAGCAACGAACCATTTCAGGCGAAAGATAAGCCACACATTATAAACTGTCGTGTTTGCTTTGTTCCGTAAAGATATCTTACATCATATAAACTAGTATGGGAGGTAGAATAATTATTTACATCATAGGAACCTTTTATAACCGACGAGATAAGGCTTAATCATACAGATTTAAGTTTTTGCGTCTTTAAAAAAAATTACAATATTCGTTGAATTTGAGGTCCTATTGATTATTGACCCCTAAACGAAGGCAAGACTTGATGGTGATGATACTCCAAGTAAGACCCAAGTATTTGATTGGGCTCAAAGGTTTCAGTGAAGGTCTGGATGTCAAGAAACAGTCTGCTGAAAAAGTGATTGCTACGGTATTTTGGGTTCAGCCAGCTGCTAAGTGACGCTAAGGATGTGATTACATTTGGTTACTTATGTACATTAACCTCTCAAAAATCGTTAATCCAAATTTATCGACTAATAATATAATTTCGATCGATTTCAAATGTATTGTTTATGCTTATTTGAAAAAAATACCGAATATTGTTTGCTATCGACAGTGTTTATTTATGTATGTACAAGCTTCATACACGCTGCGACGGTCTTGATAGATAAGTGGATTTGTATGACGATAAGTGGCGGACTTTAAAATATAGCATCTAAGATTATGATACACTATTTAAAGGGTTGATCTGTACAGTTGTAAAATTCCGGGTTATATTTGAATTGCCCTCGTATTTGATTGAATTATGATAAAAATAACAGCATTGAAATAAAACCGTCTTCAAATGTACGCGTTATCAATAATCAATTTCAATCTGTCAAGTGTCAATCTGATCAAAAATGCGACGTGGCGATATATAGACGTCGAACTGCATCCAGATATTGTGTACATTTAAACTTTTTTTGTGCGGTAGATGCGTTCCACGGAAAATCGCACAAAAAAGCTATGAGTTACATAGAAAAGGTGAAGATGCGTTCCATGGATTTTAAAAACCGCATAAATTTTAGACAGTTAATATATTATATAACTGATCTAAACCAGAATAAAGGGCATGGTCGTAATTCAGCGAGAGCAATATGACTTATGCATCCTAAATTATATATTTTTTTAAATTTCGCTTAGTGTTGATGATTTATTTCCCATTTAATTTCAAAATATCTCGATACGTACTCTTCATGAAATTACCGCATAACTTCGAATTCGCACAAAAAAAGTCGCACAAAAAGGGGGAACGGGGCTACATGTCACACAGCGCATGCTACGATAGACATTGTGCACGGGCGTTTGGGGGCGTGGTTATCTCACTGAACTGGCCAACGAGAGCATGCGATTTAACGTCTTTAAACTTCTTCTTTTGGTGTTATCTTAAATTGCAAGTTTATGCGCAAAAGTCGCAAACAATTGATGTCCTTAAAGTCAACATAACGAACGCCCTTCAGCAAATTCAGCCAGATTCAAACGACAGTCATTGAAAATTGGACCTATCGAATTCGTGCCACTAAGCAAAGCCGCGGCGGACATTTGAACGATGTTATATTGCATACTTAATGCCATAAAATATTCGTTCAAATAAAATAAAATTTAGTGGATATCCCACACACAACTTGAGCGTTGCAACTTGAATGAGCTTTGACAGCAAAATTGCAGGTTTTTCTTTCGTTTGAATTATTTGAAAAAGCTCATATTGATTGGTAGTAAGCAGATGATCATAAAATAAGAGTAGTGGTGCCGAGCGAGTCTAGACACTCTCACTAATCACTCAATGCAGCCATATGCAAGTATGTTAACACATAACAGACAAGACTATAAAATCTCATCCGTATTTGCAGACATTAAAAATACGTTTTCAGAGATAAGCACTCATTTTTTTGATGATATCATCATGATTCATTTTCGCAACTCGAAATGAAATATAATATATAAATAATCACCGTTTACGAGTCGAATTTATTGCACTTTATTGCCCATCGATTGTTATACACAATGACTGAATGACGAAGAATTTATGGCATTTTAATACACGATCCGCCCGTATCCTTTTGTTTTTGTGGCTTTGTTCAAACGTGGACAAGGATGAATGCTCCTTAATTTCTCGGAAGGATTACAATATATGTCATTGTGGTCCTTTGTTTATCTCGCTTTATGTCATTCGATCGTACCGATTCTTACCCGCACAGTGCGCCATTTTTTGGCGCTATGAAAGGTAAATGGTTTCAAATTTGCATATTTGGCGAAACGAACGCCTCGTAAATTAAAATTCCAAAGATCAAATTAATAATTATTATGCCTGCGAGGGACTATATATAATAATGGCGGTGCAGAATAAACATGTCCGACAGAAAGAAGTCGTTTTTTTGCATGAAAAATAATAAAAAGCTATGAATTAATTAGATTGAGTGTTAAGTTCTTGCGTTTTTCATGTTCGTCGTCGTGTTTATATCGGATACCAACTACGTAACATATTGACGACTTAGTCATGAGGTTTAATAATTAATTTGGAGGACTTTTAATCAAATTAATGATCATCACCATTAGTCTGTTGGTCGTTTCTTCGATCACGTCACGATTTTCGAGTACTTAGTTAAGCTAATCTAAGAACTACTAATTGCAAATTGACCATCGAGCTAAATATGAGCCAACAAAGCTTATTCAATGTGAAGTATGAAAATATTCATATAATACATTTATGATTTGGTTATAATCTAATATATAAAAATGAATTGGGTTTTGTTCGTTCGAAATGCGCTGCCATACCGTTCATCAGATTACGATAAAACTTCGTCCATTTATTGTTAAGGATTCCGCGAGTAACATAAGCATAGTTTAATATATAAAAATCAATGTTTGTTTGTCCGTATTTAATGCGCTGCCATACCGTTCATTAGATTGCGATAAAACTTTGCCAACTTATTGTTTGCACTTTCTCAAATAATATAGACATAGTACAATTAACTTACAATAGCTCTTATATATAAAAATCGATGTTTGTATGTGTGCTCATGTTTAAAATAAAACCAACAAAATAAAATAAATTTCATTATTTTTATCATTCCTAATCAAACAGGATAATACGTTTAAATTTCAAACGGTATTTTTATAATTATTAATTTTGTGGCAGCTGGGATGACTTTCGCCGATTTTATAACACGCATTAAATGTTTTTGTCAATTGTATAATTATTTTAAACGGGAGAGTTTTGATAACTGTATTGTCTATTGTGTCAAAACCTGGGGATTTCTTGCTTTGAAGTTTTTATTTCTTGCTTTATCGCACTTTAGTTTTGGGAGATTTAAGAAACTTTTCGAATTCTTATTCTTAACCCTTTGATGAGTATGCTCTCACATGTGGAGTGCTTGCACGCGTGATGTGCAACACTCTACAGCGTTTTATTTTCAATTCTGTGTTTCTATTTCTAATACAAGTACCAAAAGTGATCCTATTGGAGATACTATTATGGGTCCCAAATGTATCGATTTCAAACTTGACTGAACATCTTAATTTATTACTAAAATTAAGGTCACAAATATAGAAAGGTGTACATTTAAACCTTTTTTTGTGCGATAGATTCGTTCCGCCAAAAGTCGCACAAAAAAAATCGCACAAAAAAGCTATGACTATGAATTTTAAAAACCGCATAACTTTGAAACAGATATATAAAATATACCCAAAATCGTACAAAAAAGTTTTAAAAAACTGGAAAACAAAAAGGCAATTAAAAAATAATAATTTAAGGATATCTGGTATCTATCTGTAAAGATGTCGCTAGAGATCCTACCTCAAAAAAAAAATATTTTCACAAAATGGCGATTGTTTAAAAAAAAGTCATTTTTTTCCTTATTTCTCAGCTTTAATTTTTTTTTAATAGGTAGAAATTCAATTTTGACATAAACCTGGTAGGAACAATAGAAGTTTATATAGAAACGATTCGTACCCAATTTGAAGTAAATATGTAGATTAAAACATTAGATATCATGTCAACCGTGTTGAAAAAAGTAGTTTCGAGAAAAACATGTTTAAAATTTTATTAAAGGGTATGGTTATAATTCAGCGATAGCATATTCAACATAATTTAAATCTAATTTAATCCAAAATATTATATTTCGGTACGAAATTTGAAAGTTTTATGAAATTTTAAAAACCGCATAACTTCGAAATTGCACAAAAAAAGTCGCACAAAAAGAGGTTTAAGTGTTTTATGTCCTTTTTAAAAAAATGCGTTTACATAAGCAGTGCCAAAAATACGTGCCCTTTTTACACTTTTATTAAAAAAAGTTATTAAAAAAATAAGAGGCGTGTATTTTATAAAGTTTTTTTTTGTTTTTGTATGCTATGAAATAGTCATTGATCAGTATATTTTGCCATCTGGATGTATACAATTTTCGCAGAAAAGTGATAGGTCAAATTTCGATCGGCCCATTTTTCCATTGCCGGATAAATCAGATCGTGTGTGACCTAACACACTGGATAATGACGTTCTACGAGATTTTGTGGAGACAAATCTTGGATTTTCAAGCAATAAACGCAAAATACCAATAAGGCAACGAACACAAATTGAGGCTCGAAGTGGGTTGCATCCAATAAAAGTGATCATTGATTTTGAATTGCTCCCAGATCATTAATTGATTACTTCAGACGTATACAGTCAACCCCTCTATAACGTTTTGTTTCTATAGCGTGGTTCATATACCGACACTATAGAAGGGTTGCCTGTATTGTCAACAGTTAAAGAGAGTGAAGAAGAAAATCTATGAAATTCGTCCAGAATTCATCAAAAGATATAACATCATTCAGCGAAAAATACTATACAAAATTAGGGAATTTGCATGGGACTTATTCTACTGATATCTCGCTTCATCTTATTTTGATTTTTTCCTTTGTTGAGAGCAGTTTTTGGGTACAAAAAAATACGAATTTGCAGGATATAAAAAATTCCCTTTATTCGTTTTTTGTTTCTAAACCGAAAATCTTCTACAACAAGCGAATTCAAAACTGTAAATCAGATGGCAAATTGTAATAAATTCAGAGGGAGAGTTCGTCTTGTTTTTTTTCTCTTACTAATCAAAGGGTTAAGTTTATTTATATATATTTTTTTAATTTTTTAGATCTAGGAAATTGGGCTAAGTTTGGATCAAGACGATTGATTGGAAGTAATAATACTTCCAATCTCCCGATTTTTTACGGAAGGGTGATTTTTTTTCACAATCTGGATATGAACCCAAGCCATGCCAGAGCAAAAAATCGGTCGGATAATGCATATTTTTCGAGGAAATTGAATCTCCTCGGGTCAAATCAATTTAAGAATTTCGCTTTTTAATTACCCTCTTCGGGGCAATGAAACTTTATTGGACCTAATTAAAAGCACGAAGAACTGTGCGTCGCATGTCGCCCGATGACAACGAGAAAAGTCGGCAGTAAATTTGTCAAGTCCTGACGTTAAATAACCCAACGGGAAAAGGACTAAGGGCCACCTGTGGGACGTGAAATGGAGCCTCGCAATGGAAAGGGTCCGGACAGAAATTGTCCTTTATTTGCACGGGAGATAAAAGATACCTGGGAATAATTTAAATCGAATTGTATCAAGATACATGCAACGGGACAGGACGCAGAATCGTTATATTTAAATCGTCGCTGCAGAACAATAAGGACCCCATCGACATTTTTCCAGCTCAAAAATTCATTCATTCAGCTATGAGTCGACTTCTTTTTTACGCCTACCGGGTCGTAAGAAAAAGTATCGGGTTTCAGACGTCGGACATAAAAATAACGATGTTTTGAGCACTTATTTAAGCATAAATTTGAACGATAACGACAGGATAAGCAGGAATGGACGTCTTTGGGCAGCTGAAGAATTAGGGTCAACATTTTGGTCCGTGCCGCAGTAGCGGAGCTACTAAAGTGGCAATTAGTATTCCTGTCTGACATACAATACTTTTTATTGTAATGACTAAGTCATTGATTTTCAAATGTGTCGTATAGAAAAGACCGACGGGATATGTTAGGCCCCCAAATAGGGATTAGAGGTTTTTGTTGTAAATGCCGAAGATCACGTTATGGTCAAGCGAATTAATTTATTCCAATCAATCGCTTGTAATGAATAGCTGATTTGCTGATTCTAACATTAATGCAAAATACAGAAAATTTTATATTATTTATAACATACGTAATTGACTATTGAAGACGTTATATGATTTCAGGTCAATTGCAAATGTTGATTTAATTCGCTCAACAGCATCATTGATAGCCTGCTATTAACACATTAACTGCGGGGGCATTTCGCGCGTGTCTGCCGTAAAAACGTACAAGGGTCATCCAGATATTAAGGTTATAAGATTTATGTAGGATCAAAAAATGCTTGTATTTAATTGAAATTCACGGGATCCTTCACGAATATATTTTTCAACGTAATCGCCGTCAAGATCGAGATTTGGATTCTGGGGTGTGATGACACTCACATCTAATCCCTTTGATAAAGAAGTTTAATTATTAAAACAAATGATCGCCAAAGCAAACGTTGAGATTTTGCAATGCAATAGAAGACTTTAAGCTGGGAAGCCCTAACGATGGAAAAACTTCGAGAAGACAACCAATTTCGAATTCGAGAAGAT
Organism: Stenopsyche tienmushanensis; assembly: GCA_008973525.1. Classification (NCBI taxonomy): domain Eukaryota; kingdom Metazoa; phylum Arthropoda; class Insecta; order Trichoptera; family Stenopsychidae; genus Stenopsyche; species Stenopsyche tienmushanensis. The sequence goes on from WACJ01000405.1 coordinate 1,601,379, forward strand.
GCTTCACCTACAATTAAATAAATACGTTGTGCCTGTTGTACGACATTTTATTGATCACCTGCAGCATCTGCCTCATTTCGATCTCTATCATCAATTGAATGAAATCATAAACGTGTTCCGTCGTTCATCGCAGCCGACTCGTGAGTCGGGACCATCGTTACAACGCGACGGAGATAGCTATCCCCGTAAACCAGGTAGGAAGCGTTGTTCGCTACGCACGTCTTCCACTGCTTGCTTCATCGTGAGTATTAGTACGGCCTTATCTGAACAATCTAACCAAATTCGTGATATGTTGTCGACTCATCACATCACTATCATACACTTCCACGAGTTTCCGATGGAACAGACGACAGACAGCGACTAACTAGATTGGGGGATCATTCCTATGCTGCTGTATGTTCTGTTTCGGGTTACCCTGGACTAGTCATACAGAGAATGTCTTCTACTGATATTTTAATCTAGCTAAAAATGCTACACGCAGAGCGTCCAGGCGCCCACCCATTATGCCCCACGCCCTCCTGAGGGTGCGGCAGAGGAGGACAAAGGTTAAAGCTATATTCAACATCAGTTTGAAGGGGGCTGCAGCAGATGACGGACTGCAGATGCTACCCTTTCCCCATGGTACTCGTATCGGTTCGGTTATTTGAAGTACTCAGCCACGGAGACGAGTCGCCATTCGAACAGCCTAAAACCGTTCTCACTTGTATGCCTAGGCTCTTGAGGATAGTGGCAAACCTTTGACACAGTCTGTACCAACTACTGTAATCGACCGTTCCACACAGCCCTTACGGGAGCGCAGCACAGGGTGACCTGCTCTCCCAACTCATGTTAGCTGGGCTACCCCAGCTGTGTTTGATGAGCAAACCGATGAGGTCATTACCCCATGGGGTTATTATCCAGGGGTTCAACTGTTGCCCACGGGCGTAAGGTTGGCTTCCCCATTGGGGTTTTATGGGTGGGCAGACTCTACGATGCAAAAAAAAAACCGATGAGCGCGCGGATCTCGCACGGATTGGAAATGGTAGAAGCGCGTGACGACCTCTCCATTGGAAGAATTTACTATAACTAAACAAAATGGTCGACAAACACGCGAGTCCAAACAAACTGATCATTAAAATCCCCCCTATATGCCAGGTGCGCCAACTTTTGAAATATTATTTTCTAGTTGACCCTCGTATTATTGATGGATGACCCTTGGCTTATATCGCCGGATGGCATGTGACGTATGCCATGACGCGTTGTTATTTTCATCGAAAGACTCAAGTTTATGTCGTTCATACTTTGAAACGTGACATGTTATTGGTTTCCAATCGAAGGGTATCAAGTTCGTCGACTGTTTCTTTTACGGCTCAATTCCTCGAGAAACCACAAGACCATAGGCCACAACTGATAAATCATGGAGTCAAGAGTCATTTGATTGGGCATTCAAAAATGTCCATTGCGGCTAGACAGTCGATCGGCGATGGGCCTAACGGTGCCGCAAATAAAAAAATCCGTAAACTACGTGATCGGCTGACGAATGGAGGGCGGCATGTTAACACGCAGTCGGCGGGCGGACGTACCCATTTTATTCCGCAATCGATATATACCGATTTAATCGTTTTGCATCGCAAGACAATGAATATAAACATTTCATGGTTACGTGCCATCGGCAATGCAACTCTATTGATACGCTGCCTGAATACGGATATATTTGACGATTATGCATTCATCGCCACGGCGATTATTATTCCAGGGACCTCTCGATGCAACGAGAAAAAAAGACAACTTGTATTTTTGTGGGAGGACGTGAGAGGCTTTAATGGATGCATGTATAAAGAAGCGAAAATGACGTGACGATATTGGTAATCGTCTGCAGGCACATCGCCGTCGTAATCCATCTAGCGACTGTCAAAATTGAAAGGTGCTGTAAAAAAGAAACAAATTTATTGACCTGCGTAAAATATTTGTCGGCCAGGAGTCAATAAAATTCAGCGAGCGATGGACAAGGTCCGGTAGACAAAGCACATCTTATAAATTTCAATAAATTAAAGCTTTATGGTGGCAGATTCATTCAAAATGGATATCACCTCGGCAAGCGAATTGGCGCCATACTTAAAATAGTGTTGGATTCCATTACTGCGCCAGTAGTATATCAATCCATTTTATAGACTGTGAGATGTCAATCAATCAAGCAAGCTATAAACGTAGTTTATTTTTAAGGCAGCCAAGACGAAAATTTGATAGAATTTGTTGGTATGATGTATTAGTTTCTGAACTCTCACTATAATGGTTCTGATTTAAACCCTGGCTCCATTTGGAAGTTCGGAGTTAATAATATAAGGTTAACTCAAAAGTTTCTTTCGCAAATGAACACAGATCTAATCATAACCATGGTTGAAGAAAACCTGCGATATACTGTTTGCGAAATAGCTAATAAGTTAGAAATTCCACGAACATCCGTCCATAATCATCTGACAAAATTGGGCTTCATCAATCGTTCAGATGTGTGGCTTCCTCATGAACTGACCGACTTAAATAAACTTCAGCGTATTTCAACTTGCGATCTTCTTCTCCAACGACATAATAGCCAACCTTTTTTGAAGAAACTTATCACTGGAGATGAAAATTGGATACTCTATGAGAATTTCCAGCGTAAACGGTCATGGACTAAGGGTACAGAAGCTTTAACTGTAGCTAAACCTGGCCTACATCCAAAAAAAGTTTTTCTATGACTGGAAGGGGGTAGTTTATTATGAGCTGCTTCAGTAAGGTGAAACGATCAATTCAACAAAATATTGTTCCCAACTAGACAATCTAAAGGATGCATTTATCAGAAAACGGCCAGAATTAGCGAACAGACGAGGCGTTGTTTTTCATCACGATAACGCCAGGCTTCATGTGTCTTTGCTCGTCAGAAATAAATTATTATCATTTGACTGGGATGTTTCACCTCATCCTTCATACTCTCCGAACATTGCCCCTTCAGATTATTATTTATTTCTTTCATTGAAAAATTCTTCACGTGGTAAAAAATTTAATTCAAAAAATTATATAAAAATGTACCTTGATCAATATTTTGTCAACAAACCTGGGAAAATTTAGCAAGAAGGCATTATAAGGCTTCCAAAGAGATGAAGGTAATAGAACAGAATTGAACATATATTATTCGATAAATTTTGATGTAATACAAATTATTGTTTATTTTTTTCTTAATATGAAAACGAAAGAAACTTATGGGACACCCTAATATACCATTATTTTTAAATGCCTATCATATTTGTAAGGTTTTATCAGGTAGGTACTTTCTTTTATAGTAATATTTTATAAACCAGAATCGTCATCTATACATCAGGTCGGGTACTTCTGGAATCTCATAGCATAAAGTAGTCACTAGACAAGTAGTGCGCCTATTTTATTATATATTACACTAACATACAAAAAATTTTCTTGGAGCAAAAAAGATACATTAATCGAATATATTTATATTCTATCAACAAAGCTATAAAAATGTCTTTCGATACATTCATCCGGATGGCACGCCGGGTGAGCCTTTTACAACTTTTCCTATTAAAGTGTATACGATGTGAATGTAATGATTTTTTTGAATGTTCATTGTTGATGAGCATTTATGAGCCTTTAAGTCTTATCAATAAACATGAGCTTTTTCAGGTAGTTTTGTAACAAAGTCAATAGTAGATTGCAGCAAATAGTAGTTCATGGTTTATATTGAATGGATGCCACCCAAACTATCGCTAAAATTATATTTTTGTAGCAATACGATTTGATGAAATTGGCAATGTGTGTCCAAATTGTTGATTCAACACCAATAGTAACATTGATTCGATTATTCACGCCGTGGGTTGAATATGCAATTAAAAGATAAAAATACAGAAGGGGTGAACCCGAGCATGTGGGCTGTTCATGTATTACCACCACACATTGCATCACCTGCCACGGTGTCGCCAGTGCACCTGGTGATATATAAATAGGGGTCTATCCATCCATCTTTAATCGGTAGATTGTGAAAAAATATAATTTATAACAATGAAAACTATGGAGAGCAGTTCGGCAGAGTTTCTACGGATGTTAATTGAGGAGTTGTAAGATTGTGGATGTTCAAACTTCAGCTATGGCTGTTAGGCGATAATGAAAGAATTGCTGCAATGCCCATATATATGTTTTTGTATTTATGATCGAAATAGATGGTCCAAATGCATGCCAGGATACACTAATTATACGTGATTTTAGTAAGATTTGCAATAGTCGATTTGGTAGATCTTCCAAAAAATGCTGTACATTGCATATTGACTGAAAATTTGAGCACAAGAAAGTCGTGCGCAAGATGGCTGCCGCGTTTGCTCAAAATTTAGGATGAAATATGGGTTTATCATGACATGGGTTTATGCCAACCCGCTCAATAAAAGTGCTCAGCAATGTGCAAAACCCGAACTCAATAACCATGTCTGCAAGGACATGCTCAATAGATTTTTTAATAGTTTTTATATGTGGGAGGAAGTCTAAGCTCGTTCGCGACTTTATTTTATCATAGAAATTGCCGTAAAAAGCCCTAAAAGAGGACGGAATGGCCACAAGATCTGTGTGTCCAATCGGTCCGCTTTTCGGACTGCCGATATGACGAATGTGCGCCTCGCGATCGGATGCCTTACATGAACATATCTACAGAACTATTACGGACTCTCATTAAAAAACGAAGTTGTCCGAAGAAGACTGGTGGGTTGTTTATATTTTACAATTGATCGAAAATATTGTTGTCTTTATTTTATTGTGGGCTTATGCCAGCTGCGTTGGCCCAATGTTTAAGCGATAACGAAGAAAAGAGAGATAAGTCAACTTAGTGCATATTATAAAATGTAAAGTGTCGACCGGGTTGGTATTCTGCGTTTTGAGCTCCTGCGCCTGCTTTGCCACCCCCTTGTTACGCCCTGGTTATTAACCAATAACTAGATAATTGGATGAGTTCCGAATATTTTCGGGGTGGCATCAATTCATACGAACGAAGAAGCGAATCGAATAAGCCTTCGTTCTCCTTTGAATGCGTTTTTAAATATTTTTTCTCACGGAATGAAGTCATCAAAAATATCATCCGACGTGAATAAATCGCAAGATCCCTCCGTTTGATTTGTTGGGCCCACGTTATAATTGACGTGTGTCACAAATACGTATTCTGCATACTGCATTTTCTGCTCTTAATGATGACACATCCTCAACGCTGGCATCCGCTTCGATGGCAGAAATGAAGAGGATGTCATCTAATGATCCTGCCGTTTATCGATGCACGTTCTTGCCAGGATTTGCATGCATTTTTATGCATATTTATTTCTCGTTCGGTGGCCCTTATGGCCGATCGGCAAGAGGAGTCCCGAGTCCGAGTCCCGGCAGCGACTACACGCCTCCTGCATGCCGATGAGGTCTGCATTTTATGTTGCAAGTCAAGGTGCATCTTTGCATCTTCGCGATGGTATATTGGCGGCGCATCGGCGTATGTTCCGCACAATTTCGATGCAAATTTATTGGATTGTCGACGCATATTTAATCGACGCATCAAAATGACGAATAGAAAGTCGGCGAATGATGATTCGGAGAATTGAGGAATCGATCATATCATGCATCAGTGCATGGGTCTCGATGCACCGCTGATTTATGGCTTTGTGCATTCGCTTAATTGCTACATAAATTATTGGTATTGCCCATTTATCAGATCAGCCTTCTTTCAACATCTCCATTCGAATGCAGTTGAAGTCGTTTTTCACTGCTTTGAAGTCTAATTTTATGACTTTTATAGTCCTGGCTTTGTCGTAAAAGCGCTTCTGTGAGAGTTTTTACGATGATCAACAGGCAGAGGCGTAGAATATTAGGACCATATGTGGGCTAAAGAACAGACACGATTCATTCGGATGTCAAAATATGAGGACACCGATCATAAATTGACCCTGGGATGCATACGAGGATAAAAAAAGCGTTTTTACTAGGACGTCTTCAATTTTTTCGACAAAGTCAAAGAGACGCCAGATGGATACGAATGAAAGACGTAAGAGCATGTGATCGTGTCGTTTTTTGCCACGTTTCAGACTTTAGCTATCTCCACGACGATCGTTACGGATCTCGTCCAGACTCATGTAATTTTCTCATGTAGTCGTCTTCTGCCGGAATGAATTGGTGATCTTCTTTAGCGTTATCCTGCTTTATGAAATCTCACGAATAATCTTTTTGATGGAAGCCGCAGACGCATCAAAGTCTGAATACGTGGCAATGTTAACACTTTTCGAGAAGATCTTAAAGCCTGATAATAGAATAAGTTCAGAGACGAGTGTCGTCGCTGCTGATATGAAATAATCATCAGTCAAGTACCTCACAAATATACTTTATAATTTCCACTATCTTGTATTCTCGGTAATGTTGGTATAGTTATATCCTAGACTTATTTTAAAAAGGTTCATTCAAATCCATATTGGGGAGAAAATTCACAATATCAACAAGTATGTTCGGTCGTTTCGATCCAGATTTATACCAGATTTGAAAAGCAATGGAAAATCACCGCATACCTTTTTTTTATATGGTGATCATCGATTTTTTTTTACTCCAGATCATCTTTTCAGAAAAATTATTTCTAGGAATAATGTTGAAAATATTTGTCCATTGATTTAATACAAAAGTGATAAAAGATTTGCGCGCTCGTAAGTTTAGTGAATAACACGAGGGTTGTTCTGAAAGTTATGTTCTTTTTAGATCGCTTTTCTGATTCTGGAGTGTAATGATACACCCAAGTCAAATTCCCCGGAATGATAGAGTCCAGAAAATCTTCTCACTCCTATTGAAAACATCACGCGATTTTGACGGTGCTCCGTTGTGAGCATTCTGGGTACATATATCGCACACGACTTCTCGTAACCAAGTTTTTTCCGATACAATCTCACAGAGGAGACTTCGAGAAATGTCAGGAAATTCATCGTGAAGGTCGTCAAGTGTCACACGACGGTCTTGTTCTTCAATTTTTTGCACAAGTTAGTCAGAAATGCAGATGGTCTTCTGCTACTCTTTCTGAATAACCTGATCCACTTCGTGATATGTTATCGACTCATCACATCACTATCATTGACTTTCACGAGCTTCCAATGGATATTCGCGGCGGTATTGTTCTGCAAAGTCAAAAAACGGACCGTACAGCGACTTAGTGGTGCCCTCGGACTAGCCATAATGGAATGTTTTTAAACGTTATTTTAATCCCCTGAGAAACGCACAGAGCTTCTAGGAGCTTACCCCTTTCACTTCGCCCTTCACAAAAGGAGGCAAGGTTCCCGAGGAAGATTCATTTCAAACTATGTGCACTCAAAGGTGTGAAGGAGGAGGAAGGAAGAGGCTACGCGAGGTCACTGCCACTATAAGTCTAACCTCAGTTTGAAGGGGGCTGTAGCAGATGACGGAATGCAGGGGCCCCCCCTTCTCCAATGATCACCTATGTGATCTCACGTATCCCTTTGCGTGTTAGCACAACCTCTTCCTTCCTTTTTTCATCACACTTTCGGGTGTACGTAGTATGAAACCAGTATTCCTAGCGGGAGCCTCGCTTCCTTTTAGAGGGCATGGAGGGAAAGGGCAGACACCGTAAAAAGTCCAATTATACCATCAAGTTGGGAGAGGGGGGGGGGACGCAGGAAGTGGGAGTCGTGAAGAGTGATCGAATAGCCTTGACTGTGAGAATACATGCTTCCCACGGCCAGATCTCTCTATCTCTCGTCAACAATAAAGAAATTCGCTAAGACGATAGTGCTTATATTCGGCGCCCGATCACCTCCATCCCTCCGCTCGACTCCATTACGATCCGAAAGAAGAAGATACCATTGGTGTCAGAAACAGCAGTCCGTTAAAATGTCCGAGCCGCTCGGACGCATTGCGTCTGTCACCATTACGTGGGGATGACATTTAGTCCATGCTACAAATCTAATTTTTTTAATGGATCTTGGTGTTTCTATTTTATTTTTAAATAAATTCAACAAAGGTCATTTATAGTACCTAGCCACGGAGACGAATCACCTTTTTAACAGCCGTCAGCCGTTATCTTCTGTATGAACTAGGATGTTGAAGATAGAGCCTTTTGCACAAAGTCCTCGTACTCCGTTTGAATCAACAGTTCTACATTCCAATTTACGGATTCATATTAGTTGGGCTATCCTAGCAGCGTTTGATGAGCAACCCGACGAGGCTGCCGAGCTGAGCAAAAGATTGCGCTGTGTGTTGTGTATTATATAATAAAATAGGCTTACTATGACGTATGCGACGGGCACACTACAAACGATATCTTTCCGACCAACTACCGGTTGGAGTTTCATTCTTCGTGACGTTCAAGACAATACAATCTAACGCGCCTGCGCAAGTTTGATTTTATCCAAGCTTCGTGTATTTTAACATTGCACAGTTTCACGTCATTGGCTAAAAATAGCGTCCCTTGGGAAATAGAGCAGTTTTTTGCTTTAAATATCGATAAATAACAACTTTTGTGGTGTCTTTTTATGCAAAAACAAGGACATTATCATTGAAATTGCCTTTCAAAATGCTATCGTTGGAATCAATTTACAGCTAGTATTGGTTAAAATATAATGTTTTCTTAAAGTACCGACAATACACTTCAGTGTTGATAGTCACTCTGGTCTTAGGCAATGACTTGCATGACTTTATGCACTTTTCGGATATTGTTGGCTTGTAAGAGCATTGCATGGTGTCCACTTTTTATCACTTGTTACAACACAATACGGAATTCCTTCATGCAAAATGCTGCCGGGCATTGAAGTGTAAAAGGGTGAAGCATTTATTAGATTCACAACATCATTCCTAATGGACACATAAGTCGCATTACATTTGTTTGCGCGATGAATATTAAACATTTACTGGAGGGTACAGAATTTATCCGACAACCCAATATTTCCGAATGATTGAGGATCTTCCGTGACGATTTGCGATGAAAGCGCGGTATTTTCATGTGCATTTAATATGTGGAATTATTGAGTCATGGTTATTCCATAGGTGCAATCACGATCCCGTGAGCCGTTCTTCGAAGCCGTCTCGACGAGTTCCATAGATTGTGAAGATAGCTGATCCCGAGGGGACAGGTTCAGCGCTACCGCCGAAGAGCCATTCATCCATCATCTGGTGAGATACAGATACCGGGATTGATCGATCACGACGCTAATTATCGATCCACTGTGATCCAGTTCGCCGAAGATCCCGGACGACGTCGACTTCCTATGCAAACCCAATCACGTATCGTTTCCACTGACCGCTCGGCATAATTGTGACTTTTTTCTGCCGAATTTTGAAGCGTTTCCCAGACCGCAGTCCGTTTACTGTTAAGACAAAAAAACGCGTTATCAAAGCGGTAAAAGGTACTGTATTAAAAGATTGCATACAAAGGTCGGTAAAAAAATGATTGCGTTTTTTGTGGTGCGGCCGAGGAACGATTGAATGTTAGTGGCTTCGAGAACGAATCGTGAACATCTCGATCTAAGAAGGGATTATATATAATTAAGGCACCCGAAGTTTTTTGCTATTCATTCTTTGTGAGTCCCTAATAATATTGTTCAGGCCGTATGAAAAATTTGTTATTACAGCACGTTCTATTATTTACCATCGACGTCTGTCGATTAATGAGGACCTGCATCATTTCAACTTATGAGGAGTGATTCTGCAATATTGAGAGCCGGCATCAGATTTAAGTCGTCCTATTCCTTTTTCGTATGATGTAACGATTTCTGTCAATGAATGTTGCCTGTGTGTTTGTTTTGAGCGAATAATTTTGCCTGGATCTTGTTTTGTGTCCATTTTTAGATACATGTCTCTCCCATTGAAATCCACTTGTACCTGTCCGGTTTGTTTTCCTAGTCCTAGGAATCCAAATCCTTAGAAACATGATCCTTTGTAATATTCCCTTATATTTATTAGTCGCGCAATATGTCAAGACCACTGCCATTTCCGTCATTTTTACAACATTGAGTCCCTTATCCAGGCAATCCGTTTTATGCACTATTTATGCAAGTCGTCATTATATGTCTCTATCTTTGAATTACAATAAGGTTGTTTAATTTTTATTGTACGTATTGAGGGATCGTGTTGGACAACGATGAGTGATATTTTTTTATTCTAAATCATTAATTATTTAAGAATTTCTGCAGTACATTTCAATTAATGCATCCTTTTTTAGTTTCATTATTTACATCAATTATTCTGTAAGCGTAGCGAGATTATTCTGGAAAACCGGAAAATAATTAAAATTTTCCGATATCTCTATTTGCAGTCGACATTTGCAGAGACTCAGATAATACATTGGTGTCAGAAGTTACTTGGAAACACTGGAATTAGATTCTTGTCAAACAATCATAGAATTATCAAATAAATTTGGTTATTATACATAGTTCAAAAGTATTTTCATCATACAGGTAAATCAAATAAATTAAAAAAATGGATTCTCTATGAATTGTTGATAATCTCACAAGAACATCAAAAAATAATCAGTCAATCTTTTGTATACAAAGCTGAAATAGATTTTTTTTGCAGCAAAGTGGCGGAAATTACGGAAAATTACTATTGTGAAATAATAATAAGTGAAAAAACAGTACTTTTTTGTATCAGACACCTGTTTTTATATTTAAATCATCATAAATTATAACGAGTCATTCATTTTTCATTGTTTGAACATGATCAATTACAGCAGTGGTATATTGTCAGTAATTAAAAAGAATGAAAAAAGACCTTTTTTGAATAAAAACATCGCATAGCCATATATTTAATTCTTCAGATTAGCAGCGGCATCTTCCGTCTCTCTTCAGGTGCAATGTGCTATTTTGAGAGCGCCATCTTCTGTGGCACTACGGGGACATTGCACCTACAATTACCGACCGATCGCTTCTTACGCGTGCACCTTTGCCGGTTGGGTGGTGACGCGCAGGAGGCAGAAATCGGGGAGTCGGCGGTTGGCCTTGGCTGCGGGAGGACGTCCTTTCCGCAGCCAAATCCCTCTCTCTCGCGCTGAATAAAAAGTTACACAGAGAAGAGAATCTTTCTTTTCGACGCCCGTCCACCCTATCCATTCGTTCGGCTGTACATGATCCGATAGAAGAACGGACCCCAGCGTTAGCGCGACCATCCCGACGAGCGCGTAAGAGCGGGGAGCCACCCAGGGGACGCTCCCTACGTGGCACAGGCATAATTTACAACATTTTATTCCTTCTTTTATAATAGATATTCTACGCCAGTAGAATCTTATTGGTTAGAAGTTTGGGAGTTCCAGCTTGTAGTGCATAACATTATGAAACAAATTCAAATTTGGGAGTCCCAGTATATTCGATTTGGCGCTCGGTCTGGATTCCCTCGGAAGAGTAGTCTACGCCTCTTAACCGCCGCCGAGCCATAGTGGGAAAATAAACGTAATCATGAAGGTCTGGTCTTTGAAATTCGCTCCCAACAATTCAATAGAATCCTTATTGCTGACGTCATGGATGATGCTGCAGCTGTGGGTCTGGGAAATCTCGCCCTGGTGATAACTGGGTCCCGAGAATTCAACCAAGGGATCCTACTTTACAATAGTATTATTAGATGAATACAATCAAATGAATTCTACCTCCCGAACCGAAAAAACCGATATTTTCGAATCGATTTCTTAGGAGCTTGTTTATATCCACATGTATGTTATCGACAGCAGCTTGAATATTCCTAGTACTGTCGGTGTAAACCAATTTTCCCAAAAAAATAATCGATCTGCTGTAACCAGACATCCCTCAAATCCATTTCTTTAAGATTTAAGTTTAAAAAAAATTCTTCAATCATGTATCACCATAACTGTCTGACGGTTTTTGACCCCTCAGGTTTTTTTTAATGCACATCACTGGTTTTTCTAAAGCTGTCCAATTCATAAAATAATCGAAATCTGATTAGGAATATCCGGTGTGATATTTAAGTGATTCCTGAATGCACGTTGCCTGTTGATGATTAAACGGCCGCTTGAAAAGTACGCCTCTAAGGCGAACGCGCGCTTCTTCATCGTCCACTACATGATTATTACTAAATTTAATATGACAGAAAACATTAGATCTTGTTCTTTCGAATGAGTATCACTTTAACCCTTTTTAGAATAACTGTCATCACAGGGTGCGTGTTTCAAATAAGGAAGTTTCCCTGCCGCACCCTCTACAATTACTTATTAATGCAATTTTATATGTTGTATAAACATCTCCGATTATCCACCATTCGGCTTAAAGTATTCTTAAAAAGAAGTTCATCAACCGCTTATTATTCACAACGTGACTTCCAATCGAGACGGTAATCTAAAAGGGAGATTTCGTTCAATCGCTCCTGCGTCCAGATTTATACATTTCAAATTCGAGGAACAAAAAATTAAAAAAACGCACGATAGAAGCGATTTAAGATTTGCCGATAATAAATCTGCCTTTGCATTTCGCCATCGTTTTATACGGGTGTTAAATAATTTGTGCGCAGATCTCAAAGCTATAACGGCATAATTATAACCTCCGAACGGCGAGGAACTTGGATGGGAAGGTTTTATGGAGTTGCTGAAACTGATATCCGAGAGACCGTCTTGTACGAAACCTCGCTCGTAAATCTCTTGTCTATCTTTCGAAATTTATAGACGGAGCTCGCTACAAAATTAAAATGTCGGTGTTATTCAAATTGCAATTAGCGCCGAGGCAGTCGTGCGCAATCGGCGGCCCTAGAGCTCTGCGTGATCGCACCAATTTCATACACCATAAATATCAACATGGTGTACTTGCATCGCTTACGAGCGTCGATTTGAGCTTCAGACGGAAAAAAATAAAATTTCAATCATTCGTACGGTAGTCTCGATGCCGGACGGGGTATAAATCATAATAAACAAACAAGATGTAAATTGTAATTTTGGTCGTGGGTCGGTTTATGTTGTCGGGAGCCTCGACAAACAGACACACACTTGCATCGAGTGCACACCGGAGAGAGCCTGCAGAGAGCGCCCTGTAATTAGGGCCCCCAGTACCGCGCGGCGAGTGGACAAGAAACGAGACTCACGACCAAGTAATTATCCTGATGCAGAAGACGATAGACGAGGAAGGCGAGCGAGCGGAGAGGATCCGGACCTATTCTATTCTCGTATTTTTAAATGGATAAAAAAACACTAATACAAATAGGCGGGCCGTAACATGAGAACGAGGAAAGTCGGGCCGAAGCAATGTATGAAGGATCGAAGAGAAGATTATTTTTAGGCATAGGTAATATGTATGCATTACGGAAACGGAGATGCATTTTGAATATGTAAATGTTTGCTTTCGGTAAAAGCAGTAGCGACCGCTTTGAACTAATAAGACAAGGAGCAACGGAATGATTTATCCAATAACGGGAATAAATTGCTTATATTCAATCTGGGAAATGCACTAATTATTATCAATGTTTAAAAAATCACGACGACCAATTATATTTGGACATATTGAAGACACGCAATGACGCTGTTAATCTGTGCAGAATTATTTCGGGAGATTAACAGCGACATCTTACGTCTCTCTTTAGACGCAATGTGTCAATTTAACAGCGATATCTTCTGACACCAATGTAACGTGGTGGAGCGGGAGCGCTCTCAGGGCGAAGTGCCTGGGTCGCGACCTGTTCCCGCGTGTTCCTCGAGATGGTCGCACTCGCACGCGAGTCCATTCTGCTTTTGGACTGCTATGAAGCCGAGCTGAAGGATGGAAGTGGATGGGTGCCAAATAGAAGCACTCTCGTCTTAGTCAATTTATTTTTTGATGACGAGAGAGATCTGGGAAGAGCGTCTCCCCGTAGCCAACGACTCTTGACGACCCTCATTTCCTTCCAAACTTGTGTCGCTAGAACTCAATACAAATCGAACCGAAATTAACCGATATTTTTGAACCGATTCGTTCTGCTAAATATAACGGTTTTCAGTTTAGTTTTGGTTTGTAGTCTTGATACAACCTTTTAGAGCTGCATCATAGGTCGACAGTGACTTTATGTTCTTAGTTCAGATGACTCATTTAAATAAATTATTTAAGGGGCAAGGGCATTGAGTAGAAAAGTGTTTAGAAAAGGGGAATTTTGGTCGAAAATGTTACGAGAACATCAAAATAAGAAAATATTTGATGAAAAGCGTGACACAGATTTTGTGTTGTCAGATAATAGCTATTGGCAGAAACATGAATTTTCGAGAAATATGCAAAGTCGATAGCGATTCCAGAAAATTATATCTACATTTGTTGACGGTTGTTTAGAATTCGATGTTTGTTGAATAGGTTGTTTATCGTTTCCGATAAATTTATTTCGGAAAATTGCAATGATTGGCAAGTTGTTTGTAGTTTTAAGCTATTTTGTGTGTTAATAATTTACATCGAACGAAGGAAATATTCGAAATATTGCATCGGTGGTTTAGTGCTGTTCTAATATTAAATTTTCTTGATTCTTAATAAGTTTACGCACATTTACGAGTTTTTTAAAAATATTTTAACATTTCTTTAATTTATCATTGATGTTTGAATACTTTACTGTTTCATACACATTTTTATTTATATATCCTGGGATCCCGGGATCGGGATTTTCATTAGTTTAATATTCCCGAAGTAACATTAAACATCGAGTGTTTCGTCACACTCGTTGGAGGTATCGTCATGATGACCACGTGAGCCCCCATTTTCGTATAACACCATCAATGTGACTGATAAAATTCCTATCTGCTGAGACCCGGACTAAAACTCGCAAAGTTCCCAATTTCCCGACAAATTATTTATTTCCGTCGCTGCAGATGAATACTTTTATACTATAATACTTTGATATGATTCGTAATTATATTACGGAGGAATACAAAAAATCTGAGCCCCGTATCTATTACATTTCATATCGATATTCCCATTATTAGAGTCGAGGTGTAGTAAATACATCACCGGTAGGGAAAGGTTAATATAACAATTATAAAAACATATATGTACTGTGTATATAGATTAGACAGTTACTGCCCCTAGGCGTTCTCTAACGTCCAGATTTCGGCGAAAATGTCTCGATTTAGTAGCCTTCATCGTGCTGGTGAAGTGTACAATATGACACACATGTTGTATCATCGGCCATTATAGCATTAGATGTTTTTTTTTTCGATTGAAATTGTTTGTAGCGTTATTTAGATATATAAGATGCATTATTTACTAATTGAATCAAACCGAATCGCTTGTGACTTCCTGTTCCGTCACGCCGTTTTGGCCCTAATCGCTTTTTTATCGGACCCTTTCAATAAAAAACGCTTCATATAATAGATATTAAAATTCTTCTAAAACCGAGACGATTAAAAACACATAAAAGGTCGAATATGTACGTACTAATTGGTTCTTGGGATATTTTCGAAAAGAAATTAAGAAATATTTACGATCCTCGAGCACAATTACGCGCTTCCAAGTATGTTGAAACGCTGGAAGAAGAAGGCCACGCGCTTCGCTTAACGACTTTTACGATTCGCAGACTTCAAATTGTTGGTAATTAAATGAGAGCTAATAAAACGACGGTTCAAGTGCTTATGTAGAGTAAGAAATTGTAAATTAACAATTAAGTGAGCCTAGATGAGCCGTTCGTAATGTATCATTCGGTTTTTTCGACGCGGCGGTTAACTCGTGATTCGAGTTCAACGGCGACTTTCATAAATCCCGCGGGTGTAATTATTCGGAACGTCGAGGTGAGCTTTGCTTGCTTTACTGGAAGATTTCCAAAAAACGCATGGATCATCGGTAAGAACGCGACGAAGTTGGCAGTGATGTAAGACACGTTTGAAGTGGGTTGTTTTATGTTTTGCCGGAAGCACTTATAGGCTGAGGTGTACTGAAGTGGATGTGCATCCTGTCTTCACTTGAATCGTGAGGGTTGTAGCAGTGTAAGATGAAAAAAAATATGAGAAACTTTGATACAAAGCAGTAATCGAATACTGAATTAGGATCGTGTTCTTTTACTGTGTGCACAATGACCAAGCATCTTTTATCACAAAGGATAACCAGGAGGATTATTTGTTTATTCAGCCAACATAACCATTCGGTATGGTGGGTTTATTCCTGGATGCTCATTATAAATTGGAAAATGGAATGTTATTTTTGATTTTAATCGAATAATACAAGATCATCCAAAAAGTAAAGTTACAACATTTATGTAGAAACGAAAAATGCTTTTAATATGACGGTGCTCCGGTGTGAGCATTCTGGACATCCATCTTGCAAACAACTTCTTGTAACCAAATTTTTCCGATCAACAAGGAGACTTTAAGAAATGCCAATAAATTCTATGAGAAGATTGTCAAGCCTCACACGGTGGTAATTTTGCACAAAAAAGTTATGATTTACATAGAAAAGGTGAAGATGGGTTCCATGGATTTTAAAAACCGCATAACTTCGAAACAGCTATATAAAATATATCTAAAATCGCATAAAAAAAAGTTGGTAAAAAAACAGGAAAGCAATAAGGCAATTAAAAAAAGTCAGTGTCAATGTCATCATTATTCTGTGTAGATTTTCTCTTTCCAACAATATAATTCGTAATTAGTAAAGATGTCACTATAGTCACTGACTTAAAAAAAAATTACAAATGGCGACTGCTTAAAATAAATTCAATCAGGTAATTTTTTGCCCTTATTTTGTCAGTTTTTTTTTTAAATAGTTAAAAAATAAATTTTGACATAAATCTTATAGAAATAATAGAGGGTTATATAGAAAAGGTTTGTACTCAGTTTGAAGTTATTAATTAAAACTTGAGATATGATACTCCACAAGAAGATAGAATTTTGGAAATTCCTTTGGAGAACTAGAATAAAGGACGTCGTCGTATATTCAGCGATAGCAGATGCAATATGATTTACATAGTTCCAAATTATAATTTTTTTCCAAATTTCGGTTAGTGTTGGTGATTTAATTCCTATTTT
Source organism: Stenopsyche tienmushanensis (assembly GCA_008973525.1). Lineage (NCBI taxonomy): Eukaryota > Metazoa > Arthropoda > Insecta > Trichoptera > Stenopsychidae > Stenopsyche > Stenopsyche tienmushanensis. Next base: position 1,618,312 of record WACJ01000405.1, read on the forward strand.
ATACAAAATGTCTCAATAAGTACTCAAAATACACAACAAAATTGCTTTAAAAAAATCGCACAAAAAGAGCACATACATTTAAGCACATATTTATTATCACAGAAGTAAGAACGACACAATTGAGCTTTCGTTAACCTATTAAATTGTTGAATGAGGGCTTGTCGACATTATACCTGTCATCAAGGCACTTGATGATATTGATGTTAACAAGGAGCAAACAGGATCAACTTAGTTCAAATTGAACAAACATCTTTGTAACAACTTTTAGATTCCTTTTTCCAGTTGCATCCCTGAAATATCTTTTTCTGTAGGAACACAAACACAAATAAATCAAGCAAATTTCCTCAACGTATAAAACCCTTAACAAGAGCTAAATTTTTGACAGTTCATACCCACGTTTACTGTGTTACATTTGTTTGATAAATTTATAAAATGCGTTGTGATTTTATTTTTAAGTTAAACAATGTTTAAACATAGTTTTAAAAATTCATTGACCCGCATTTCATTGCCTTCGCCGTCGCGAGAGTCCCCGACTCTCACCTTATTCGGCCGCGGAGACCGCACCGGGGAGTCGTTAGAAGCACTGGCACGCTCCGTACCGTTATACTCGACGATGATCCCGGCGCCGATGAACGACGGATATACCACCTCCCGATTTTTACCCTCTTTGATATTGGCGACGATCACGAGGCACACAGCCTCCATATAAATCAAAGATACTTAGTACTTGTCTTCGACCAAATTCAGAATTTAAAAAAAAAATACATGTCCAGTTATAAAACAACCAAACTGTGAACGGTAGTATACTTTGGTTCACGCAACACTCAAGGGATGGATCCTGAATATATGTTAGTTCAAAATATGGATGATTCCAAATATTTATACATTTTAATTAAAATATAGTGGTTGAAGTGGTTCGTTAATGGAATGATAAAAATCTGCTTTGATATTATATTGCGATCGAACCTACGGAAATTTTATCGATAAATATTCAATAGAAGACATACAGGGTGCGGCAGGGAAACTACTTTATTTAAACAATGCATAACATAAACAATATAGGAGATATCAGTTTAATTATTTTTTCGATGTTATAGAGAAACATTTAAAGTTTCAATTTAATGTCTTAAAAAAATTATACAATATCTTATACTGTTTGTATTATTCATTTTTAAAATAAGGTTGGAATAACGTAAGAAAACAATTTGGCATGCATTGTCTATTATCTTTCTGGGCCCTGTTATTATATTACCACTTTCATATTTATGAAGCTCAAAATGAGTAGAAGAAGATACGATCGATAATGATAAACTCATGTAAAATATATCGTATTAAGGCAATATTTATGGAGAACCCTTTTAATCGACGATACCGTATTGGACGACTTACGTCGTCTTTCGCACCCAAGGAGTTAAATACTTCCATCGACAATTGCAAACCTCTCATTTTACCTCTAAACACCGTAATAACAATTCAAAGTCGATATGAAATGATTGGGTAGTGTGGCGATTGCAAGTGCTCGCCAATTATCATTAACTCGCCGCTGTCATCTCTCAACACTGGTGTAATTATTGACTTCTCAACAACGATTAGCATCGATAAACATCGATTTAAGACGTACTAAAAAATGCTGCAGTACGCAATAAAAACTTCCTCATGTTCCAACCTTCGCAACCTTTCACCACCCTTCGAAACAATTTTTCATTCGACAAAGAGTTCCTCAATTCCAAGACATTACATCCAATGGGCTTAAAATCTATCATTCGATTAGTTTTGTGGTTTTAAAGGCTCTATGCGGCTCTACTCTCATTAAATCCCGTGATGGACGAAACCTTTTGATCGGAACCAATTTAGCCGGTCTCGTCTTTGCTTATTACTTTATAGGCAATTTTCGTAATCCGAACGTAATTATTTTAATGCACTCATTTCACGTAATAACGAAGTAAGAAATAATCGGCCAAGAGTACTGGAAAACGTGATTTTTTTCCCGACAAAAGCGACTCCGGATGAGGTCACCTCTCAAAAGTGAAGGGAATGAGTGCACTCAGCATTAATATTTGATAAATCGTGCGATTATCAAAAAGCAACATCATTAATAGCAAATGCATTTCAATTACGACGGTCATTCATGGACGCAAACAAAAGAAGTCGTGGACAACGTCTTTGGGCAGAAACTAGTACAATTTGTGGCCCAAATAGTGCTGTTGAAATTGATTTCTGAGAAGCTCATGCACATCATAAAACAGGGTCTGTTGCTCGACTTGAATACAATTTGATTGCCAATAAGATTTGTAAGATAAATTCATTAAATTATGCTCGAAGGCTTGAAATTTTTCTATCAAAATAACAGTAACAAAATTTTGAAATCCTCTAATATCAAAGCCAATAATTAAATCCGCAATTTCGTTCAATGTTAAATGATTTTAGCAAAGAGATGGATGTGATCGATATGAAATAACATTATCTAAGACCCAAGCAAGTCCATCTATACTTATAACAAGTCATTGTTCCTGTTTGTTAATTTTGTCATCCAAAAAGTCGTACATTTGCATCTTTGGATATGAACCAATTTGGCCATTTATATTCTGTTGATTAATCGCCATGTATTGTTTATGTTTGAGCAGATAAATGAACGAATATTGTATGCTATCAACAGTGTTTAGGTTCATTTATTAATATACAAGCTTGATTCACGTTGCGCGGTACGTGATGATAAATGGTGCACATACAAATATAGCATCTATGTTTAAGTCAATTTAAAACTAACAATTTTGGGCCGCCATTATTAAAATATATTTCGTGGACCTTTCAGTACTATTGAAAACATTAACGGTGCAATTTGTTCAAGTACAGGTATTTAAATTTGCGATAAATAACCGGTGGAACTTTATCAACAACAAGTTTTTTTTATTGCTTGTTAACTTTAGATAGATTGTAAGCACTAACTATTGCGGTAAACTCAATATTTTTACATTTGAAAATCCATAATATAATTGGAGATTTAAATATTCAAAGTCAATTTTTACTTGCTCACTCATAGAAATATGGGTGATTGAATTAAAACTTGTACAGGCACGGTAGGGCAAATTGACCTAGACATCACAAAAAGTGAAACATCAACCTGCAGTTAGTCAGAAAGAGAGGGAGAATTTTTTGTAGTGTGTTCGTGTCCATCGCATACATTATAGTGACGTTACGCGCATGCGCCGCATCGCCTCCACTATGTATGTGAGTGTGTGTCGTACGCGGCATAAAGCAAACGCTAGACCAGTCACTTGCCTATTTTATTATATATTACACAAACACAGCCACATCTTTTAGTTAATAATTTATATTAAAAACTGTTAAAAAGCAATGCATAAAATCAACTTTTCCTAGGAGCTAAGAAGTTTTGCTTCTAACGGCATTTCGCAAATAAGAAAGTTTAATATTTTTAAATACACTTGGGTCTGTTTTTATGCGATAGATACATTGCACAGTCGCATATAAAAAGATTCGGACTACATAGAAAACTTAGAGATAGGTTCCGTTATTTTTAAAAACCGCATAACTTCAAATCAATATGATGAAATGTAGCAAAAATCGCATTAAAAAAATTTGCGAAGATTAATCAATAAATTTTACAGAGTTCGTGATATGGAGATTAAAAACTGGAATTTAAAAGCATGTTCAAAATTTGAGTCATGTACAATAAATAGATTGACTAGTTTCTTGTATAATTTTTACAGCAAGGGGGGCATGAGTTCTTCTACTTCAATATCGTCTTCTGTTTCTTTGCTGGAATATAACATCAAACCAATAATATAATTCAGGGGAGTATCCTCAAGTAATTCATCGACATCATTTTGAGAAAAAGTATGAAAGCCTACTCCACCAAGTTGATTTGCCAAAGCAATGATTTGAGCTGACAATGTCGAAGTTTTTATTATTTCGCCATCTGTAACACATTCGTATCAAACTGCTTTCCAACAAGAATTTATAGTGTGTGGAGTAATCTGGGATACTGCACTTTGCACTGCACTACAAACTTTTTACAAGCTTCAGGTACAGTTAATGACTCATTCTCTAGTTTTTTATTAATATAATACTTTTTAAAAGTGGAAATTATGCCTTGATCTAGTGGTTGAATTAAACATGTCGTGTTGGGTGGAAGAAACACTATTTTATTTGGATATTCTAAATGTGGATGACTTTTATATTTTTTTTATGCGCATTCGCATAAAAAAAATCACTTGCACTTCTTAATAAACACGTACATTTTTTTATGGGGTTCTAATTTTCTATAGCGTTGTTCCTCTCTCGACGCTATTAAAGGGTTGACTGTATTTTATATTTGTTTAAGTAATTTTTCGCTGATTTTTCGGCTATTTATCTATCAATAAGAAATTCTCCAGTGTTAATATAATTCAAATCTTTAAAGCCACTTTCTTTTGATTGTTTCAGATGTATGCTTTGGAGGACTAATAACGTATCTCGGAACTATTTAGGACAAAGTCAAGTGTATTTTAGCTATTTATAAGTTTGATTACCACTGGTGTGTAATCTAATACATATATCATAACGTCAAACACTGTGCTATATTTACTGAATAATTTAGCATTTTCTTTGCAACATTACCATACATGACACAATGAGTGGATCTCTGATGATGATGACCGTAGGCAATTCATAACGAAGCCATTAGCTAATGAGTACAAATATCAATATAAAAGTCTCGCAAAGTGTATCACGGCCAACATACTTCAAGAACAGCTACACCGTCGGCAACGAACCGACTTGCCACCGTCATTATCGTCATAAAGACATCGAAATTCAAATTAGACTGTATCGAAAGGAATTTAACTATAATGGACGTCGTAAAATGAACGAGTGTAAACACAAGAGCTGCGCAAGAATGGAAATGGAATGAGGCCTGGACCCGGAGGAGCTTCATTAAACAGGTCTTGATTGGAATTCTTGAAATTGTACACAGCCATCCTCTCGGCTTCCATCAGAATTTACAACCTTCATAATTCGCTGTATTAAAACCACAATGCGAAAATCCCAAGTCGACAACCTTTTGATCGATCCCGAATTTGAGCTCATTGTTGCGAGCATGCGGGTAATGTGATATGCGCAATCAAGGATACGTGGCTGCATTAGAAGTGAATGGAAATGTCGAAGATTAATTCGCAACCTTCAAAACTTTTTATCTTCTTCTTTTTTCGAAACGTATTGAATAACAAGCGCAATATATCATGTTTAAAAGCATGCATTATGCCGCTGGTTATAAATGAATATGCTCGAAAAAAAACAATGGTTTTTAGTGCATTTTTAAGCATTCCTTTGACAATGGCCAACGAGTTTTATGTTGCAAATCTTGTGAGTGGCTGAAAATGGAAGAAAATGTATAAAATCCATTAAGGCTTCAACGATAAAATTTACGATCAACAGAACCATGTTGAGCGTTTTTATTATGATTTTCTTTTTGCGGGAAATAATGCTAACTAATTTTTATGCTTGTTTTTCGGCTGTAAGGCATTTTGTTTGGTATTTTATTGAGCCATATATTATCATATGATTCTAATTAGGCATTATCCTAAATGATCTGATAATCGTTTTGCAAGGTGATGTCGGATTGTCTATAGAATACTCCCTCCGACCCCTTGTAGTCCAGAATTTTTTGGAAAGGAGTGCTTGTAATCCGAACAAATATGAAAATAGACAATACAAGTTTTAATTTATTATAGAATTAATGTCATTAAAACAATTGCTATAAAAAAGCCTATTACTATCATCCAACGTATTCCATGACGATTTTTGAAGCATTCTAAGCAAATTGTACAAAAAGAAATCGCACAAAAGAAAGCTATGACTTACATAGAGAAAGTGAAGATAAGTTTCATGAATTTTAAAACTGCATAACTTTGAAACAGATATATAAAATATATCTAAACTCGCATAAAAAGAGTTAATAAAAAAAACAGAAAAACGGCGATTAAAAATAGCATTTTTGGTAACATTTATAGGATCACTGTATGATCATTTTCATTGCGGAAGAAACAGTATACCCAGTGTCAATGTCATCATTGTTCTGGGTAGATTTTCTCTTTTCAATATAATATAATTCATAATTAGTAAAGATGTCACTATAGAAAACGCGTTAAAAGATTTCATTTTGGCCATGGATTTCATAGGACCGGCCAAGTTGCTGCATCACTAAAATAGCTATAACTTCGTAAGTAGTTAGAATTTTGAAAATTCCTTTGAAGAATGTATTTTTAAAAGTTGAAATATTGGAAAAATGCAAAAAAAAAATTTTTTTTTTCAAAAATCTAAATCAGAATAAAGGGCTTGGTCGTATAATATATTCAGCGAAAGCAGATGCAATATGATTTACACTTTAATTATGATTTTTTTTCCAAATTTCGGTTAGTGTGGATGATTTATTTCCTATTTTATCCAAAATGTCTCGATACGCACTCTTTATAAAATAAAAAAAAACCGCATAACTTCGAAATCGCACAAAAAGAGGTTTGTGTGTAAACCTGTTTCTTTCCTGAAGAAACCACATATACAAAGCTTTCTCCACCTCTGGATGTTTAGTTTTCTTGAAAGTTTGGCTCTTGCCTGGTCCACGATCAATAGTGGAGACGAACTTTTGAATGTTCTTTTACATTTTTTACATCGACGAAGGTTTACCGAGTGTAACGTGGAGGGTTTAATATCTCCACGTAGTAGCGCTGTTAACAGCCACATCTTCCATCTCTCTTCAGCGCCATCTCTTGAGGCCCTGCGGAGACATTGCACCTGCATACCGACCGATCGCTTCTTGCGCGTGCACCGTTGCCGGTTGGAAGGCTGGAGTCGTTGGTTAGTCTTGTCTGCAGAAGGTTGTCCCTCCTACAGCTAGGTCTGTTTCTCTCTCTTGTGTGGAATAAATAGTTATTTAGAGAAGAGAGTCTTTCTATCCAACGCCCGTCTATTCCCATCCATTAGTCCAGCAACATTACGGTCCGATAGAAGAATGGACCCGTGCGCACGGGCGCAAGATGGCTCCCCGCTCCCATGTGCTTAAGCTATGATTAGACACAACAAGAGATGGTTCTGTTAAAATAACACATTGCACCTGAAGAGAGATGGAAGATGTCGTTGCTTACAGCGGTACTACGTGGAGATGGTAAATCGCCCACGCTACACGTGCATATGTACTATACTTGAATTGGAATGTCGGATTAAAAGGGATGCCGGATTAAACTGGGCCGGTTTATCGCGGGTATGCTATACAATAAAGGCACATCTTGGACAACCAAGCTTAGTTGATAATTTTATTATTTTACGAGGATCTGTATTTCATTAATGATGTTAGCACATCATCAACCATTTAAAGATCGCCTTTATTCCCTAGGGTAGCGGTTCTTAAACTAGGGTCCGTGAAAATATAAAAAAAAACATTTATCTATACTTGAACAAGATATTTTCGTGGAATTATTTACGGAAAACATTATAAGATCTATTTTGATCAATATTGGTTTGTTTGAAAAATTAAGTCACAAGGGTTGTAATGTGGTCCGCAAGAAAAATTCATAAACCTCCCCTTGTAATGCTAACAAAAAATATGTGATTCCTGAACCGTGTTTCGATATAAATTGATTATAAAAGGTCTCAAAATTTATTTCATATATATAGTACATATATTTATTCAAGTTTTTAGAATTCTAACATACTATTAATTGTTCTTATCAAACGTTTTGCTTAAAAGATAAGACTTTGATTGAAAAAAGATTCTGAAAAAACTGAGGCGCTTGGAGGTGTGTTCTTCATTTGATAATTCATAGTGATAAAACTCCATTTTAAACTCGAACCATTACTTTTATTGTGTTTTAATTCTCAGCCACGAATTTCGAACGTTTACGTGGTACGCCCTAATAAAGAGTATTTCAATTGAGACGCTTGAAGTTTGTTGGATTATAGCGGCCATATTATTGAAACAATATTTGTCAAATTTATTATAAATTATTTGGTAGTGTATGGCAAATTATAATAAAAACAAAAAATGCTCTCAAAGTCAACATAACGAACGCCATTCAGCATATTCAGCCAAGTTTATGCGACAAAGTCTTCGAAAATTAGACTGCACGAAGATATGCCACCAATCAAATTTGCGGCAAATATTCGAACAATTTTATATTTCATATTAAATGCCATAAAATATTCATTTTAATAAAAATAAAACTGAGTAGATATCTTATATGAAATTTGTTTTATTTGCATTTAAAAATTGAGCGTCGTTATTGAAAGAACTTTTATAATGATCACACGACACATTGTATGTGTTGCATAAATATTTGATGAATGAAATGGCTTTCTATTTATTTCATCATCCATTATTTTACAAGAGGCTCATAAATCGATCTGGCTGGTTATGCTGATCATGTTGAGCCAGATATTGATTCAGATTTTGATAGAACATAAGACGGCCGTGTTGAAAGCTTTATGCTGTTGCAGTGAAATATTGCGCTATAAAAATGTGGCATAAAATATTGTTTCATCTGGTGATGAAACTCTGAAAAGTCAAGCCATCTCAATGCTTGCCGATTCGATTCGAGGTTGAACTTTGGTCTTTGAAAAAACTTTACAGATGTGGCTGTTTGCTGCCATTTTCTGCATTTGCAATGATTCATCCTGGCGTAGGACATGTCATCACGCGAACATCCGATCCATTACCATTCTTCGGTACGGGATCGCCTTTAACAGTAGCTCACCACCTATTTTTTTGCTGTCGAGAAATGTTCACAACCACTTCCATGCAATGTGTGCAAGAACGAAAACGAGTGCGTAAACCAGTCCCTCGAGAGCATAGTTCTTGCGCTGCAAACATAATTGCTAACATCCCAGGAGCCATTTTGCGGTGGACCAAGGTGCGGTTGAGATTAACACCGCAGTGGACATCATGCTACAAGCCATTTTAACCGCGCTCATAAAGCCTGCAGAAATTTGATCCTGGATAAATAATTATCATATTAAGGAAGATCGGAGGTGTCACAAATAAATCATGCGATTCGTCGCGACTCATGCGATAAAAAGGACTATTGCGACATGTTTTGTGATGAATATGTAGAGCTTTCCATACTGGTTCTTTATCTTGCGGATAGAATCAATTCCTCGGCTCTTGAGAGCGCGAAAGGTCAGATTTACTTTACATAGAAGTGAATTCATACCAGTTCTATACGCTGGATAAACTGTCAGATCATGAACTTTTTGCTCAGGACTAATACTCCAATACAGTGGTATTCAAGTTCTTCGACGAAATGCACAGCGCAGAAGCAGTTTATCCATGATTAGATTGAAATATTTCCCCAAAAAACACATTTCTCCAAACACTTATCGTACGATAATCGTACAATTCCCAGAATCTCCGATTGGGGAGCGCCCAATTTAAAATACTGGGAAGTCGATTCAATTATTCCTCGGATTGCATCAGTAAAAAACGATTGCTTTTAGCCATCGCGACTCGAAGCTCATGTTTCTCGTCAATCGGCGCCCAATTAAAATATACAAAGTGAAAAGCTACATTCGGCCACAATGTTCTTAATATTAATAATACCGAGCATCCAGTGTAAACGATCGTGTTTTTATTTGGTTGTAGATACCGAAAAATGGTGTGTTCTATGTCAACGACATCGTTTATGTTATCGCAAGACGGCGCTTCAAAGCCGTATCTGAAATACATAACTGTTTAAATTTTGTATTAGAAAACGTTTAGAGTTCGCGGTTGGCGCATTCGCTGAACATTTATATCGCGAGCCTGAATTTATATAAGATTCGTAAGAAGGCTCATCGTATGCAGCGTATTAAGCGTATGAAGGCTCATCCCTGCGGGCCGCATGGGTGAGCGTGTCGAATACTATTACGATCTTTTCACTGAATTAACAAGAGGCTCATTCAGACAGCATGGCTGGTTCATTTTGTTTGGTTCCACGTGATTGTCGGTCATTTTGTTCAGTCACAGTAAATTTCTCCGATGGACAGTGTGAGATCCACGCGGTCATCCGTTTTTTGACTTTGCAGAACAATACCGCCGCGAATATCCATTAGAAGCTCATGTAAGTTTTTATAGTAGTGATTTGATGAGTCGACAACATGTCACGAAGTGGGTTTGGTTATTCAGAGATCGCCGTGTGACGCTTGTCGACCTTCACGAAGAATTTCCTGGCATTTCTCGAAGTCTCCTTGATGATATTGTGTCGGAAAATTTCGTTACAAGAAGTTGTGTGCGAGATGGGTGCCCAGAATGATCACACCAATCTAGGGAGGATCCTAACGATCAGTTTGATTGGTCCCGCGTGTTTGTCAGCTATTTTATTCAGTCACAGTAAATTCTTCCGATGGATAAGTCATCGCGCGCTTTCGCCACTTCCCATCAATGTGAGAACCGTGCAGTAATTCGTTTTTGGACTTTGCAGAACAAGTGGAAGTGTTAATATTTCTGATAGATCGACTTGCTTCAGATATTTTCTGGATATTAGATTTCCTGGATAATAAAAAGATAAGGCACTTGCGGATTCAAATTGGGAATTGAAGGCTTTGTGTCTTCCGATTTCTGTATATGAACGCTCACCCAGCGGGCCGTCTGGATGAACGTATCGAAGAGTGCTTTCATGACCATCTCGATAGAAGGTTTGGAATGTGTTAAGTAAAGACTGAGTGGTTTTCTTCGCAAAAAATGAAAAGCTATTTTATTAACAAGGTATTTATTGCATTAGAAATAGAAGCATGGCAATGAAAAGAAAGCACTATAGATCGCTGTACGCCTCATGTGCGTGTATACTCTTTCTGGATCGCTCGATCTGTGCACTCAACATGTGAGTGCATACTCATCAAAGGGATAAGGCATTAATTCTTAGTATATTTGGACATTTTTTTTAAACAAATTTAAAAACCGTTCGAATCTATATTATATTATATTATATTATAGGCTTGCCATTTCATAAACTATTGGACCATAACTTTTCATCCAAGATCCAAGTTTTTCATCATTGAAGCAACAAATTGGCTATGGTTTAACCACCAAATCCATTTATTTTTCTCCATGTCTTTTTATATTTTTTTCAGCATTGTTTAGTTAAATTTTGAGCCTTTTTGTAAAGTATCCACCCCGTAAGTCAAAATTGATTATAGTTCACATCTGAATTATTCCTGGTATTAATTCTTTAGCTAGCTGAAGTATTCGGATTTGAAATGTAGGTCTATATAACAACTTATATAGTAAAACTTTAAATAATCTGAAGAAATGGTGAGTATTTATGCAAAACATCGATTGACGAACCTTTTTAAAAATCAAGGTGTCATCCCATTTTGACGACCCAAAAACCAGGCAATTTTCAAAATTCACAAAGCAATATTTTTGGGATTTATTAGGACGCTTTTAAATAATACAAAAAAAAAATATGATTTAAAAAATAAATACTTTATCGTTTTATAGTTTCAAAAGTGATGCAAGTTTGCTGCGTTGTTCAGTATTTTCTTGCAGTCTTACCTGAAACAAAAAGTAAAAAAATGATCATAATCTATATGAGTGTCATTATATTTTGAATCTTAATTAATAATTTTTGTTTAAAAGTTTAAAAAATGTTGCCAATTTGAAAAAAAGTTAAAAAAAACACTTTTTTGTGGGTATTTTTTATTGTAAAAAAATAAGAAAAAAATAGATATTTTGATCTCATTCTAGTTCAGGATATAGATATATATGTTTAAAATAACCTCATAAATTTTCAGATTAATTGACGTCTTGATTTTTGAGATTTTCTCAACACAGTATGCAAAAATGTCACAAAATTGTTAAAATTCAGCTTAGAGCGTACTACTTAAATTAGCTGTAAAGCATTGAAATAATCTGAATTTCTTCATTAGAAATATTAATAAGTAAATCACTAATGTTTTCTTCAACATGCGATGGGGTTCTTATTGTTTTTTTTTAAATAAAACTTTAATTACAGCCAATTGTATCATAATTGATGGATTACACCGCCTCCATAATGAAAGTTGTCATGCTTTCTTCATAACGGAAGCCCAATCAGTAATCATCAAGATGATATTCTCCATTTTAATGTTAAATTATCCTAAATTTTCCTCTAAATGTTGAATTGATTTTTAGTGCAAATTCACAAGTAATTATCTGCGCCTAATGTTGTCAAAGTCGAAATACCTCTTAATTTCGCATACATATCTACAATGAATTATCGGTAATTTTCCCAATTTGCCGGTAATTACCGATGCCAATTTTTGTATGATTTGCCGATAAACCTGGTAATGCAAGCCCTACATCTGACACATCAATATGATTTAATTGTGGCTATAAGAAATCACTCAACATCGATTGGTGTCGCTATACATCCACAGTAACAGCATTTCCAGCACCATCATCGAAGAAATGGAGCCCAATGATTCCATTTGCCCAAAATGCACACCAATCAGTAACTTCCTGAATAACACGAAGATCTTCATCATCCACAGATACGACAATTTTGCTTATTGACAAATCCATTCGGATGTCCCTGCATTTCAAATGATTTGTATCTAATAGGCAGCAGTGGCACGTTCCAGTCGGTTTGTCGAAATTGAAATCGATTTTTTTATTAGAAATTCAAGATTCTGATGCGTTCAACATCGTAAGAAATGTAAAACGACCAATTTTATTATCTCGATGGCACCTTCTTATGAAAGACGGAAGCTCTTAGCGCCCGTCCGCAAAGCATTAACATATAATTTAAAATCCCGCAATTAACTAATACACACGAAACGCTCGAACGAGCAAAAATCCGGTTCTAGATTTGCGGCTCATTTCATGTCGCAGATTACGACCGAATTTGCATAAATATTAGCGACCCGGAGAGGGTTTAATTGAAATAAATAGCATTTAATTAGAAAGAGAGGCTCCACGAGCATACATCGAGCCGGAGGACGTATGCAAATCGCGTGCATATTTGGCGGCGACCGTGGTCGACGTCCTGGTGATTTTTGTGGTCGCCTTCGTATCCCTGGCTAGTCTAGCCGGCGCTAAGTGGTAGCCTTATGAGGCGCCGCCAGCCTGCCGAGCTGCTTCCCCGAGGACTCCCGACACAGTCTAATAACTGCCACTATATCCAGCTATGTCGCAATTCCAACAAGTACCGATCTAAGACGAGGAGATCGACGTTGAGATTCCGGTTGCGTCTCCGCGGGGGCATGTGGGGTATTCCAGTACCCCGGCGGAATTGATAAATACCCGTACGCATTGCGAGAGGAGATTTTACAACGTGTACACTTTTTGTAATGCGACTTGCTAAGGATAAAATACGAACCCTGGAGGTGTCAGACAAGCCGACTGGCATTCGAATCAAACACATAAATATCTTCGTGCTTGAAATTAATTAACACGCATAAGATCACCCGGGCTCTATATGACCCCAGACCAGACCAGAAACGGCATTCGAGTAGCAGACAAACTCAAAATCATCTAAAATGAAGATGGATTGGTGGAAAAACATAGTTTATAAATAGGAAGAGGATCTTGCATACATTTATTTTGCACATTGAGTGTGGATATTAGTGAATCGGAGACAGAAGCGGAGAGTATCTTGCATCTCATCATGCATTCGTATATCCATATAAAGATCATGCTGTAAAGGTACCCCTACACGTCTAAATATTTTCAAATACTGCGATGAATTATGGTATTTTTTGAATCATAATAAATAGTAGAAAGCAATTTAAATCAATTATATACTTAAAATTCAGCGTCAAATAGAATCAAAAGTGATTCTATTTGTAACGCTATTGTATCGATTGTATCGTTGGTTCCAAATTGATCGATTTCAAACTTCAACAGTTGCATTATTTTGCTATTAAAATTGAAGACACTCACGTGTATTGTTTATGTTCACGCGAAGACATGAACGAATATTGTGTGCTATCGATGGTGTCTGGGTCAAGCTCGACTCATGCTACGCGGTCCTGAGAGAAAAGTGGATTTGAATGGATAATTCCAAATGGTAGTTGGTCGGAAAGAGAGGGATAATCGCTTCTACTATTTCTGTCGCACACACACATACACGTGCGTACATAGACACAATACGCGCATGCGCCGCACCGCCTTTACTATGTATATACGTGGCCATATTTTAATATATTATACAAACACAGCTTAATCTTACAGCTAACATTTCCAATGTGTAAAAAAAGCGATATTTTATAAATACTTTTAATTTGTGCGTAAAATTTCATTGGTCGTAGTTCATCGAATCTTAAGAACATTAGGAGAATTTTGACGATCTCAATTTGATTGACATTTTTCTATCAGCGGGTAAGAGATGTCATATTTATAGACGCCTAAACGACATGTCGCGACGTCGCGACACACCGGTGTGTCGCCACCGAAATCAGACGCGCCGTTCAAAATACGACGAACTTCAAAGCTCCGAGACCTTTGTTTTCGGAAAATAAATTAAAAGCAAATGCGGTAGAGGAGCTTCGATCCAAAGATTCCCCGGGCTGAATTAGGAATTCTTCTGGGAATACAGAATGAATTCGGCGATGATGGATTCCACGGCGAAAATAGCGGGAGGACTAATGCGGGGACTAAATATCCCACATTGCCCTCAAATCACTCGAGTAGAGTATCCATCGAGGTATGCGTTGTCATTGGTATCTATATCATCCAGTTTATCTAGACCACTTTGCTAGAGATGATTTTTTGGCGAAAATTTTCACGAATGGAGCATTAATTTAGAAAATAAAATTCGATTATTTGCACATACTGTTCAATGCTATAATATTTCATATAATTTTCCATGTAATGCTGAATAATCTAATAATAAAAGCCAATGTTTTTTGTTCGTATTTAATGCGTTGCCATACCGTTCATCCGATTGTAATAAAACTTTGTCAACTTATTGTTAACACTTGCAGGAATAACATAAGCATAGTAAAAATATTGTTTGTGTACGCAGTTTGTTATGCGAGATGTGGCATTGCAACGCATGCCGGGTAATCACTAGTTTACAATAAATATTGAAACACCCTATATTTATCCTACAATAATTTTTGGTGATAGAAATACCGAATGTTATGCTTTTTCGGACCCAACATCGGTCACAACCATAATTATTATCGCGTCGTCGTTGAATCGAAAATAGTCGTTAGATAAATTGGCAGGGCACGCCAGGAATTAGTGGACCGTCAATAATGATCGTAATTGTGACAGGCCGAAATGGGTTGGGACAGGAAACCGTCGCGAAGATCCTGCCGATTCTGGGAAACTCGTCTAGTCTCGGGTGCCCATTTGTTCTTGCCCGGTAAAAAATGGATATCCTTTGACAGGTAACATGTCTATAGAATCGCCAAGTTTTTCCATGGTAAAACGATGACAAGTGTGCGGGATAATGAACAGGTATTAAATGGTCTTCTGGGATGTGTCTCGTTACTGTTATGATTGACATAAGTGATGCTCGAAGAATTCCGAGACCAACAGGTTCGTTCAACAGTTGGCAATCATTATCGCATCATCGATGGCTATTGATTACAAGAACGGCACGCTTCGTTTAAACGAGGAATCGATTCGACGGCATCGAGGATGATGACCGAAAGATGGACCGAATCCACATCCAGACGTCGAATTATATGCATTTTCTTATTGCATTCGATCGTTAGTATAAATTAGCCGACCTCTAAACATGGTCGATAATGACCCGGCCGAAAAAAAGTCTTCATTGTTGCTGGCTAATTTATCGTTTGTCCCATGGCTTTTTTGGATATTCGCTAAATTATCCGGCGATGGAGTCCATTAGAATTCCCTCTAGATTTATTTCGGCCGAAATCGCATAGAAAATGCCATTTAGAGCGGACGAGAAGGTGAGATAGATGCTTTGGAGGATAGAAAAAAAAAGATACCTGGGCGAGTTGCAATGTTTGGTTTGACTGGGAATCGAAAAACAAAGGAGCCGATGCGAAGCCAGGGGGCCTTTGCTGCTCGGGCGTATTTAACTTTCCAATAAGTGAGCAGGGCTCTCAAATTAGAGGGCACATAGGAATTCAATAATTGCTTAATGGTCGATCATTTCATCGGCGGAACAACCACTGGGACACGTCTTCGGAATGCTAACAGGAAGATTACCAATCGTGCTTTTGTCGGGAGAAGCGCAATTGTATATAATATAGCATCCAATTGGCGCTTAAATCCACAAGGTAACACAACTGTATTGAGAAACACTAATAATAATTCGGATTTAATCGATAACAGATCGATTTAACCCCTAGAGTGCTAAACAACGATATATCGCCGATTGTCAAATTAACGCTAGTTTTTCACAAACAACGATCGCTATTGGTTCATTGATGAGTCCTAAATGCTCGAATACGATTAATTTCAGTGCGTCAGGGTATCAGTATATAACCCTGTAATCCATCTTGTTGCAACACATCTTATGCGGGATCAACTTAATTAAAGATATACAATTTGCGTGATGAGAATGATGTAATTTTATCTTGAAAAAAATGACAGATGAGTTTGATGCAGATTTAAATTTCTTTCTAGGGATGATTTGCATACATTAATCCACAGAATTATTACCATGTAACATACTCTGTTAGCAGTATCATTACCATGTAAGTAAAAAACTAGCTGAATAGGACAAGTGCCAAACATAAAACAACAAGACTAGAAGATACTGACGAACAAGATATTGAGGAATTAATGTGAAAGGAGTACACAGAGCCGTAACAAGAGTATGAAGCGTCCGTGGCAGGCATCTAACTCTCCCCTCTATTTTTTTTGTGTTCAATCGGTCCGCTTTTCGGATCGCTGATACGATTATGAACACCTCGTGATCGGATGCCATACTTGAACATGTCTACAGGACGATTACAAACTCTCATTATGAAACGAAGTTACCCGAAGAAGAGTAACGAAGAAAAGAGGAATAATTATGAACAGTAAATATTATAAAAGCGGATAGAGTCAATCAGTGTTGGTTCATGTAAATTAAAATGGTCGAGTAAAATAAAAACCATGTGCAACTCTCGATCGGGTCGGTATTCTGCGTTTTGCGCCTCAAGCCCAATTGCGCCCGTTGCGGGCGCCTGCTTTGCTACGCCCTTATTACGGCCCTGGGATTACAAAATCAAAAGAGACGTTAGACATTTTCATCTTTAAAAAAATGTTTATTATTGAAGAAACGTTTAATATTTCATTTATCATCCCCCGTAACTATAGAGTCCATAAAAGCTTCTTCTTCCTGGGCAGAATGATTTAAAAATTCTTGCGCGACGACCTCTCCATCGGAAGAATTTACCGCGACTGAACAAAATGGCCGACAAACACGCGGGACTAAGTTGAAATTGGACATAGAATTTTATGATATAAAATAAACTGCTTATTGGTTGGTCTTCATACATCGTCTTGCAACTCTTACAACATTCCAATATCAATTCACTTTTATTCTTAGTTTAATCTTCGTCTTTTCTACTCTATTCGTATAATTGACGTCAATTGATAATGTTTATTTGGCATTGATCAGCTTGAGCAACCCTGCTAGTCTGATGCAAAAAGACCCTGAGGCAAGTGAGGTTGCTAAGGACCACTTAGGATGATTTTTTTATTGCATTCCTTTTATAATGGACATGTTTCAGCAGGCATCTATAAATTTGGCGAAAAACAGAGACAACGGTACCGAAACGACGCAATGCAGAAAAAACGCCATCATTGAAATGCAAGGGCTCGACATTAGCAATGGGACAAACTGTGGTGCACATCGTTGGCCGAGATTGGTAAACGTCGATCAATTGTTTTTCTGGTGGTATTTCAACGAGGGTCTACCGCACAAGACGAAGGCCTAGATGGAATATTAACTTGGACCCCTAGAAAGCATACATCATGGGGAGCGATCGTGGGTATCATTAGGTCATCGATTTATGGATGAGATACGGACGGTGTTCTTTTAATTGTACTCGATAGGCAAACAACTCGGAGATTGCATTCCGAGCAGACGAGAACGAAGCATATGGGCTGTCCAAGTACATGATTAAGCCCCATTTGCTTTCGTTTTGCCCTACAAATTCCATGGCGAATGGCGTAAATTGAGTCCTAATTATAAGCCTTGCGACTTGTTTGCTGTGAATAGTGGTCGTTTTTTATTTGAGAATAAATGTGGACTTAATGGTATTCAAATTAGCATGCGTGGACTTTGGCGCATCCTTGCATCGGCACGCATTATTTGCACCTAATTAAATGCTATCCTTGTCAAGGCGGAGAAAAGTGGATAATTAATCGCGTTCCACAATTTATACAACAATGACAAACCATTAAAATGATTTGTAGCCTGTGGATAAACCAGTTTTGATGCGGATTCCGAGAACAAACAGATCTAATCTCAAGAATCATATGAGGTCTGCAATGAAATTTTTGGATTTATCCTAAATCAACAGCGAAGATTTGTTTCAAACTCTAATACAATAGAATGATGATACAATATGACGCATGATGACTTTTCGTAAATTAGCGTGTAATTGTCATTATTAATATTGATTTAGAACAATAATTATTTGAAAAGTGACGCAGTATTGCAGTTAAATGATTTATTGCTTCAGGTCACGTGTAGCGCTGAGCTCAACGGGCCCATTGCGCGCGTATTCTTCTTCTCCCCTTCATCCCCATGGCCCTGCTTAACTTCACCAGACCAATATGCGCTAACATGGTGCATCCACTAGATGTCTCACAAAACCAATTGTCTACAAAACTCCTTAAAACTTCATTAAAATCAGATGTATGGTATAGGAGAGTATACAGCACATACATACACATAAAGTCGTATAGACTAATTTAAAAACCTTCTTAGATACACGCTCAATAACTCGCCAAAGTTTCATTACAATCGGATGTATGGTATAAGAATATATACTCCGCAAACAAACTTATAAATATATTTTAATTTATATACATAGTGATATATTTTTCAAACGTAGACAAATTAATAAAAAACCACCTTAATTTATACGATACTATTTTGGTATAAATTTCGCCTTTAACATTAAAATTTAGACAGTTTTGAATTATGTATATGACAATTGTCAGTTTATTTTTTATGAAAAACGTATAACATGATAATCAATTTATGATCATTCTCAATGTTAATCGTTTGATAAGTATGTACGCGCATGTTGCGAGCGTACTCGAGTGATCCAAAGAGAGTATGCCCGCACATGTTGCGCGCAGCGATCCATATTTATGATAGAATATTATAAATTCAAATTATGTATCATGTCAAATATTACACTTATTATCAATTTTAATGTTTTTTCATGTTTCAATTAAATTTCCAATACAGTTTCATGAACACAAATCAACCAATCAGATAATATCGGTTTCTCGGTTCAGTTCAGTCTTACAGTCAACTCTAAAATTAATTAAATAAATCGCTCAAAACAGAAACTTTTTTTTTCGGAACAAAAAACCGTAACAGAACCGATATAAATATATGGAACCGGAACGAAATTAATAAACGGTTCAATGTCGATAGATTGACGACATGATTTTTGTCTAAGCGATCATATAAACTGCTGTTATATTAGTATTATTAATTGACAAAATAAGCTCTATATCGTTACTTTAACGCTTTGATTAGCGAGTTAATTTTAATTCGAGTTATAGATGCTATTATTCATTTGTCCCAACTCAATTTTTTTCTAAGAACCGCGCAGCGTGAATGAAGCTTGTATATCAATAAATGAACCTTGACACTATTGATAGCACACAATATTCATTCAATTCTTCGCGAAAAACATAAACAATACACATGCGTGTCTTCGGTTTTAGTAACAAAATACACTTAAACCTTTTTTGTGCGGTGGATGCGTTCCGCGGAAAATCGCATAAAAAAAGCTATGACTTACATAGAAAAAGTGATGATGCGTTACATGGATTTTAAAAACCGCATAACTTTGAAACAGCTATATAATGTATATCCAAAATCGCATAAAAATAATTAATAAAAAAACAGAAAACAGTAATGCAATTAAAAAATAATGTGAAATACTAATTATTTTAATTACTAACTATCATCGCTGTATGATAATTTTCGATATGACTCAAAATCGTTCTCTTCTTTGGAAGAAATAGTATACCCAGTGTCAATGTCATCATTTTTCCCTGTAGATTTTTTATTTCTACATTTCTACTTAACTAGTTTAAGAGCGTGTCACAAATTATATATTTTTTCTTAATTTCGATTATTGTTCATCGCATATCGCATCGCGTAAATCGCATAACTTCGAAATCGCACAAAAAAAGTCGCACAAAAATAGGTTTGATTGTATATGTAATTGATTTATATGATCTACTATTTATTATGATTTAAAAAAAAATCACCATATAATTTTAATGTTTATTTTGTCGTCATCTGTTGATAATTGATGTGATGATTCTCTACATTGTACCTTATAAAAAAGTCTCGCATATATACATGTATACAGTATTCATATGGGTAATGTATACAATGGATTTTAGGGAGTTTTAAGTTCCCATTTTGAGCTATTAGCTATTTTTTTCCTGTTTAAAAAATCATGCCTGATTTTAAGTTAAATAGATATTTTAAGTTCATTTTTTTCCAATGCAAATTATATGTCTAAATCAGCATATGCATTATACTAACGACGTTGTCACGATGAAAAATTGACAATGAAAGAGCCCCCCATTGATTGGCAAATGCATTGGCGAATTCAGGGAGCATCACAGCAATTTGTATGTATAATCTTTTATTCCAAAAAAATGCAAATAATCGCGGAATTAAACAATGCTAATTAATACAAAGTTGGCGCAAAAAATCGTGACATTGAAATGTTGTCCGAGGCTGTATTCTTGAAATAAAAGCAAAAAATCAAGAGAAATAAACGAGTCGCTAAATTCTCGACATACTATCTTAGAATGCTTAATATAATACATCCATGTCACAAGATATAAATTAATGGCGATACTTTATAATGTCGCTTTGATACTATTTGATACGTTAAAAATTATTTTCTCCTGGACGTATGACGCACGCACGTACCACGCATCGCACACAAACGTTGATGCATTCTGGATTTTGTTATATTTAAAAAAATAATTAACTACGAAACTACCGAAATAAATCCGGGAGGAAGGTATCGGATGTGCTTATAAATTTGGAGAGCTCTTGAATGAGCATCGCTGCGGAATGATGTCATGTTTTGGGGTCGTGCCTCTTGTTAAGTAGGTCCGCAAGGACCTTTACAAAAGGGAACAAAATAACACCAAGTCAATGCAGGAAGATGCTTTTGACATGCTACTGGAATCTTCTCAAGTGTACATGATTTATAGACGAAGACTGGTTTGTCGAAATGCGATAAACATTGCCGTTTGACCTACGACATCTTCAATTTGAGACCAAATCTGGATGGCTGAAAGACGTTTTGAAATCTGGCATTTATTATCTCAATGGACTTATCTTGCATCAACGTCATATATTGGATCTTAGAAGCTTCATAATTCATAGCGTCCATATCGATCGCATTTATCTAAGGATTTGTTGATAATATTTAATGGTTTCACAGGAATGTTCCTTATCGCAGCGATTCCGGTCCATTCGATTCTTCAGGACTGTGGGTAACGGTATCGCAGAAATGGTGCAGCTTAATCCCTACCTGGCGTTCATTAACGTCTTATCTTCGGGGTCGTAAATAACTCGGGAGCGAGAGGCGCATTTGCCTTTATCCATCAGGTGAAAGACGTTCCGATTCTAATTTTTCTTGGAAATACCGGCGATAAACGAATTTTACAAGTTCTGCTCGAATTCCATTAGCGACCGCGAGGCTCCGGAGTGCATACTTCTGTAAATAAGTCGTAAAGGTGATGCATCTAATGGAAACTGTTTTAAAATTATCTCCACCGCCACTTCATCTTCACTTAGCCACGAGAAAAGAGTACGAAGAAATGTAGAGATACGTGAGTGATTTTTTGTGGGACGCAGGAAACCATAGGGGGTTGCTCGCTGCTCGGACGGCTTCTCAAAGTGTCGCCAATAATCATTATTTAGGGGTGGAAGACAAGTCGACTGTTATTTGCGTCGTTATTTAGCAACTTTGTTTCATTTTAACAGAGTCGTAACTAGTATCAGAGTTATCTAATACTATCATAATTAAAAAACATACAAAAGTTCTACAAGTAACCGACCTAACGCATAGATGGCGGTTACTGTTGTAAGAATAATACTACGATAGAAAGTTTCTAGACGCTGCGTTGTTTCCGTGATCGTACAGATTTTAGAAAATGCCAGAAAAAGCCTTAAAAGAGGACGGAGTGACCATAACGTTTGTATGCTCAATCGGTCCGCTTTCCGGACCGTTGATATGACGAATAAGCGCCTCGGATGTGATACCTGCATATAACGATAATGAAGAAAGAGAGATTAGACAATTTAGTATGTATTATAAAAACGGACAGTCAATCAGTCGGTGCTCTGCATTTTTAGCCCCAAGCCCAGTTGCGCCCGTGGCGGATGCCTACTTTGTTGCCCTCTTGGTCTACGGCCTTGCATGTTATCATCATCATGGTGCAGCCATAAACAGTCCACTGCAGAAATAGGGCCTCTTCAATATCCATTCACAGGAAGGGGATACATCCAATTCGTTTGTATCTTATATTCACCACGTTTGATATTGAAGGTAGCATGACCTTCGAGTTTTATTTAGAACGCTTACCCAGCGAGCCATTGGATGAACGTGTTGAAGGACATTTTCACGACCCGCGAAAAACTGCTCAAGGCGACCTTATTGATTCAATGGAAAGGACTTTCTGAAGTACAAAGAGTTCTGTCCCCCTTTTCCTCCCAAGGGCGTTGTCGGGTTAGTCTTACGTGGCGTCTAAATCTCGAATTTGTTCTTACACAAAATGAGGGTGTCTCTCTGTCCACGTGCAACTTACCCCTGCGAATTCGAAACTGAGTGGGTTCGCTCTTCCAGGCCGTCTGCTTCTTGTGTCCCTCGTCCTCCTTTAGTTTTTGTAAAATCTAAACTGACCAGGATTCATATTATATTTTATAGGCAGCGACCGAAATTTTGCACCCATCTGTACAGAGTGTTAATACAATGTAAATCAGAAAAGTTACAGTCTATCAGGCTTTCGAAGTTGCAGACATTAATAACAATTTTCGAGACCTGGATACTTGTACGTTCTTCTTCTTAAATCGGTCTTTCTTTGCTGATGATTGCGATCTCTTTTCTCATTCTTCTTCTTTTTCTTTTAACGGTGTCGACCACGACCAGCTTCTCCAAGTTATTCTCGCCTATTCTCTCCATGTGTCCAAAGAATTGAAGGATGCGTCGTCAGCAAGTTATGGACAAACGCTGCTTGACCCTGATTTCTTCCAGAATTGATTGGTTTTTCTGCTTCCAGCACTACATCTAATTTTTTTCCTACTGACCGCATTTTTACTCTATGGCTGCATATTGAAATATTAAAAAAAAATATGTTTTTCAAGAGGCAAGAATTGATTTTGATCGAGATGATCCTATCTCTCCAAATCTTAATGATTCGTGTCATTGCTGATTTAGTCATTACGATTCTTCTCCGTATTTCTCTATCGCATTCTTCATCATTAGAGATGAGAGATCCGAGATAGTTGAACTAGTTGACGATTTCAAAACCATGCAGTTTGTTTTCATTGTGATTTAGACATGTGTGTCTGTAAAATACCACTAGCATTGTCTTAAGTCTGCTTGTTTCCAGACCTAATCTATTGCTTTTGATCCCCACCCGACGAAAGAATTCGTCAATTTCTTCCATATTTTTCGCTATCAGCCTTGTATCTTCAGCATATCTAAGATATGAGAGCTTTTACAAAGACGAGACTATGGGAGAGATCTGCAAAGCTGTTTTTTTGTCTACAAGTAGTTTACGTTAATTGTTATTAAATAAATATGACGGCTTTAGTAGACGTGGTTATATTAATTAACAATATCATCCTACTATAAAAACATATTTTTTGCTTTATAAAGGTATTCTTCTTATCTATCCTGAGCATCCTGAATATCCTGAATATGAATCATTTTTTAACCATCATACATTTTTGCGCGTTTATTCATCGCGTAAATCGAGGAGCGTATGCTTTTTGATATGAATTAATATTCTATTCAATAGTCCAATCCAATCTGACATCATCATGAACCTTCGTCTCAATTCAAGAATCTCATTCATTTGAAAAGGGCTATTCAGGTATCTTTTTTTTTTTGATACTACCGAATTCTTCGCGGTGGATTATAACGGATTTAAATGTATAGGCATTGTGCCCTTATGAATGATAATTTTTACGATGTGTTGGCTTTCCATGGATTTATCCAAGGATCAGTCAACAACTCAAGCTGCTGTATTGTTGTTTCGTTTAAATTGATTGTTTTAATTGGAAGGGTGCATTCAGTGCAAAAGTTTGAGTGCATTTTTCGGTGATATCTTTTCAAGTGCCTGTCTAGACTTATGTCACAGGAGACGCCAGGCGTTTTAGACTCGGCCACAAAATGACAATAAATCAAAAGCCACTATTGAAGGAAAAGGAGGAATCTTTTCGACGACGGCAAGCAGAATGAGGAAAGAAGCTGGCGTTGCTTTACCCGGCCATTGATTGACGCCCCGGAATTTATTTTGTTTATGATGGGGATGCCGCTGATGCTGATGGCTTCGAAGATAGCTCCAAGGTTTCGGAGACAGAAATATGTGAGGATGCTTCGTGTACGTCATTTCGACGGATTGACAACGGAACGTGGAAGAATCGAAAATAGGATGGGCTCGAAAAACAAGCATAAAATAATATTGTGTATTTGACAAGGTTAGAAATAGACTGTCGAAGAAATGCAACAGAATACGACGACAACCAAAATTATGTATTTATTATGAAAAATACAAGAAAGACACTAAAAAAGATCTTAACACTAAACATTTAGATGAAAACATTTCTACTAAAACCAATGAAAATAAGTGTTCTTTAAAAAATATTAAATACTAGCTGGTACCCGGCGCGTTGCTGCCACAGAAGAAATAGTTCTAAAAATACCATTTGAAATTTGAAAGAGTTATCTTGTTTAATTAGCAATGATATAAATAATGATATGTTTTCCGACAATTAATACATTTATTGATATTGAATGATATATAAAGAAAAACATATTAAAAGCATACATTTTGCTTACTTAATTGTTCTGCTAAGTGCTTTAGGGTAGAGAATAGTTTTGGCTTTTCCGTCTTTAACAAATACAAATAAATTTCTCGGCTGTCCAACGTGGATTTTCTAGATTCTTCCGCACACTTGAAGTGCCTTGTTGATGGTCATTGAGAATGCAAGTCCAACGGGGAGCTGCAGTCGTCTCTTATCAAATTGCACGTCGGTGGGAATGAGCACATCTTCTCCTTTCGACTTTCCATTAAGAATATATAGTTGTTTCGATGATATTCGGCATCAATTTCTTCATAGTGAGTCTTGTTCCAATTTGTAAGGTGGCACATCAGGAAGATCTGACGAATTTAAAAACTCGATTGGATAGTTAGTAACTTGGTCTGCATTCATGGCGCTATCAATCGATTTGTAGGTAACAGAATCATTTGCAATTTGTTATTGTATTGTGTGGTTGATTGTATTGACGTCGGTGTTTTCTGCTGTCAAAATAGCATGTTCGCAAAGCCAATAATGATTTTTATAATTACTAAAAATCTGCGGAAAAACTTTCTGAATGAGTAAATCGATGGATGGCACAACAACGCAAAAGTTCGATAGAAATGAAATAAACTTGGTAGCATCAACATGCACTTTTTCTTCACCAATGTTCAATAGTCGTTTTAAAAATGTGACGCATCACGCTACAAATGTACGCGCATATTTGTCTTTAATGTCAGTTTTCGCACGTCTCTCCAAAGATGCGATGCTTTGAGGCAAGAATCAGCTGGTGTCGATGAAAGCATCACTGGAAGAGGTTGTCGAAAGTCGCCACATAATAAAATTAGAGCGCCACCAAACGGTTTTGCATTTGATCGTAAGTCTTTAAGAGTTCGATCAAGCATTGCATTCGTCCCAGATAATCCCCTTGCAAATTTTCAAAACTTTAGCTATGTCAGAAACTTTAGGAATGTTACATGTCGGAGCTTCCAATAAATGCATATCTAATGGCAATTTGAGTGCCGAATGCGCTGTTCGTCCACCATCTAATAATGTTGCCGCAATACCTAATGAAGCAAGAGCTAAAGCAATTCTATTTTGAGATCGAATGTGAGCCAATAGTAAAGTGATGAGATACGTTTTTCCAGTACCGCCAGGTGCATCAAGGAAGAACAGATCATTTGTAATTGTATCGTAGGTCAATTTTTGTTCCGCAAGCAAAAGTTGTTCGTTTGCTTCGACAAATGCATCCAAATCATTAGCATTGTACTGCTGTTCAAGTGCAGAACGAATTCTTGTTGAATGAATTCTTTGATGTTGATGGTTAAGCAAATGTCTTCGATTTCGATCAGAGCTTGATTGAAAATATTGTCCGAAAACTCAATTGAATTGTCATTGCTAACGGTGTGTAAAATATCCTCGCTCAAATCCTCTCTGAATTTTTACCACAAATCTTTCGGGTTGGGTGACGGACATGTGGTTAAAATGATGGCGAGTAATGTTCTAATTTCCGTTCGACCTTTCTCAATGAAGTATGACATTTGACATTAACCAAAAGCATTCTTAAATTCCTCGTTAGCTGAAGAAACTTATAAATGGCTTCTGTTTAACTACTTAATTATTTTATTTCTGTAATAGCTGTAAGTTTCTCTTGAAAATTTATAAATAAATAAATAGTAACACTCGGCTTTATTTGGATGTAATGTGTAAATAGGGCCCAATGCATCAGATGAATACAGATTTCGATAGCCGCATCCCTTGCTTACGTCGTTGAAAATTCTCGGATGTAGTATTTCATGTAAAATAGTTAGGAACTTGTGCGTAATGTCTCTGCAAATACATCTTCTTCACACAGCGCAAGTGTTGGTTCAGCAGCAACATTTCTTGCAGTGTCTGCCTTTGTCCATTTTCGAGATGAACACTGAGATGAACAACATTCGGATTGCTTCTGTGAATTAGGAAGCTCAAAATAGGCCAAAGAGCCTCGTCACTGCTGATATATCTACCTGTTTGAAATTGAGTTTGAACTCGATCGTTGCGCGCATCAAGTCTTTCAATACTGACTACTGCCATATCACTGCCTATTTGCATGTACAATTTGCACGACAATATCCGACGTTGGTATGAGCTTTGAATGTTTTCGATGAAAAAGAAGATCCATATATTGTTGATTTCAACGTCAACATATTGTTATTAAATAAAATAATTATTCATTTGTTTCTTGTTTTTATTTTTTAAATTAAATTTAAATTCAAATCTGGTTAGGTTAGGTTTGTTTGTTTTCATTGTGTCGAAATGAAGGCGTTTTCAATTTACCAATAAATTTGTCCCCCGTTAAGAGGATTTAACCTTTATCCATTTTACACTGGGATGCAAACTGTAATCGTAATGAATATCATATTGAAATGCAGCAATATTCAAATCAACATGTACTTTCGATTCTCGTTGCACGTTGGTCGTCTGATTTTGATCGGATAACACTCAAACGTATTTTTTCGATTGTTACGTACGTGAATAAGCGATGAATGAAATGAAGCATTTTAAAAGTGCTTGCGATAAATAATTTGGATATAATTGACTCACGCCGATGGATAACCTGCAAATGACATTGACGTTTGACGTATGTGTTGTATGTGACGACGACACGACGCCTCCTACTGCAACTTGTAGGTACTATATACCTATAGCCTTAGCAACGCATAATCTCAAACACGTCAGAATCAACAACTTTCACACATTAAGTTTTGAATTAAAAATCTACTGTAAGTTAATTGTACTATGCCTATGTCACCCCCTGATCCCTTGGCAATAAGTGGACCAAGTTTTGTCTCAATCCGATGAACGCGCATATCAACCCATTTCGCCCGAGCATTAGACGGGAAACGCAACTTATTTTTATATATTAGATATTTACTGATTCAAAACATTCTTACAAAAGGAATCCCTTGTTATGTAGTATATATGTACTTGTTTGGTTTTATTAACCCATTTGGGTGCTTGACCCTAAATCAGGGTTGCCACATTTTAATAATAACAACAATAAGCACAATAAAAATATGCACTATCAAACATAACAATTAACAACATAACAATTAAACATAACAATTAACCGTTACAAATAAGTAATTTTGCTGTATTTTCAAAGCTAGAATAATTTTACTTCACTCTATATTATAATGTGTACTCGAACTTTAAGTATAGGCTTTAAATTTAATAAGATTATTTTTCTATTTTAATTTAAAATAGTCCAGTTTACTTTGAATGTTTTGAGTGATTTTATCCGAAACAGCTGATATAAAATTCACACTCATATTGACAGCAAATTTACACCAATATTTTTTATTTGTTAGATGAAAGATTGCGCTGTGTGCTGTGTAATATATAATAAAATAGGCAAGACACTGGACTAGTCGTTGCCTTATGCCATTTGCAATTTGAATAAAGTCGTAGTAAACCAGGGTTAGCAACTTTCCCCACAAAAAAATATTAAATTTCAATGTAGTCAATCCTCCTATAGCGTCTATTTATATAGAGTTTTTTCCTATAGCGTTTGCGGCGTATTTTATATAAACAATGGGCAAAATATGTATAAAGATAGTGCCCCTCCCTTTCTATAGCGTGAACCCAATCTGGACGCTATAGAAGGGTTCATTGTATTATTCCTTTTGTTACAAAATTGTAAAATCGATCATTTCGACTGGCATTGTACTTTTGGCGTGAATGAAGATGTACTTGGCTTGTTTTGATCATCGATGCACTTATCCTTATGCATATTTTTCATCGGCGTTTCAAAGATTCGTTGTTTATTGATCATAACAAGCGGGCTTTATATCAATATTGACATGCCGGAGGATGCGGTGGTAAATTGGAGGAATCAGATCGACAATTTACCTCGCGGGTAAATTGCCGCATATAAGCATATGCAGATTGAATCGTGTCACTCCGTTTTCAATGATATCTTTATGAAAATTGATCCGTCGAGCCTGCGTGGAAGATTGCCCCGGCCAATTATCCGAAGACATTCACATGCTTGCTCACGGTGAAGTCACCAATTACGATGTTCCTTTGGCCGTCGTTAAAAGCAAAACCGAGTCATCGGTCATTAAGTAATTTCGTTTTGCCGGGCGCGGAAACTATCGGCGGACCCTTTGGTAGGCCAGCGGACTACCATTAGACCAGCTCATGAAGGGTTCTTCCGAGAAACCAAGTGGGTTCGCTAATAACAGGGTATGGAATGAGCGGAGGTAAAATGTGGCATAGGTTAAAAAAATAAATAAATGGTGAGTCTATACCTGAGCGGTGTTTTCATCTATTTTGGCGTGTCTAGGACAGTGGTCGACCAACAGGACTTTAATATTTTTCTTGCGAAACTAATATCCATCAGTTGGTTTACCGTTGTTTGAACGCAATTTTGAATAATGCAACATTGGTTTAAAGCTAAAAGTTCAAGCAACATCAAATACAAAATTATCTTTAAAGACTGAATATGAAGAATTTACTATTTTGATTATGTTAAAGGGAGAGTGAGTATTACTTCTTCTATCTTTTAGCAATTTAAAATTAAAATTTAATTAAATTAATTTAAAATCATCATAACTTTAGATGCTATATTTGTGTATCCGCCACTAATTATCCATACAAATCCACTTATCTTTCAGGATCGTCGTAGCGAGTATGAAACTTGTATATAAATAAATAAACACTAAAGTAAACATAAACAATACACTTGAAATCGATTCATTATATCAAACACAAATCATTATTAATCGATAAATTTGGGTTAACGATCTATACAATCGTACGATGTACGCAAGATACTCTTTTCGTCTCTGTTTCTCTCCAAGCTCAACGTGCAAGACACTCTCCGAAGAGAGTCGAGTCTTGGGACGAGAAAGACGCACATTTTGGTCCCGCGATAGATCGCCGCCTCGTATGGAGGCCACGTGCCTCGCGATCGTCGCCAGTCTGCGACAAATAAGACTATAATTTTGGCATCCCTAATCCTTCCTTCTAGATATCCTTTTGCCGGCGCCAATACATCGTGATCGCCGTCGAGGGTTAAAGAACCCGCCCCGGGATGTCGGCGGCGCCCCCGGGATGTTACAGTTCATTCTCTGATATTGATTATGCATTCAGATTTACTGCCTTAATTCAAATATACCATATTGATCTTTATTTAGAACAGGAAGTCTCTTTCGGGATCCAAAGGAATATTCACAGATCAACACGACAACACGAAAGCAATTTAATACACATGCTCACATGTCAAATGTATATGATGTTCCTGAAAACTAAAAATGTTTTGTTGTTTTGAAGACATTTGTTACTTAATCCGTTGTTGAGTAATCGCGCTTATTTGCGTTCGGACTCGATTTATACAGAAAGCATTGCGTGCGGAGATAAGAGAATCGGAGACAGAGACGGAAAGAGTGTCTTGCGTCTCATCATACACTCGTACATCGATGGTAAGGTCGTGCTGTAAAGGTACCCTTACACGTTAATACACACAAAAGCTATCCATAGCGCATACATGTTTAAAAATAAATCAGAACAAAAACCGAAATGAAAAACATAACGGTTCGAAGCCCTGGTTAAAATTAATCACTATAAACCGGTTTTAAAATGAAGATAGTATTTTTTAATATATTGATATTTTGGGTAATAAATTAATACAATTTGGCGCTCGTGTGCCAATTGCTGACCACCATAATTGTTGAGGCTTTGTTAATTCTTCTTTACAAAACGCATTGTTACGTTATCAAAAAACAACATACAGCATGATTATAAATCTCCCAAACAAAAAATGTTAAGAAAGCATGCAATCAGCGACTCTCAAAATGTTGTCTCGCTAAAATCTTGAAAAACAACCACCAATTCATGTCGATGTAATCATCGAATTCATCATATTCTAATGAAATCGAACGTATTTAATGGACGAAGGATCATTCGTACCCTTTTGTGGTCTTAAATTATCCCGAATAATTTACGTTTGGGTACATTTAATCATCGTAATCATCGATAGCTTTGATGAAAAGATCCGGATTTGTATTTTTTAAGTGCGCCCCCGAAAAGGTTAAATCGCTAAAAGCCACTTTATTATCGCCATGATTTTTTATCAACAAAAATGAATGTCATTAGGATGAGACGAACTTCGAGCTGGAGCGTCCGTTGCTAAAAAAATTGGGTCCACCCCAGACATATCATTTCGTCAGGATATAATGACAGACCGATTCGTGAGAATGAATTTCTTCGGGCCGTCAATGGTCCTGGAGGAGACCGAAATTATAGGGCATGGCACAATTTTGATGCCGACAAAATAATTCTACAAATACCTCATGATGTGGCAATTTTGTAAATTCTGTCAGGCGATCGAATGCTCTGCTAGGAGTTTCTCTATTGCATATGCAAATGCAGTATAATTTTAGATTAGGAGGTCAAATGCAGTCTCTTGTCGGGGGCCTCAGAAAAATAGCGCTCCGCCCTAGGGCATCGTTTCCAAAGCAGTCCTTGAAGGTATATAAGAGACCGAACTGTTCAATAGACATAATTTAAATATAGTTTTTAAATAACTGTCAATCACAGAGCGTTTACGACTGGAGATTGTTTTACATTAAAAGACCTGTACATAGCTGAGGGCGCTGTTTTTTGTACCATATAAGATTAATCATTTTTTCTTCTCTTCTTATGAACACAAACAAAAAATCTAGATGTTTATGTACCATACAAATCGCTCTCAATGTATGTTTTGTCATGAGTTATGTTATATGGTACAAATTTATTAGTGATATATATATATATATATATAAATACAAATGGAGTTTGTATATCACTAATAAATATGTACGGCAAAAATCCGTTTTTTAAATATTTATTTTTAAAAAGATTGAAGAAAAAAACTCTTGCAAAAATAACACCACAACGATGAAGATTTTTTGGCAAGGTTTATAAAAAGATTTGCATTTTTGGCGCCATTATAATGATTGGAAATATTCGGTCGAGTCCAGAAAATAAAATGCTATGCAGTGAGAATCCAATTCAGTCGAGCTTTCGGATAGTTGTTCGTTCCTGTTCTGAATCAATGGAATGCGCTTCCCGATGAAAAGATGATAAAACAAACACTATTTCAGATATAGATGTATTCATAATGTTAAGTCGGAATATAGGAACCTCCCAAAAGATTTCATACAATATATTGCTGATATTTTCGACTGTTTATATGCGATTTTATTCCACATAAAACATATTTATCCTTAATTCTAAATGGAAAAACTGTTCTAATAAGAATTATATATTTACATATTACCGACAATAACTTTGGAAACGCTTAGTATTTTGCATAAAAGCTTCTTTCTATGCGAAAGATTGATACACAGTTTTGAAATGTGTTTGGGGTCATTATCTTGCTAAAACGTACACCCTTACACCATCAGTGTTTAATTGTTGGTGCGCTAGGACCTTTCAGAGAAAATTTTTATTTCAGCTCCAAGCCATTAATGTTTTAAAAATTGTTTTTATTTATATTTATATTACATCGCGTAAAAATGTTTGTGGCCCTCTAGATAATTTTGGTTTTTCTACCTGGGATAAATTCTGCCATTCGGTCCTCAATATATGTACGTGGTATCCTATCACGCGGCATCTAAGCAGAAAACGACCATTCATTATATTATTCACATATCTTTGTCTGTCGATAAATTTGGGTTAATGATCCATACAATCATACGATGTACGCAAGACACTCTTCCCGTCTCTGTTTCTCTCCAAACTCAACGTGCAAGGCACTCTCTGTCTCTGTCTATCTCAGAGCTCAACGTGTAAGAATGCTCTTTCTGAATCACTGGAGTTCGGATACAACTCTGTGTCTTACCCCTTTAAGGGGTTAACCCTCATCTTACTGAGAGCACGCCTAGCGTGTCCACCATGTAAATTCACTTTTCTAGTAAAAATTGTTGGCAATGGTCCTATAAAAGATCATCCAAAATCTAGACAATCCCAAAAGTACGTAGGCCTTTCAAAGCTGTACATCGCACATTGACTGAAAATTTGGACACGATAAAGCTGTGCGCAAGATGGGTGCTGCGTTTGCTCACAATGTAATAAAAACAGCGTCATAATGATGTTTCAATCGAGTGTTTGGCAATGGTTCATAGCAATAAGGTCGAGTTTTTACATCAATTCAAAATGAAACATGGGTCCATCATTTCACATCTGAGGCAAAGGAACATGGGGACCCTTCACTGACCCGAGCTGTTTTTTGGTCTCGCAGATTTTGTAGCTTAAAACTAAAAAATCTCTTTGACCTCATTTGACACAAGCCACTTATGTATGTTAGTCTCTGAAGGAGCTTCCGTGATCATACATATCCTAAAAGAGAACGGGGTGGCCACAAGGTTTGTGTGTTCAACCGGTCCGCTTTTCGGACCGCTGATATGACGAATGAGCGCCTCGTGACCTGAACATGTCTACAAAACGATTACGAACCCTCATTACAAAACTAAGGTTTTCGAAGAAGACTAAACGGGTGGGTTGATTAAATTTCACAATCGGTCTAAAATATTATTGTCTTTGTTGTGTTTAAAATGAGATATTTAAAGACAGTCCACTGCGTGATCGGTTATTAAACCTACATGACATATTTTCAAATTAGTCACCCTACCCTTCTTGCAATAACTGTCGTTTAAGCGTTTCATAAAAGGAAGTTTCCCTGTCGCATCCTGTATAATATATATTTTGATAATATGCTAGGCGTTTCCAAATTTATTGTCGGTATTATAATATATACTAGGGTTATCCAGGAAGTAGGATTATAATTCACAGGATACTTCAAAACATATCAAACTATTTTTAAAAGTATTTGTCGTCGAGATCGAAATATTTCTGTAGTTGGGGCACCAGTTTTAGCATGCCAGTGTCATAGACCTTCGCCACATCCACGTCTCATCCCTCGTCACGATAGAATCCAAAAAAGCTTCTTCTTGCCCATGCGAGACTCCACAGATATCGCATAGATGGGAGTTAGCGGGAGTGCGCGACGACCTTTCAATCGGAAGAATTTACTGGGACTGAACAAAATGGCCGATAACACGCGGGATCAAACAAACTGATCGTTAGGTTCCTTTCTACATATCAAGTGTACCAACTTCGAAACAAAATATCATCGCATCAGACCATCAGAATGTAGG
Source organism: Stenopsyche tienmushanensis (assembly GCA_008973525.1). Lineage (NCBI taxonomy): Eukaryota > Metazoa > Arthropoda > Insecta > Trichoptera > Stenopsychidae > Stenopsyche > Stenopsyche tienmushanensis. Next base: position 1,652,663 of record WACJ01000405.1, read on the forward strand.
GACTTGATCAAATTTACTAATATTGTCTGAAAATCATCGCATCCAAAACTATCAGGACATTCAGAAAATGCTGGATCCCATCGTGTCATTCGTATGGCGTCAGATGATATGCAGCAAATTTTAATGCCAAATGGATGAATTCCTGCTTCGCCATTTTCGGATTTCACGTCCTTCAGCATTCTTCGTTTCGGACGAAGAATTCGCAGAGAGGTGCATACATCATGAGCTCGAATACGCTTTGTGTCCGAACCACACAAGTGGAAAGCCGTAAATTAAGCAACCATCCGGGTAATATATCTACGGGAGAACGGCGCTGGCCCACTTTCTTTGGGCAGAAGCGACCGCCTCGGAATATAACCTGGATTCGACCAGATCGAAGATAATTCGAATAAAGGTTGCGAAAATTACATCACAGCCCGTCGGACAAGCGACCGCGGCCCAAAAACGAACGCAACCAACTCGTTTCTGCGACCTTCATATTACGCTTCTGGAGCACGTAAACAATGAGGATCTGCAGGACGAGCCGCTTACAATTCACCCATATACGTCATGCAATCAGATAAAATCGTCAAAGCGAGATTGAGCCATTTTCCAAGCGCTCCAAGCAAAGTTCAAGTTTCTAGTCCGTCAAGCTAACGACCTTAGTTTTTAGAGCAGATTAAATATAGCCCCCCTATCCGAAGCGTTTGATTGATTAAAATGGTCACGGAGTCATGAGCGCGTCCGTATTTTGACGAGGCGACTGTCCAAAATAAGTTCTCTGATTGACAGTTGCGGATTCAGCCATTCCTCCCATCGACAGGTGTGTTTACATAGCATTTGACGCTAATTAATTCAGGTGTAAGCGTATCAAAGGAACGCAGATTCGAATCTCGACGAGAACAAATGAGCCGAGCGCCTAAATCTATCCAGCATCCGATAATTAGGGGGATCAAATTGGCGGCATTGTTGCGCGATTCGTTTGACAGATCGCGGCACCGAGACAGATTTTAACGAGTTTCGCAGACTTAATTGGATATAGATCCGTCGAATTGCGACGGAATGGGATTCGAACACTATGCTGGTAGCGTTTATCGCCGATCGACGATGTGGAAATCTTCGTTTCGCAGCCGGCGGAGTTTAAATGTCAAAATATCGGGCGACGGTCGCAGGAGGCGCGGTTGAACATAGCGCGATTAATTTCGACCATGACGAATCGACGCATCGATCGACGGCGACGAAATCGACGTTCGATTAATTTTAACATTCGATTGCATTATTTATGAATCCGACTAATGAAATAAACGCGTGCGAGTATTTTATTCAAATTTGACATCATAATTTGTAAGCGATTATTTGTATAAATATAATCAATTCGTCTCCATTAACGAAGCGATTTTTTAAAATTATTATTATTTAGGTCTGCAGTATATTGAATTTACATAAGCGCTTTTTTATGCTTAATAAATATCAAACACACTTGAACCAATTTACATTTGCGAAGCATTATATTTTGCGATTGAGATAAGGATAAGATTACAAAAGTTGACTTTGCGCATATTGTATAAATTTGTATAGCTTAAATATGCTAATATAAAAAAACAAAAATGTTTGTTGAGCAAAATAATAATTATATTTTCGATCGTCGTCGATTGCTGCCAAATTTAATGCATTGTGATATGGACGTAATTAATTGGGTTATGTCCGTGCGGAGATTTGATGCGTTATTCAAATGTTTTGACATATAACCTCTAAATTTTAATGACAGTCTGTAATAAATACGGGATGTGTTGAATTTAATGTTTGCGTCTGAGAGCATAGATGATGCGGGATTAATTAGGGCCGATTATGGAGTGGCGTAAGTGTTATTGTCTTTTATCCTTGGATTGTCCGCAGGTCGCGAAAGATCCGATATAAAATAGGCGATGACGTTTATGATGTATGCATTTTAGGATTGAATGGCAGACGGTCGTCAGGTCCATATGTTGATCGTAACGAGGAGCGCTTCTCCTTTCTCCACCTGAGCCGCGTTTCGGTTTTGGGTCGGTGGGCTAATTGCGTCACGGTAAGATGGGCGAACGATACAAGAACCGTAACAAAAATGTTATGGGTTCGTTCCCATTGTTTGTTTGAAGTGGCAGCGCCGGCGTCACGTTTATATGGTAAAGTGTATAAAAATCCAACGGAAATAGAATAGCGGCGCCAGGCCGTGCGTAATATGCATATTATCGGGTGTGCGGTGAGAGCTACCGACATCCGGGGTGGCCAACCTTTTTCGCCAAAACTGGACTCCTCGGCGCGATTGAAGTTCGGAAGCGACTTGAATATTTATATTGCATTTTGTTTATGGAGCCGCTGATCAATAGAATAGTGCGATCGACAGTTCAACGCTCTGAATAATTGATAATCGAGTGCCATTTGAATATCAAATATGTTCATGGGAGTCCCTCTCATTACTGATTCTATTCCATTTGTTAATGGAGATTGTTAGTTGAAATATGTGATTTTATGTTGTGTAAAATATAATAAAATAGGCTTGCTCTGGTGTAGTGTTTACTTTATGCTAGGTATAGACATATTGCGCACACACAATAAAGGGGACTTGATACGTGCGTCAAATGATATCTTTTAGACCAACTGCCAATTGTAGTTTCATTTTTCGTGACGTTCAAGCCAATTTACTCTATCGCGCATATGCAAATTCATAGAAGATTCAGTAAATACAAAGGTTAATGATAGAATTTACAAGGCTTTATAAGGCAAATTACAGTATAAAGCAATTTTTGTTTGAGTCTAAATTAAAATCTACAAAGTTCTTTTTTTATTCACAAGTAGCTTATGTTAATTATAGTTTAATAAACGTCATCTCCTTTCGATATAAGGTGGTTAGGGCTTTGATAGACGTGGTTCCAGTCACCGCGGGAGTCCCATAGGGCTCCAAAATGGTCGCCTTCGCTGACGACGTCGCAATACTAATCACCGCCAAAACGGAATACCTTGAAATAATCTGCGAGGACAAAGTGAGGAGGATCAGGAACTGGCTAATGGGGGCTGGACTGCAGCTCGCCGCCCAGAAGACCGAGGCGCTCTTTTTCAATAGGCGAAGAAAGTTTGCGCCTACACCTCTGAGTATCGAGAACTGTGAGATCAAGTTCTCAAGATCCATCTGTTAGTTAAGGTGGAAATTGACGATAAGCTCCGTTATGTTGCACATACGAAGAAGGCCTAGCTAGGTTGATGCCTAGCATCGGTGACCCTAAGACAAACAGATTATACAACGAGGTGGTGCACTGAGTACAATTGTACGGAGCTACGATATGGGCCGAGGCACTACACTTCGAAAGGACCAGACTCAATCTGGCTAAAGTACAGAGGAGAAGCGCGATCAGAGTCGCAGCAGCATATCGCACAGTGTCAGAAGATTCAGTCCTGGTACTGACTGCCATTCCGCCAATCGACCTGCTCGCTAAGGAAAGGAAAGTCATTCGCATCGGGGAAACCAGGCAAAGAGCTAGGCAGTCCACCGTGGTGTAATGACAGTCCCGATGGGACAGCTCCGCCAAAGGTCGATGAATCCATCGGCTCATTCCGGACCTAAAGCCCTGCACAGCCAGGAAACACGGTCAGCTGTGCTACCACCTTACCCAGGCACTCACTGGGCACGGCTGCTTTGGTAGCTACCTGCGCAAGATTCAAAAGGAGGCCGGTCCGGAATGTCACCACTGTGGAGCGGACCTAGACGATGTCGTGCACACGCTATTCGACTGCCCGGCTTGGAGCACAGAGAGGGACACACTGCGGGAGGAGCTTGAAGTCAATTCACTCACTCGCAGCAACATGGTCCCTACGATGCTAACCGATGCCAGGGCATGGAACGCAGTGTCTGGGTACTTCGTGAGCGTCATGCTGCAGAAAGAGGATGCTGAACGACTGAGACGTCGGATACGCACCGAATCATCCTCCTCCTCCCCAACCCATGAGCGAGAAAACCCAGCGGGGCACATAAGGGGTCCCGAGGAAGATACCGAAGAAACCCAGGAATAGAGGAACCGCGAAGAACTGGAGGGATACATACTGCCACCCTAGAGCAATACTTTACGGTAGCTGGGTGGCGGTGAAACCTCACACTACCCCAGAATGGCTGGCTATCGTGTCTTGTAGGTATAACACATTTATATAATGTATATTTACAGGTTTTAAAAATCGCAGAATACTGTCATTTTGTTTGTTTACAATGTCAAAAAAACAAATCGAGAAAGAATCAACTTTGTAGGAGTGATTAACACAAATAATGTCGCTGCCTCCCGTAATATCAGTTCAGATGTTCGAGTTCAAGATTAATAATTGTTTGGGATCTGCTAGCCAAATATAATACAGGCAATCAAACTACTACGTTTTGAATTCCTTTGCGATTCTCTGTTTTTATTTTTAAACAAAAGCTGAATGCTTGCTCGATGATGCGATATTGGTAACACTTGATCTGGCAAATCTTGCAATATTTACACAAAATAGATTCGTAGACTTATATCATAAAGCTTCGAGTACAAATCCAGTTTGTGAGTACAAATCCAGTTTGTCCTCGAGTACAAATATTTTTAGCTTGGAATAGATCGTCGCGATCCAGGTTTAGGCTGGTTTCCTGGATCTGAACAAGTAAATACTCAGGCGATTAATGATTTCATGCTATGATTGATTGGTTTGTTTGAATATATTGATAATTTTGCTATTCAATCATAAATCCCCTCCTATCTATAAAAATCTAATACATATTATCATATCCTTATTTAACCATATGTGAACGGCAATGTTAATCAATTTGACGGATATTAACTTCATGAGCAAAATTGCAAAAACCCTGATATACAAAGGGGATTTAAATATAACCCGGAATTTTGCTGCACAAATTTATTAGTGATATATAAATGGATTTGAACGTTTAGGATAGGGGATGACGACACATTTGAAAGGATTATCTTTAAGGTGTCAGTTATGTCAAGCAATTTTAATCTACGATCGGCCAAAATTCATAATATTTGAAGATTGGTACATCTTAAAGGCACCTTGAAGATATCAAAAGGCAGTGTATCCACTATTTTTGTTCATGAGAAAGCTCTGTTCGAAGTGGATTACGCATTTGCTCATAGTCGATCAAAAACAACAACGCGTCCACAATTCAGAGCGTTGTTTTAGCGCAATAAAACTGATTTTTTAATGCGGTATGTGATAATGGATGAAACATGGATCTATTACTATACTCCACCGTCAAATTAGCAGTCAGCTGAGTGGACAGCAACCGGCTAAAGCTACCCAAAGCGATCCAAAACGCTGTTTGTTTGGCTTTTGTATTATGGGATGCGCATCGTATATTATTCATCGATTAGCTTGAGAAAGATGGAACTATTAATAGCGAATATTATATGGCATTATTGGTGTTTTTGGTAGGATAAATTGCGCTAAAATGACCCCAGTTACAGCATAACTTTGCCATCGATCTGAACGTGCGAACGCACATATGCGCAGCTACTCATCAATAGGTTAAGATTGAGCTTCCAATTGCGATATCAAATATCTGTCTATAAAAACAGTTCAGTTAAAATCGTAGCTTAAATTATATAGATATATTTTAATACATATATGGATTGGTAGTGCTTTCTTTTGATATTTTCTGCTTTGTATATTATCCTAACCATTGTTTGTCGATGTCTGGTAACACAATGGAGTTGCGTGGGAATCATCAGGTATTGTGTTTCCGCCACCGTAGTATAATTATCACAATACTGTCTTTTTTCTGTAACGAGACTCTAAATACAAATTAATTGGGCTCCTATCAGACTAGACATCTAACCAATCCTGTCTGGAATACCGATCTCGGATAATTCTGCCATATTTTTATCGGCGCATTCTATCATGGTGTCAGTTGCACATGGGGGACAGCAACAATGGGTCATGTGACGCCATTGCGTACTTCATTTACACAATGTCGTCGCAGACTGGGAGACAAAGCATTGTCATATGGGCAGGAAAATTCATTTTTAATTGCCATCCAAGAATGCATCATATTCTCATGATGATTACCCATTGCCTTCCATGTATGAAAAATCCGTTACATTTGGATGATCTTTTAGTATGTCGATGTCAGTCTGAATTTGGATCTGAACCACTACATCAACACTAAAATTGCATGCAATGCATGCTGAATAGCATACAATCTTAACGAACGAAAGGAAGCGTAATTTTTTCAACAAAATCATATGAACATACATTTATACAACCCACACAATTCCATAAATACTAAATATAATTTATTATCGTCGACATTTAAAAGCATATAATTCACGAGTCATTTGTGTGAATTGTTTAGCCATAATCGCAAGCATTTACTTCAAACGTGTGAGAATATGAATGTCCTTTGATTTATATCCCCTTTTTCGTATTCCACAATCGCATTCAACGACGATAAATCATAATGTTAAATTCAATGCATATTATATAGTTTTTTTTCCTTGACAAATGTTGACTACTAAATGTATGCATGCGATAATTTGCATTTGCTTTGTTCTGAAAGTGCAGCGCGCTGCCTCTTTCTTGTCATAGAACAATAAGTATAAAATAATGCAATTTATCATTGTGCGTGTATGCATTTTTTTTTGAATCGTGGAAGACATTGTTTCTTCGACAAACACTTGAATTTCAATAAAAAATTGCTCGAACCGCTCCCAGGGTTGGCGTTCTTGTGTGAAACAATATCATTGAAAGCTCATTGAGTCATGGGAACAAATTAATGGGCGGTCGCAGGAAAACGTGGAATGAGTAAACTCTAAAATTAACAGGGTTGTCGATCAAATAAAATAAAAAACAACATCGAAAAAGTCTGCAGAAATAACGCTTGGATGGATGATATTGATTTGGTGGACAGACAAGGAAAATATTGTTGAATTGCTGTATTGTAAATATAGTACAGAACTAACAAATAGTTGGTTAGAAGTTGTTCTTAAAAGTTGCCACGGAAATATAAACGACAAACGACGAACCAAAGTTTAAACTGTTGTATTCCCGGATATTTTTAAAGTCACTACAACGCTGCAATATAGACTTTCGATATATAGAGGTGATCAAATTTCTATATAATTCTGCAACGATGATGGTCCTCCTCCATGACAACACCAAGTATCAGTAGCCGAATCGTCTGAAAAGCTCCAAGACATGCTCTACGACCTAAATGAAGCGTCAAGCAAAATTGGTCTGTAAATGAACATGGATAAAACCAAAGCCGCGATAAATAGTCACAATTTTCAGACCCTTGGGACGATATTTAAATATATCCATTGGGAGAACGCAAATTGAGGTTGTAAGTGAATGCATGTACCTGGGACAAACTTCTCCAAAGAAATCGACAGACGTATACAACTGGGATGGGTAGCATTTGACAAACTTAAGTACATTTTTAAAGCGAAAATTCCACTGTAATCAAAAAACTAAAGTATTTTGTGTGTTAACTTACGGCGCAGAGTCGTGGAACCTAACAGCAGGCTTTTTGCATGAAAAAAGGTAGCCCAACGTGCCATGGAATGATCCATGTCCGCAGTATCTTTAAAAGATAAAGTCAGAAACGAGGATATCCGAAGAAGAACTCGAGTGGTGGATGCTACTAAGATATTTGACAATGGGCGGGATACATCTGCGGAAGAGACAACGGACGATGGGGAAGAAAAGTGTTAGCAAACGGAGTGTCGGCTGACCCCCTGCAAAATGGACTGACGACATCAGAAGAATAGCAGGAGGAAGCTGGATGCGAAAAGTAGAAGATAGAAAGGGATAGAGACTCATGCGGGAGGCCTACATTCAACAGTGGATGAACACAGGCTCATTATGATTATCGGACTTTCAAAATTGCTTAGGCAAATCAACTTACCTGTAGGTAGTTCCGTGGTTAAGCGGTTGGACTCGTAACTCAATCATCTTAGGTTCAAAACTACAGGAGTGGTTGGCGACCACATTTTTAAAAACTTTTTTTATTAATCATGATCTGACCGCGGGAAGGACGTCCTCCCGCAGCCAAGGTTATTCGACGACTCCTCACAACACTTGTCTTCTGCGCGTCACCACTGAACCAAAACGGTGCACGCGCAAGAAGCGATCGCTGTCGTTATTGCAGATGCAATGTGTCCGCAGCCCTACAGAAGATGGCGCTGTTAAATTGACACATTACGTCTAAAGAGAGACAGAAGATGTCGGTGTTAATCTGGTGAATTAAATCTCTGATTACAGGAAGGTGTGTGCGAGATAGGTGCCCAGAATGCTCACACCGAAGCATGGAGAAGCTTTAATGGACTATATCGGGACAGGAGATGAGACGTGGATGTCTCACTACACCCCAGAATCCAAAAAGAGTTGGGAACTCGACGTTACTTAGATTTATATATTAAACAAGAGTTTTATTTAAGGTTTTGCTGCTGACTACGACATATCGTCCGACATTAAGGTCATACAATATTGTAGATTAAGATCTTAGGGAAGAGCGATAGCAGCAATGTTATTTAAAAAAATGGTAATTTGGCAATCCGCTCATAAATTCCATCCTACCTAATTGAATCACTGATTGCACGAAGGCAAGGCATTCGTGCGATGCAAGTGTATAAAATGAAACGGCAATTAGAGTCGTGCTAATTTCCATGGTAGCAAATGCCTTCTGTTCGAAGGCGTCAGCATTGTCTCGAAGGAGAAACCGTCTGCGTGAAGAGCATGCCAACTGCACTTATCTCTGGTGAACACCTTCGATTTCAGGCCAGCACGAGGCAGACGTTGCGAGTCCAACCACCATCGGTGTCAATGGAGCACCAGCAATGCTGATAAATAATGGTAGAAATCGCGAGTGGCGACCCTGCAGGCCACTCGATAAATAATAAGCGGCGATGCCATTTGTCTAATAACATAATGACATGCAAAGTGATTCAGCTCTTTAATATAAACATGCGGCGCGCGTAGTGATGGCCTGGCGCCGGCCATGCGCTGCTGCGCCAGCAGGCGCTCGAGGTGCCCCAACCAACCAAACAGGGGAAACACCCGCTATTCTAATTCATTGCATTGTGTTTACCACATCACACCGGATCCTGGGGCCCTGCCCTTATCATAGTATTGCTACCAGCTGCCCCTCGTCATCAACGCCATCGTTATTCTGTAACCCCATTTAAATTCAAAATATTGGGTTAGTGCATCTTCCAGCTTAAACCTTTTAGCGCATCGATATATCGTTGCGTATGCAATGATACCTTAATATTCGAATCGCTAGAAAACTTCTTCAAAATAACTTTTATTTCTATAAAGTAAGATTTTATACCTTGCAAATTTATCTGTCCAAATAATTGAAAATGCCCTTTATATGTCCATATATTAATATAAAAAATAATTTGAAGGCAAAAGAATTTTATTTATTTATCTAAAATAAATAAATAAAACACATTATTTTGAAAATATTTGACTGTTTCTTCATTTAGTCTGTATTTGATTTTGGAAGTCAGGCAACTTGCTGCTGAAAATGCACGCTCAGCTTCCACCCTCGTTGAAGGTATCGTCATCAGATATTTAAATGCTAGTTCGAGTTGATGACCGCGTGAGTTCCCATTTTCGTATAACACCATCAATGTGACTGATAAAATTCCTATCTGCTGAGACCCGGACTAAAACTCGCAAAATTCCCGATTTGCCGACAATTTATTTATTTCCGTCGCTGCAGATGAATACTTATATACTATAATACTTCGATGTGATTCGTAATTATATTACGGAGGAATACAAAAATTCTGAACCCCGTATCTATTATATTTCATATCGATATTCCCATTGTTAGAGTCGAGGTGTAGTAAATACATCACCGGTAGGGAAAAGTTAATATAACAATTTGAACAGATTTCGACGAGAATGCTGTCAGATAAAAATTTCATACGAATATAGCATCTATGTTTAAAACAATTTAACATTAACTCATTAATCAAAGGATTAAATAAAAATTACATTTTAAATTACAGCTAATAATAAGTAGTGTTGTTCTTATTCTATTTTTTAAAGTGCTGTATGCATTATCAGACGTAAGTGATCCTATAATAACAGATTTTCCCAGGAGAAAGATTTTTTTGTGATGGTTTCCCATTGCTTTCCACATATGGTTATATTAATAAATACCTTATTTTGAATAGGAATATTAGATGGGTGAGAATCCATTGTTTCTCCGTCCGTATAGCATATATCATAGAGACGCTACGCGTATGCGTCGTGTCCGCCTTGTAACATAAAGCAACAATTAGACCAGCAGCAAGCCTATTTTATTATATATTACACAACACATAGCGCAAACTTTTAGCTAACAATTTCCGTTAACAAATTGAAAAAATGAATGTCTATTATATTGTTGATATATTGCTTAATGATTTATTCAAATGCAGTTAAATTATTACAATTGTATTAATAAATTTAAATTGATTAATCGATTTGATTATAATTAAATGAATATTGTATTGATTAATCGACATATTGTATTACAGGAATTTCAATCAATAATAATGCCCACCTCTTAATAAAGTCGCATTCTTCGTCATGCGAAGAGCTGATGCTTAACTGTTTTATATTTAGGCCATGCGGACACTCCTTTCGAAGCCCAGGCGCACTGCGGAATTTGCCGAATAAATATTTGAACACGCCTGGTATTATTTGTCCAGCCCAAGAAAGGACGCCTGTAATATTTGTTTTCGTACAAACAAAAAATAATAATTCAATTACGAATGCTTGCTCAAGTCGGAGCGCTTGTTTAGACTGGCCACCGACACTTTCCGGTGGCGGTCTTACAATGCAAGAAAATGCATCGAAATTTGCGCATTATTGGGTGTTTCTTTTCGTTGCATTCTGCAGCTGTGCAAATAAATCATAAATCACTCGGCTAAAAATATTTGACCGCCAAAGACGGGAATGAAATTTGATTACGGCCAAAGCAAACAATCGCTTAATCCGCTTTTAGTAGCGCTTAACTCATTCAATGCCTTGGGAAATTTTATTAGATTAAGCAGAAATACTGTGGGAAATCTCTGATTTTAAACCTTTGCGGATTTAAAATAAAAAGAATCCAATAGGTCCCTAAATATTCGCAATATTTTTAGCAATTGTTTATTATCTTTCTTGAGTTTCTTATTACCTTTTTGCTTTATTCCTTTCTGGCATTTAACCTTTGGTCGATAGCGTATACCATAAAAATGATTTTATTACTAATAAATAATGCTAAACAATAGTTCCGATAAACAAAAGGTCATAAAATACGTGATTTAATTCAGGTCCCCTTAATATTTTGTCAATGTATCGCTCAAAACATTTACTTACACACACAGTGGAAGTGATGCATTTTATCTAATTCATTATTGCGACTGTAAATCTTTGAGGTTCGTGTTGCATTTACAAGAACCCAAAGTCTAATACGAGGGATTTGATGATCCCGAAACAAAGCTAAAGATTTTTAGCTGTTTTTATTAACACGCTGTTTGCACCACACAAGAAACATTATATGTATTCACTTCCATCAACTAATGCTAATTCTTACAATTCAACGTCAATCTGTCAAGAGTCGATCTGGTCTACAAGCTCCCTTGTTATTTCTAGAAGACTGAATATTGTGAAGGATCGCAAAAACATTGCTACCTAAACATTTCAACAACTAGATTTCAAATATGTGCTAAAAATATACATTTCAATTCAAATTCGACATAGAATCGATGATTGCATTTATTCACATTGGAACAAAATCGATGTCTCATCATCTTAGACATAAGGTTGCAAAGTGTTAATAAGCAGAGGTGTAGCGTTATTCGTTAGAGCTCTGATCAGACAACTGTCATTTATCATGGAGTAACTTATTCGGGCGGGCCAGTGAGGTTTCAGACTGAGCAGGATTAGCAGATATCAAATTTTCAATGTATTTGTGATTCAAATAAAATGTCGGAATACTGTATCGATTTCCACCACTTGTTTATATTATAGATTTTTACAAGACTTAAAATATAGTCAATCAGGAAAAAGACATGCTGATCCTTGAAACGATAATGCAATGCAACAAAAAGTAAGATTAAAACATTTATGTAGGATTGAATAATGGTTGTATTTAATTGTAGTTCATAGTATACTCCACACTAGGGAATCCAATCCCGGGATCCCGTATAGTTTTAGGTGCCCATGAATACTGGGATTAGTAAAATAATCCCGAAAAATTCGGGATTGAAATTTTTATCTAACAAAAAACGTACACCTCATCAACACGATGAAGGCTATTAAATCGAGACATTCCCGCCAAAATCTGGACGCTTGGAAACAGTGGCGTAACTACTAATTGATGAGCTTAGGCGACGCCTAGTGGCAGTAACTGTCTTATCTGTGCATACATATATACAGTACATATTTTTTTTTTTTTTTTTTTAATCCTTATGACGTCCATCAAAGCATGAATCTTTGATGTGTCATATCCGATAACGGATATAGGGTGATCTCCATAGGAGATCTTACTTGGGAGATGATTTAATGTGGTGGTTTCCCGTTGCCTTCCACACGTGGTAAAGTAAGGATAGGATTATTTGGAAAGGTAGGAGATGAGAGAATCTATGAGTGAGTAGCGAAGTTATCATTATATATATAAATGATAATTTAATTATTGTTGCAAATTCAATTACTCACTCATGGGCGTCCCTGCACGACTTTATTAATCGCCTCAGAATTTACTTTTTCTAATCCAGGAAATCAGGGTAAACCTGGATCGAGACGGTCGATCAGAAATATTAATATTTCCGATCTCCCAAATTTGTTGGTACGGTGAAAATTTTTTCCACAATCTGGATTTGAACCCGAACCTTTGTAACAAGAGTCCAGGATCTAAGCCACTATACCAACACTTGGTCAGAGAGACAGTACATATATGTTTTTCAAATTGTTATATTAACCTTTCGCTACCGGTGATGTATTTACTACACTTCGACTCTAATAATGGGAATATGGATATGAAATATAATAGATACGGGATTCAGAATTTTTTTATTCTTCCGCAATATAATTACGAATCACATCGAAGTATTAGAGTATATAAGTATTCATCTGCAGCGACGGAAATAAATAATTTGTCGGGAAATCGGGAATTTTGTTAGGAGTTTTAGTTCGCGTCTCACTCAAGGAATTTTATCAGTCACATTGATGGTGTTATACAATGAATGAGAGATAGAGATAAAGAGAGTATCTTGCGTACATCTTACGATTGTATAGATCATTATCCCAAATTTATCGACTAATAATAATATGTGAATGATATAATGATTTCAAGTTTACGTAAAGAAATGACCGAATATTGTTTGCTATCGACAGTGTTGGTATCGACATTTATTGATGTACAAACTTCATACACGCTGCGACGGTCCTGACAAATAAGTGGATTTGTACGATGATAAGTGGTGGACATACAAATATAGCATTTAAGTTTATGATGATTTAAAATTAGTTCACTACTCAAAGGGCTAGGAAAACTTCTTTGTACCCGTTGCACAAATTATGCGCAATTATCGCAACAATCCAAAGTCGCTGATGATTATTTAATAGCGATTTGATGGGGCGCTTAAAATGAAGTTAAGCGCCCACCGTCGTGGATTTCAAGCCTATTTAAAGTTTATTTCAAGCCTTTGAATCTCCAGAAAGACGATCCGCGTGCCGGACAAACTTTCCGCGTTCGAAGTAAAATTAAACGATTCAATCTTTGTGTCGGTAAAATTTGTGCCCGAGGGGGATTGCCTGCATTATGCTTAAAAGATCCATCAGGTTTATGGTTAAAAATATGCAAAAGCAAATCACAAGACGGCCGACTGAAAGGTCGATCGATGCAAATTTATAAGCTGTTGTGGCGCCGCATTGATACATAGTTGTGTATAATACAGAAAATATGTTTATAAATAGATAGCATATTAAGTGTCATATCATCAAGTATGGTGGGTTAGATTCTGGACTCTTATTATGAAGGTTCAGGTCCAAATCCAAAAGAAGTTTGCTCAGATTTGAAAAATTGAGGCGATTAATAAAGTAGGGCAGAGCTACTTACCTATGAATCATTTGCAACAATGATTAAAAAATAATGATAATTTGGCTATTCAAGCATAGATCCTTTTCTATTAAAAAAAATCTCCATAAAGATCTACAAAGAAGTATACTATAAGAATTTATTGTTGTTTTTGAATTCATTTATATTACAATTATCTCCGATACCCATTCAAGGATAAGGATTACGGAAATGCAACCTTTAATTGCAAGCACCCAACCTTAAATACCGGTTGTAATTACCGCGAAGATTTTATTATAAATGGAGTACATGTGGTTCCAATGCTAAATGATGATGAAAATGGATTTGTTTCATATTTGATCCTTGCGTTAAATATGAAGCTAATCGTTTATCGATCAATTACTTACATTAATATTGAAAATGCTACAAATCGATGACAAGTAACTTCTTGTGGCTTAAACTTGATGATATGGATACCGACATCATGTGGTTGTAACAGTACGGCGCTACGTGCCACACAGCACATGCCATGATGGATATTCTGCACGAGCGATTTGAATGCGCGCTTAAAATCGTCGAGGAAAGACGTCTTCTCTTTGGCGTCTTTTGGTTATGCACCGCGTGAGATGTCACTCATTCGAGGTATCGGCGGTCTGAAAAGTGGACCGGTTGGACACAACAAACTTTGTGGCTCCATTTTGTGTAAGTTATGGGAAGGATTGCATCCCCGAACTAGCCATCGAGATCATGCGATATAACGCATTTAGACTTCTTCGTTTGAGGCTATCTTAAATCGCAGGGCTATGCGTATACACCGCAAACAATTGATGAATTGTCTCCCCTTTCAGCTTTGGAGCCCTCCTTTTAGACGTATAATATCGTATACGAAGCGACTCATGTTCCGAATGACTTCCCGGTGAGATTTTTGCACTCGAACAATGCGGCAATCTGCAATTGTCGCAGCGACGAAAACGAAGGCGGACTCTATTATGCAATAAAGATCAGATTTATTGAGTTTTTATATTACGTGTGATGTTTATCATGCTCAACGTTGATTTTAAAAGACAGAGTCCATGCTGCATATTGAACAGAGATCGTGCATGCTAATAGAAATGAAAGTACTTCCGGAAGGAAGCTCGTTAGCTGAATCATTTCTGCTTTGAGAATCGAAAGTCACACAAGATTCCTTGACCCTCTCGTGCATTCCTAGAGCGTTTGCATCTGGTGCCGTTAAACCACAGGAAAATATATATTTCGTACCAATCTCGTGCAATGGCACTCGTATATTGCCTCTTGAGCAAGTCGTAAAGAGTATTGAGCATGAAGTTCTTCTTTCATGAGTCATTAAGTCGCTCCCGGCGTGAGTCATCAAGTGCATCGTGTCGTCTATCTTCGACGAATGCACTTATTGCATCCCCGCGATGGACAACAACAAAGGCAGCCTGTCACAACAATGATACATCCTTTTTTCGGACAAATATTGGAAAATAATGAGCAAATAGCATTGTCCGTCTGACGTCGTACTAGAGCCGTAACGAGGGTATGAAGCGCCCGTGGCAAGCGTGTATCTAACTTACGCTGTATAAATGCAACGTATTAAATATTATTTGAATGTATATTATAAAATAATATACGAAGATATATTAGTTAGCCTCTGAGGGATCTTCCGTGATTGTACAGATCAAATAAAATGCCGCAAATAGCCTTAATAGAGAACGGAGTGGCCACAAGGTGTGTGCGTTCAAACGGTCCGCTTTTCGGACCGCTGATATGACAAATGCCTCGCGATCTATAGAAAAATTGCGAACTCTCATTACAAAACGAAATTGTCCGAAGAAGACTGATCGGGTGGGTTGTTTAACTTTTACAATCGGTCGAAAATATTGTTGTCTTTGTGTTTAAGCCCCTTGTTATTATGCAATTAAATTGAGCATGTATATTTTTAGTCTAGATAACGAACACGGCGTCAAGTTTGCCATAAATGTATCAATATTTTCTTTGGACGTTGGTCTTGTAAACAATTTAGTTGCGACTATTTGCAGACCATGGCAAAAGATCATTAGCGAAAGAAGAAATTCAGCGTCTTTGTCGCAAGATAAGAAGATAAGGTCATCTTGTCGCCAGTTTTTTATGCAGATTCCCAAATATTTACGTCTGGAATATACCAACCCAAACAAATTAAGGCATGGCGTACATGTGGGACACGACGAATATGAAAATCACCTCAACGACACCGAATGTTCAAACAAACAACCCATAAAAAGCCGAATGATCGCAGCATGTGCATTAAAGCTGCCCGTGGAACACCAAAGGCTCCGAAATAAAAGCAAAAAAAAAAAAACCAAAAGCACTTATTTTCCACAAAATTCGATAGACAAACACTAAAAAATGCATCCTAAGTGATTTCATAAATGTATCAAAACACATTCTGGAGCCGGGGCAAACAACGCTCGGCGGAGGCGTCGTTAAAAAAGATCATAAATGCATATTTGTTTAGGCTGGGCAGTCTTTTCCTGGTCGGATGCATTGGTGGGAGCCGCCGATTGAGAGCCGCTGCTTTTAGCGGAACGAAACGCCGCCTGCAAGTAGGCGCCCTAGTTGGCGCTATCTACGTGCATATACAGCGCGTCCAAACACTCGCGCTCCTATTAAAATATTTATATTAGGCGCCATCATTTATTTCCTACATTTGGAGATAATAGTGTTTAGTTTATTGTCTCCGAGAAGGCGCTTCCTTAAAAGTCAACATGTTATATGACGATGGCCTCCATTAAAATGCGATAAACGCACCAACAAATGTATTGGATGTCGCGTACATGCGGTGTGTATAATTACGAGGGAGATTCAAATATAACCCGGAATTTTACTGTACAAATTTATTAATGATATATATAAACACAAATGGATTACCTTATGTTTTGGCACAGTTTCCTTTATTTGAAATACATTTATCTCATCAGATAGGAAGCTTCTTGATTCCACGTATTGTTCAACCGCAGCGTTTTCTTAAAATCGTTGCCCTCCGAATGCTTATAGCGAATAA
This sequence comes from Stenopsyche tienmushanensis, assembly GCA_008973525.1. Classification (NCBI taxonomy): domain Eukaryota; kingdom Metazoa; phylum Arthropoda; class Insecta; order Trichoptera; family Stenopsychidae; genus Stenopsyche; species Stenopsyche tienmushanensis. The sequence goes on from WACJ01000405.1 coordinate 1,669,750, forward strand.
ACATATAGCAGCCACATAGAGCCAAGTCTGAGCTGTAAGTTGGGTGTATCCAGTATAATTGGGTGAATTTATCATGATTTACGGCTGCTGTATGCATCAACATAGGGTAGCGCCACGCAAAACACAGAATTCGGACCCGGTCGAGAGTTGCACATGGCTTTTATTTTACTCACTTGGCGCTCATTCGTCATATCAGCGGTCCGAAAAGCTGACCGATTGTACATACAAACCTTGTGGCTACTCCGTCCTCTTTTGGGACTTTTTGCTCCATTTTATATGATCTGAAGGATCACGGAAGAATATAGACACTTTCAATCATAATATACGCCATTTATACGTTAGGTCGGAACTATCTTTGTGTTTTGATTTTTAAGCCTACATTATAACAGTACTTAATATATTGCATTTATAATAGTATTAGTTAACTTTAAAAAATAAAATGGATTTAAGTTGGGGTTAAGTTAGATACTTGTCATGGGCACTTCATACCTTTGTTACGGCTCTGTCTAGAAAATCAATCAATAAAATACCTATGAGAAAACGAATAAATACGCGTTGCGCAACAGGAAATGCTACTTTTCGCCTTCTTTCTTCAGCAATGGGACCAAAAAGCTTCCTATATGATGAAATAAATGTATTTCTAAGAAAGGGAATCATGTAGAAAAATAAGATACTCCATTTGTATTTATATATAATATCACTAACAAATTTGTACAGCGAAATTTCGGGTTATATTTGAACCTCCCTCGTTTTTTAGGATATCATACTGATCCATGGATGCCAAATAAATTTTGATATACTTATATATTGAAACAATATATTTTTCTATAATGAATATAATTAACAATCGTTTTACTTTAAGAACTTAATCCATTTTTCTGTATTAGTTCTGTTTTGTATACCGTGATTATGAATTATTCATCATCATAATAGTGCAGCCACAGACAGTTCATTGCAGAACTAGATTCTCTTCAATATCCATTCATAGGAAGGGGTTACATCTATCTCTTCTGCATCATAGATTCACCTCCTCATCTGTTCGATATTGAAAGTAGCATGACCTCTGAATTTCATTTAAAACACTTACCCAGCGAGCCACCTGGATGAACGTATCGAACGGACGCTGCCTCGATTATCTCAATAGGAAGCGTGGGAGATTTGTAAAGACTGAGTAGTTTTTGCTCGGGTGCCAGTGAAAAACTACTCGCCATCGGAGTCTCGCAGTTGGGTCTATATTTGCTAGAGAAATTGCCAGCAATGTGCTGGACCTTTTTAATATCTGTACATAAGAAAGAGTTGCATTTATATCATTTATTCGTACGCTCAATATTGAAGATAGCATGATTTCCAAATTTAATTTGTAGTCCATCTCGATTGGCATTTTTTACGATTAGCTTTCCTTGGAAGGTAAAAAATATACTCAAGACCACCACACCAATATCCATTAAAATGTATAAAAAAGCATAGCTACTTAAATGGTGAGGTGAGATACTTTTATTATATTTAAGACAATAGTGTCGTCGATGAAAGGTTTTTTTAAATACTATTTTACGTATGAGTATTTGATTTAATGAAAGATTAGTATTGTATTTAATTGAAATATTTTTTATATAATTAATTGTGCGCGTGAGTTTTGGTCGCGCTTATTCGACTTAGACACATGGTGGCGCTTAGAACGGATAAGTACATTATGTGAACAGCTGCCCGGCTGACGGGTCTTTTATTTCAGGGGCTCTCAACCGCAGAAATAGGACAGCATGATATTTATGTCATACGTAATCAAAATTAAAATAAATTTTACCGAACAATTTAATTACATCGTAACTTATTTTAATGGCATACAATTGACTATTAAATAAGAATTAAAACTGCATCGACAAAATGAACACTCCTGGATGTATGGTGGGTTAAAAAATGGCCATCAATTATTAATAGATTCAGTGGGTGGAAAATGAGCAATGTATACATTATTTTTTAACATAATTATTGTTGTTTTTAAATCGACACTCCTAAGAAGTATCACATTTTTTTTGGTTGATAAATTTGCTGCCTCATCCGTGGACAGGGCCGGATCAATGAGAGTGGGCAACAAAAATGGTGTCGACTAAATTCGATGCGTCATTATCATAAAATCATTAGCATAGATATTGCAAATTAACATATTTAATTGATCCTATATCAATTAGATTAAATGAGATCTTCTTATCTGAGTGGATAACGAAAACGACCACACCAAGCGAAAATCACGAAAAAAAACTCGGTTAATCCGCTTTATTGCAGTGTAATAGACATTGTTTCCATCTATTAAAAGCATCGTTTAATAGTTCTTATCAGATCGAGGAAAAGCTTAAATTAACAACCAATCAACTGCCTATTAAAAATCATTAAGAAATTACAAACAAGTTTGCAAAAAATAGTGTCAACAATCAAAATGCAATTATTCTTGCCACAAAAAAAAAAACGTGGCGAATTTCTTGTTCTTTTTTTTACTGTGCAAATCAGCCATTGTGTAATCATTGTATTTTAGAATACACCCATGCCTAAGAGCTTGACGGCTAATAAATATATAATTGGCTTCTAATCGGATTAAAATAATCCCATTGGCCAGATTAAATATTTAGACTGGTGGCTGTCAAACGATCTGGCCTGATGAATGGAGAGATTGTGATCGGCGTCTTCGATTTAATTTAGAGCATCTATAAATTTCAAGGATTACCGTCCGGAAAAAGTCTTAGTCTATGAAAAACGATCTGTAAATGATTTATAATAGGAGCTTATAGAACGCTCTTAACGCGTTGATGAGGAATCCCGCATATGTTGCGAACGGATTCGAGTGATACATAGAGCATCATACAGATGGCCCCGGGTACGCATTTATCCCAGAAAAAACCCTAAAAGAAGACGGAGTGGCCACAAGGTCTGCGTCCAATCGGACCGTTTTTCGGACCCCTGACATGACGAATGAACGCATCGGAGACAGAGATGGAGAGAGTGTCTTGCGTCTCAGCATACACTCGTACATCGTTCGATTTTTTACGCGATGAAATGAACTTAACTAGGCCATAACTAGGGGTTGGCAAAGCAGGCGCCTGCCGCGGGCGCAACTGAGTTTGGGGTGCAAAACGCAAGATACCGACACGATTGAGAGTTGCACGCGGTTTTTATTTTACTTGATCGTTCCACTTTACATGAATCAACACTGATTGACTCTGTCTGTTTTTATAATATATACTAAGTTGTCTATGTTCGATTACGAGGCTCTCATTCGTCATATCAGCGATCCTAAAAGTGGACCAATTAGACATACAAACCTCGTGGCCACTCCGTCCTCTTTTGGGACCATTTTCGGGGATAAATGCGTATCCGGGGCCATCTGTTTGATTACAGAAGCGCCCTCAGAGGCTAACTTATATTGGTGGCTCGCGGTAAATGAGGTCGCGAACGAGTTTAGACTTCCCCCCAACCTAGACAGAGTTGTTATAATAGTACAAGATTGAATAACGCTGCGCGGTCTTGAGAGAAAAGTGAGTTTCTGTGAACGATAAGCGGTACATATACAAATATAGCTTCTACGTTTATGTCAATTTAGATTATTTCTGCACTAGAATTTGATCTTATAATGTCTTTATTTATTCACCTTTCAGAACGACGATATTATATTTTTTATGTAGTAATTTCTTAGATTATACAACTAGAAAATTATTTGCTTACTAGAACCCTTTTACTTGGAATTTTCTGGATGATGAACGACATAAACAATGCAAATAGATACTATAATATTGCATTTTTCATTTAATGCCTCTGATTAAGTCCAGTATTAAATTCCATATTATTTTTATTAATAGATCCATCGTTCTGATTAAACGTTTAACTCTAGAAAATAAGTAGAAGACGCCATTTTTGTATCATATTCAACCTTATGAGGGTTCATCCCCTCAATTTCATGCTTCGTCGTACTTCTAAAAATATCAAACAAATACCCCAATGCTAACAGCACCGTCATGCCAAATGAAATCGGTGGTGGTTCAAATTCTTGAAGTTTTATAAAAATAGACAGATTTAAGATTAAAAACGAATGCATCCATCACAAAACACATTTTTGATTGTGCTGCCTTCAATATAGAGCGCACGAGGAGATCTGTAGTAGATTTTGGGCGGTCCGGTCTTTTCCTGTTCTTTAGAGTCCCAGTCTCCAGGAGTCTTCTGTTGGCATAATGTACCCCCTTTGTGGAAATATTCATATTTTAGCAATACAAATATTAAATACATTATAGCTTAAAGTCGATATTAAAGCGTTTCCAAACTTATTGTAAATAGTGTAGATCCGTTTGCCATGACACAGTGGCGTGATAAAAATGAGGCTTGTGATAAAATGAATTTATATTGGGCATTGTCTGTCGAATCTGTGTACTGATGATCGATAAGATAAAATTAGAAATATAGAGGGTACTTTCATGGTAAATCGCTCTATATTGATCATTTGGGTCATGGAACAAATTGATAAATGAATGGCTCGTTCATCATGTGTATTATATTCGATGTTTAATACCAATAATAATTATTTGTATGAAAACATTGCAAATTATTTATTTCTTGATGTGGATTTCAGTCAGATTCAATAGTGACGCTCTAATTTGTTTGATTATAGTGGCCATGTTAATAAAGAAACATCTGTAAAATGTATTGTGAATTATGGAATTTAAACGTAAAATTTAAACACCCCCCCCCCCCCCCACGAACAGTCTTCTTCGGGCAACTTCGTTTTGTAATGAGAGTTCGTTATCGTTCTGTATATATGTTTAGGTATGCGATCATTCGCTCGTATGTCATATCAGCGGTCCGAAAATCGGACTGTTTGGACACATAGACTTTGTGGCCACTCCATCTTCTATTTTTGCGACATTTTCTATTATCTATACGACCACAGAAGCTCCCTCAAAGGCTTAATTACAAAGGATGGTACATACTTACTAATTTACGCTGCTATTTTATGTTTATGTTTTAAGTTACAAAATCTAGCTAGTTTCTTTCCCGTGACCATAGTGACCATTCGAAGTTGAGAATGAGCGTGTCCTTGCGGACATGGATTTTAAATTCTGATTATGCACCTTGTTGTGCACTTTTGTTAAGCGAGCTGGCATGGTTCCGGATAGCGGGACCAATAAACAGCTCGGGTCAGTGGAGGGTCCCCATATTCCTTTAACTTGAACATCGCCAAACACTCCGTTGAAACATCACGACGCTGTTTTTGTTCCATGGTGAGCAAACGCGGCACCCACCTTGCGCACAGCTTTCGCATGTCCAAATTTTCAGTCAATTTGGAATGTACAGCATTTTTAATAGGTCTACCATGTTTGCTAGCTCGCGCACTTACAGTCGACGGTCATCCAATACCATTTTGTGGGATTTCTTCGCCATTTCTGGAGTGGTTACCTCATTTGGTCGAATACTGCGCTTCGTAGTTCGGCAATTCGTAAGGCCTCGTCTAACCTTTCCTTGATCTTGATAGATACGAGGTTCAGATTTTTTCAAAATTTCATATGGTGTACCAAATACATATTATGATTGCGCGCGAGTGTTTTTTACTTAGTATTTTTTTAAAAACAACCATCGCCATCTATACGCTAGGTCGGATAATTTTGGGATTTTCTTCGTATACTATTTTAAAATACACATTATAATAATCTAATCTAATATATAAAAATGAATTGGGTTTTGTTCGTTCGAAATGCACTGTCATACCGTTCATTGGATTACGATAAAACTTCGTCCACTTACTGCTAAGGATTTCGCGAGTAACATAGGTATAGTCTAATATATATAAAAAAATATGTTTGTTTGTCCGTATTTAATACGCTGCCATACCGTTTATTCGATTGCAATAAAACTTTGTCAATTTATTATTTGCACTCTCTTAAATAATATAGGTATAGTACAATTAACGTACAGTAGATCTTATGTATAAAAATCAATGTTTGTTCATATTTATAATAAAACCAACAAACGATATTTTTAGAATTATTACTTCTGTGGTGGCAACGCGCTGGGTATCGGCAAGTATTTAATATATTGAATTTATAAAATATTACTTAACTTAAAAAATTAACTTAAATAATTTAAAAGAGGGCGCAAGTTAGATACTTGCCACGAGCGCTTCATACTCTTGTTACGGCTCTGAATGACAGTTATCGAAAATTGGACCTCCTGAATACGTGCCACCAAGCAAAGCCACGGTGGACATTTGAACGACGTTATATTGCATACTTGAATGAAGAAGCTCGTTCATTCAAAAGAAGCCATTGAAGCAATCGTATCTCAGTATTTAGTCCAAGTATGCCGTTACAAAGGCAAGGATGCTTGGGATTGTGTCGCCAGGGTTAAATATGAAATTGTTCACGATCCGACTATGAACGAACTATGTTTAACGTTTGAAAAAGATGACATTAATATATATATATAGAGGCATTGCATTGTCGCCATCGGAGCCCAAGCAATATATCAATTAGTGGGGCACGCGCTTAATTCTGGTGATGCATTCTTGGCGCTGCAGTTGGCCTTTGAAGTCGCGCCTGGCGCCGCTAGTTGGCGCCGCGACGCCCTCGCACTTATAACCGGACGACTCACCCTCATCCCGTACTTCCCTTATCCGACACATCGTTATCCGGAAAACCCATTATGTCTCGGACTCGGACAATCGCCGCCTGTGCTCCATGTTAATTCGTCTTGTAAACATGTGAGCACTTCAAGGCGGAACGCATTTAAATGCACTCAACTATGTGTATAATTAATAACAACTTTTTTGCCTTTTATAAATAAAGCATGTAAAAACGTTTTACATAATGACTAGGTCCATTACGTGGGGCGTCTCGAGTAAAAACGAGCTGTGAGCCAGATAAATGATAATACTATCAAAATGCATCCATCCATCACTATCGAGAAGTATGATAATTCATATGTAAAAATAACAAAATTGTGCTCAATTATTACATTGTTACACATGAAGATTCGGAATTTCGGTATAAGATTTTTGCAAGTTTGAATATTTGAAATTGACAAATATAGTGTAGTTTTAAATTTATTTTTAAAGGTGGAGTCATTGTTGCTATTTTCATTGTTTTTTGATAGCGTCGACAAAATTTGACAAAATTGAGGCACAACTCAGTGATAGCAGGTAAAAATATTAGGCTGAGTCATAAATAGTTGCCGACGAAAAGAAGTCGTTATAATTATTCGGTTTTACCTTTGATGAATCATCCGCATTGGTGATTATAGGATATCAATAGATAGATATGAGTCCTATCAGTCTTTAGGCAACAGTTAACCGTGTCACATCTTATATTAAAGTGTTTTTTTAGCCATAAAATGGAAAAACGAAAAGTGCATTTTCGTAATATAATGCTTTGGGAGTTTAAACAAGGCAACAGTGGTACGGCTACGGCTAAAAAAATATGCGATGTATATGAAAGACCAGTGAGTGAACGGACAGTAAGAAATTGGTGTTTAAAATTTCCCTCGGGAGATAAGACCCTGAAATATGAGCCAAGGGTGGGTCGCCCTATCGACTTTGATGAGGACATTTTAAAGTTGTTAAACAATCAACCATTTACTGGCACATGAAAACATTGGGGAAGGTTAGCGAATTGGATGTAAAATCGCATGTCTATTGCCCAGGTTTCTTCTTACGGCAAAGAATTGACCCATTTTTAAACAGAATTGGAGACGAAAAATGGGTAACGTACGATAATGTCATACAAAAGACAGTTCTCAACAAAAAACCTCATACTGTTATCCGATAATGCAAAACCTCATACAGCAAAGTTGACGCAGTAAAAAAATCTGGATCTTGGGTGGTCTATCTTACCATATCCCGCATCTAAACCTGCTAAATTTTATTAAAAGGACATTAATAAGTTACCAGTATAATGGAAGAAAGTTATCGCTAATAATGGTGAATATATAATAGAGTAATATTGCTTAATTATTTTGTTAAAGCTTAATAAATGTTCGGCAAAAAAAATCGGCAATTATTTATGACTCATCCTAATATTAATAGAACTTTTGGAGAAGGATTGATTTGTGAGAGAACAGCTCAAAAATGGTACAAAATTGAATCTCGACAATAAGTCTTTCTAGGAACACCAAAACAGTCGTCAGAGATAAAGATTTAAAAAGTAATAACGCGCTACCTATAAATTCGGCAGTTTCATATGTTACGCCCTAATATATTTCGCATAAAATTGAAAAATCATAATTTTAGACAGGCATAATGTTAGTCTGAAGTCACTTCGTCGCCCTGATGATAATTTATTCGTCTCCAAATTCTGATTTAGTTCTCTTAATTCTTTATAAATCCGTGTATACTTCATAGAGTCTCAATTCATTTTCAAATTTATGAGCTCAGTCAACATTGGGATCGCTTGCCAAAAAATATCTGTTGATAGTCCTTCTACTTTGGCCTTTCATTTTGACATAATTGCCAGGTTACATATTTTTTAAAGAAATAATCGCGAGAATGTCAATATTTCGTGCAAAAACATCGCGTTAAAAAAAGCATCGATTGTATATCGTTATCGTATTATTTTTTACAAAGGTCGATTCACGCTATAGGTTCATTTTTGCAATAGAATCTACAAAGAGCAAGACTTTCAGAATTACAAAATTAAAATTAATTGATTTACTATTGACGTTTTTCCTCTTAAAAAGGAACAGAATCATTGATTAAAAGTGCAGTGAGTTATTTATTTAAACAAGATAGTAAATTCCATATATATCCTGCTTTGATATGTGCGCATAAAACGTGAACTTATGATTTGTTTATCTTATCAAAATCTTATAACCATTGATGGATATAAATCTAAATTTATGTGAAGTTCTACGAGTGTGTAAATATTTGAAAAAAACCGCGACGTTTGTTAGTACTTCAACTGAAAAAGGCGTAAGAAAGGAGTTGATGTCTATTATATTGCCCAATATTGTATGAAAAATCGTAGCCGAACCGATATAAATGTTTGGAATTGGAAAACATAACGGTTCAAAACCCTGCTAAAAATACAAAATAAGCATAACAGTAGACATGAAACGGATAGTGAGTCGTAAACCTTGTCTGAAAGAAGACGCCTTTTCTCTACTGTCCTAGAGCTGGTCTTGGCTATGATTGATGACAAAAAATATGGCTCAGGGTCTGTGTCGCAGGACAGTAACTGAAGCGTGGATCGCGGGGACGGGGAGAGGAAGGATGCGCGCGCAATGCGGCGGCGGAGCTCCGCTCACGGGAGAGAGGGCGACAACCCGAGATCGGACAGACTGTTGGACACGCAGACCTAGTGGCTAGTCCCCGCGCATACGGCGCATTCAAAAAGTTTTGCGATAGTTTCGGCACCAAATGTGCGGAAGGAGGATTCTACGGAGAATAATTCCGTAGTCTACTTCCTCAATTGTTATTAAATGTAGAATCTTATAGACGACTATCTGGCATCTGGACTAAATAATAGACTTTCCTGAACTGGCAGTGAGTTGTCCAAACCCCTCTTATACCCTGCAAATACTTGCAGCAGCCACGGTGGAGCAGGAGAACGTTCCCAGCAACACCCGCTGATTCATTGACTTCTAAGCCTGGTGCGTACGTTTATTACTGTAAGCGTGTGTCTGCGATGACTGGTGTAAACTGGTCAGCAGTACGGGCATAGAGGTACGTGGTGGGACAAAAAAAGACAGTGTCATACTAGTATTCGGATTCTTCAAGATATAGTTCATGTCCCGCACTGCCATGCGGTTTTTTTTGAGTGGCTCCGGACTAACCACACAGAGTGTCTTCCATCAGTCTTTCTATCTCCGAGAGCACTACGCATAGAGTTTCCAGCTTCTCCACCCTTTTCACTCCACATCGTCCAGAAGAGGCGAGGCTCCACTTCCACTACTGTGTTGGTTTTGGTAACTCGTAGAGGAGACCAGACGTTCATTCTCCCCTGTGTGCATTAGAATGTTGAAGATAAGGTGTCGCCTTTTATACAGAATTTTTCCTGCTCCTTTTGTAATCGGCAGTTCTACATTCCAATTTACAGATGCTTAACACAGTTTTTGATGCCCAGTAGCTTTTTATAAGCAACTGAGAAGGCTCTAATCTACATCGTTTCCTCTGGGGTTAATGGGTGGGCACCAGTTTTTGCTTCCTTCGCGATGCCTTACTGTCTGTCTTCGACGTTCCACCGGGACCGATAAGGAGTAAACCGGCAACCGACTAGGAATCCGTGAGAAGAAGGATATCTTCTCTCCCTACCGGTGACAATTGTGCGGCTGGACCGCAACCCGTTGAAGGTAGTGTGTGAGTTTAATCAAATCCTCTACCAACTCAAGCTACATTGGTGTCAGAAGTGGCGGTTTGGACGGTTTTTCAGACTTCCACTTCTGACTTGTTTTAATCCTTCTGTTTAAATGTATGTTAAAGCAATAAAAAAGTCGATGAAGCAGTATTTAAAATGTTTTTAAGCTTCTGTTTGAAACTTCTGATGTTCTTTATAAATTAAATAATTTTATATAGGTTGAATATAATTTATGTTATAGGTATGTAAGTTATTCAAAATATTTATTTTAATAATCTTCCCCGATTACAAGTATGTTTTTCAAATATTGCTTATTTATTGAACATGTTTGTTGATATTAGATTGACGATCTAAAACACGCTATGGAGATATAAGATTGCGAAAAATAGCAAATGCAAGGGCAAATCGGCATTTTCGATACACGTAAATAAATAAACATAGCTTGGACGAATATATTTAGGGCGAACTTTGATTGGTGTATTTTTGCCATGGATCCATTCGAAGTTGGACATTATATAAAGCTCGTTGCGATGATTTGTTGATTTGAATATCAAACCAAACACCGCACAGACGTTCGTTGTCATTAGATACGAATAAACTAAGACTATACAAGTGATTGTTAAGTGCATGCAATAAAAAAGGTTGAAAGCCGCCGCCGCAAACGACCATAAAGTCGTGACGCAATAAAATCCGAGCAAATTCCCGTCGTAAACTTCGCAAGAGCCGAAGAGCAAAACCACCTACATTGCAGTTTATTATTGTTGTGCAGGCTTTGTTTATTCTCGACGGAAGAATCACTCCAGGAACTCGGATCAGCGCTATGAATCAGCCAACTTTCCCGTTGTGGATCTTAATTAATTTGGGTCACATTACTCCCTTTTGGCAAATATCCATCTTGGCTGCGATGGCATTCTTTATCGCGAAACGTTCGAGGATGATCGGAATTCATCCGCAGATTCCTTTGTCGGGTCGGGCTGGCGTTCTGAAGGATCGTTATCTTGGCGTTTCATCGAATTCGTCGTACAGGACGTCTCATAAATTATTGGCGACCCTTGTTTCATGCCAGGGATTAAATTTGAAGAACCACGACAAAAATTCAGAGGGATGAACATTCCGAGTAATTTTTGAACCTACAGCGACAAATCTTAATGTAACTGATTCATATCCTAAAAAGGGGAGTTGTTGTTCACCTTGCTAATATCTTACCAATAATATCAATACCGCATTCAAATTCATTGAACGTCGTAAAATTCAGGATACAATAGGAGATGAGATAGAAATTGATTATTTCCCAAATTTGTTTTATCTATATATGTTTGTTTGCTGATTATACATTCCCATACTATTCATCCGATTGCGATGAAACTTTGGTTAATTATTGGGCATATATCCAAGAAGGTTTTTAAATTAGTCTATGTATAGGATAGTGATGAGCGCCTTTAACGAGTAAATTAATTATTTTGCACGTCCCTAGACAAAGAAATCCAGTGGTGACAGATCTGAAGACCATTTGTGCCACGGAACAGAACACGTCCCCAGACAAAAAATATTCTATTTTCTATTTCGACAACCCTGGTACTTAGGACATAGGGTTTATGTGTGAATTTTTTGTCGATCTAAGTGCAAAATATAGGGAGTTTATTTCGAGCATAGCACTGAATGACTAGAACAGAAGGATATCTATTAGGGGAAATTGATTGTTAAATCTGCAATATGCTGACGATAACATATTATCAGAACTCAAATAAAATGACAAAAATAGCGAGCATCGTTGCATTGCTTGAGTATTATCAAGAATTTTATTTATCTCAGCTTACTCGTTGACCCTTATCGATCTAATCCGATGATCTTATTCTGGTCATACCCTATTCGGTTCCAATATGGATTAAAGATGATGACAAGCGATACTCGTTTTTGACGATCCAGGTCGAAGGCATCGCCTTACTGCACTCCCATGCACCAAGTCCGGCGACCACACGACTGTTATGCCAGCAAAAAAGTCATTTTTTGTGGTTATTTAAATATGCGGTGATTAGAGGCACTCACTCATCCGGAAAGGCTGGCTATCCAATTACATAAGTCATGTGACGCTAATTGCAAATGACGATTTGCCGAAAGAATTCGGCTGTCGAAGAGACGGGCAGCACGCGTTTTGACAGATTGATTTGTTTGCATGGCCTAAATACAACCATTAAAACGCCGAATACATTGATTTAGTTATCAATGACTTGCCGAACGGCGTCTTAATGATCTCGCCAGATTCTGCCTTAATTGTCCATATACACATTCGGAATTAAGCCTCGAAACTGTCGACGTGTTGAGGCCATGATTGATAACTGTTGATCGTCGATGGAATTGTCTTAAATGATCTGGATATCTCTGTGGTACTGAAGACTGTGGACAGAATGGAATCTTGTGCTTCTTAATCGTCGCCAATATTTTTTGGATGAAATGATATGAAGCGCCTCCGCGTTGCTAATGACTTCCCAGTGTGATATACGTGGTTGAATAAGGTAACAGTCAAGGACCGTCGCAGCGGCGAAGACAACGAGATAAAACAGCTTGAAAAATTGCATCCACAGCACATTCATTTTGTTCTTTCAAATGTGGAAATTGAATTTTTTTCTGCTTTTATTGCCGAGATAGTATGCAAATATTTTAAAATAAAGCTAAAAAATTAAAAAGTTTTTTTATACACCAATACTAAAGCAATTTCATGTTAGTTTGATGCTGTGTTATAGTGTTTTTTAAGATCATATCGTGGAGGCAACGGTCGTACAAAATAATGGACGACTAGGTCCTCGATTTTTTTTTAGCAATGCACTTGTCTGATTGATTCTTTGAGATATTTTAAATTGTATTGAATGTTGACTAGAGATTAATGATGAAGAACTGATTTTATTGTTTGAATAATCCAATATCAAAGACTTCAACGATAATAAGTACATATGTATATGCTTTTTATAGCATTCTCAGACGAGTCAATATTTAGCATTTCCTGAATTAAATTCTGCTCTGAGCGTCTTGGAATGCTTTACAATCACCGACAATACTAAATTGAAATTTCATGTATTCAATCATCATTGGATGATGTTTCCAGTTATTTGGCACTAAATGGTTGTTTATCTGCAACTTTGTCCTTGAGAACGATCCAAAAAATATTTGTGAAGTTCAAGTCAAAACAGATCGAGTATTAATATAGAGGGTTTTTCTCTTCGACTTGTGTTATAAAGATTTGAGTCGATTTTTAGATTGTGAAAAAATATTCCATCGCAACAACAAATTGATCCAGATTTACCCTGATTTTTATAGATATAAAGCTGCCTATGAGTGATTAATTTGCACTGGCAATAATTTGACCCGTTGATGAGGAATCGCGTATATCTATGATAAGATCGTGCTGTAAAGGTACCCATACACGTCTAAATATTGTCGTGCTTCTATTTATTAAAAAAAACATGTTGATTAATGTTTCTGGACAAAGAATGTAAGCTTTTGTTGGATAAAAAAACAGAAACAAAATAAAGTAATAAGCTCTTGAGACTTTCAACAGAAGGGTGGCATTTGGTAGGTTGTATACAATTCTAATTGTTTTGCATGATGATGCACAATTTTGAAGTCTGGAAATGATGACGTTTTAAAAATGCGCCTAAACAAATAAACGCCTTGGTGGTCTCGTATTAACGGCTATCGATTAATTAATAAGCCGTTGGATAGCATTCCGTCGCAAATTTAAAACTTTCGACCATTACCGTCGACACAAATTATCATTTGCATGAGCCGTGGCCGGATAATAAATCGAACAAAAACGAAATTACTTTCTTTTCGGCTCGTGCTTATAATTTCCGCCGACATGCATCATTCGTTCGACAGTTCGAGGTTATGGGACGAATTTGAACTGGATGACGTTTGGGGGCCATAAGATCACATAAATCGAGCAGAGCAAAAAATACCAAAAACGTATGAAATCCGACCATGTTTATGCTCCCCTTTTGTAATTATTTTGGTGTAAATTTGTAAACTTTGAATCATTGGGTTTCATTTTTTATTTTAACATTGGCCAAACTTCAATTTCAAATTTATTAATTGTATATTGTATAAATTCTTAAAAGGATATCAGAATTTAATTTTTGGGAATTTGGAATTTCATGTAATGTTAAGTGTGTATTAAAAACTTTCAATTATTGCAACAAGTCTAATCTCATGCTACTTTATAATATTTTGTAGCGTAACAAATTTGGGATTGCCGCGAAAGCTTTTAATCTTCCGATTTTCTTCTAAAGAAAATACATTTTCATAAAAATTGACTAAACTCGGCTACCTACGCCACGGGACACCTTATGTGTGCCACCGAACGGATGATGATTCTCGAAAAATCGAAACATTCTGCAGTGGATGTGATGATGGGAAAGACATTCATCAGAGCGATATGGAAAAAGGAGTATAACATACGATGAGGATAACTGGACTCTAAGAATTCGGCTTGGGGTTCATGTTATACTTCCATAACTCTATGTTGGTTGAAGTATTTAGTTATAATCATATTGGGTGCAAATTTTCCCAAGGATATTTACGCGCCAATATCTGACGCCGTTGCGGGTTATAAGGTTGCGTCTCTATAAGGAGGTTAGTCACAATGACAGAGACTGGCTTCTGGGGAACATAAGCTCGAAAGTGCAAGGATTAGAATAGAATATAAGTAAGATGGAGCTTTTTGCGAGACTACTGCCACCATGAGTCAAACATCAACTTGAGGGATCTGCAGTAGATGACGAACAGCAGGTGGTACCTCTTACCCCATGGTACTCGTATTGGTTCGGTCATTCGTAGTACCTATCCACGGAGAAGAGGGGGGTTCGCGGGTAACAGTCGAACCCCTGGGATAATGATATGGAGTAAAAGTGAGCAAAAGCAGCCTCGTCGGTTTGGTCATCAAATGCTGTTGGGATAGCCAGGGAAGCCAGTGTGTACAGGGAAGAACGGATTTCGGCTACTCAAACTCATCTGTTGCAGATCTCTTCGAACTGAGTTTGGATTCGTGATGGCCTTTTCTTTACTCCTTCAATGCACCTTTGGATGCACACAGCCTGAAGCCGGTTTTCATGCGGGAAGCTCGTCTCCTTTTAGAGGGCGCGGAGTGTGGCTAGTCCGAAGGCACTCAGAACAGATCGCACAGCATACTGTAGCGTAGTAGCGCTGTTAACAGCGACATCTTCCATCTTTCTTCAGGTGCAATGTGTTATTTTAACAGCTCCATCTCTTGTGGCCCTGCGAAGACATTGCACCTGCATACCGACCGATCGCTTCTTGCGCGACTACCGTTGCCGGTTGGGTAGTAACGCGTAGGAGGCGGGAGTTGGGAGAGTCGTCGGTTAGCCTTGGCTGCAAGAGGTTGTCCCTCTCCCTCTATTCCCATTCAATCGTTCAGCAACATCACAGCCCGATAGAAGAACGGACCTGTGCGCTAGCGCGGCCATCCTGATATGTACGTGGAGGTGGGGAGCCGTCTGGGGACTCTGCTTCCGAAAGCGCCCCCGCCTCAACGTTACACTGGTGTCAGAATCAGCGGGTTATAAATGCTGAGCGTTTTGGATGGAAGGCGATGACAAACGACGCGCGCCGGCAACGCTAGGCGTTCTTCCAATTCTTCTTTTTTTAATAGATTTCTTCCATCGACGCTTCAGATCTAAAACCATGTTGATGATATTTTCACTGGTTCCCGGCTTTTAGAGGGTCAATGCAAACTGCAAAGAACGATCGCTTCTGGTCCATTGATGACTTTAAAATGCTCGAATATGAATAGTTTATGTGCGTCAAGGTATCAGTGTTTAACCTGGTAGTGCATCTTATTTAAACATTAGTGCGATTAAAAAAGAGAGAAGAAGATAGCAAACAAACTTGCATTCATAAAAAAAACATCATAGCAGTCAAATGATGAAAGTTTAAACCGTTTAGTATCGGAACGAAAACCGAAATGAAAATGATAACGGTTCGAAGCATTGGTTATAAATGCTTTTGTGCACATTATTACGCTGTTTACAAAGCGAAAGGTCAATCTATTGTCGAAAGCTTGCAGTTTCGCCGCGGATGATGCATCATCCCATTTAAGCAAATGAAAAGATGATTTATTTATATCAAACGGAGCAAAAACCAGTCGAAGCAAAAGCGGGATCTCCACAACAACGACAAAAAAGGCCAATCGAAGTCCGTCTTGTTTTGGCCCGAGCGCCCAGAGAGAGAAAGACGCCATCCATCCTGAGGAAGCAACTGCCTCGAGAGCAACTGCAGCAAAAAGTCCAAATCGGAATGTCGACATTTGGGGGGCACGTTTTAATTTACGAGCAACTGGATGGAGTCGCGGGCCGCCGTCGAGATCCGCGACCTCGCACTTAGCTTTCGAATTGGTAAAAATGAAGCGGCATCCCGGTATTATTTAACAGGTCCGAATGTGGGACATTGCCCGGGGCGCGAAATTCCGAACCCGCGGTGACTGGATTCGATCCGATCAAGGACATCCGATCGCATTAGCATGATTGCCATTTCCGAAATGAATAAAATATCACATTGTTGAAAGGGAATCTGATATGGCCGCGGCAATATGTTACTGTCGCCGCTCGAATCCCAATAGATATTCATCAACTTCAATAGATCGCAGATGGAGATAATGACTGTGTGTATTTATTTCAATACGCTTTATTTTTATTTGCCATGGCAATCGGACGCTTGCAATAGTTGCATAAATTCTGTCCTCGATAAAAATGCATTGAAATGAAACCAGTTTTTAATATGTATGTTCGGCGACCTGCAGTCTCCTTCTAGGCAAGTGCTCCAGAGTAATATTTAATCACAGATAATTATTTTAATTTAAATGCTTTACAAATACAATATCAGGGGAATCAGATACTATCCCGTTAATGAGTAATCGCGCATATGTGCGTTCAGACTCGAGTAGGGAATCCAATCTCGAGCCAAAATTTCGATCCCGGGATTTCGGGATTTCATTAGACAATCCCGGGAACAGTCCCGGGATTCCGGGATTCCGGGATTGGAATTTTCAATATTTTAAGAAATTACATTGATAAATTTTATCAAAAATTACTAATAAGTCCATTTGTTCAATATAAAAAAAATCACTTGAAGGCCAAAGAATTTTATTTATTTAATAATAGATAAAAATACAATTCAAAAATGGATAAATAAAACACTAAAAATTTTAAAAATCAATTTTGAAAATATGCCCGAAGTAACATTAAACCATCGAGCATTTCGTCATTTAGTCTGGATCTGATTTTGAAAGTCAGGCAACCTGCTGCTGAAAATGCACGCTCAGCCTCCATACTTGTTGAAGATATCGTCATCAGATATTTAAATGCTAGTTCGAGTTGATGACCACATGAGCCCTAATTTTCGTATAGCACCATCAATGTGACTGATAAAATTCCTTGAGTGAGACGCGAACTAAAACTCCAAACAAAATTCCCGATTTCCCGACAAATTATTTATTTCCGTCGCTGCAGATGAATACTTATATACTATAATACTTTGATGTAATTCGTAATTATATTACGGAGCAATATAAACATTCTGAATCCCGCATCTATTATATTTCATATCGATATTCCCATTATTAGAGTCGAGGTGTAGTAAATACATCACCGGAAGGGAAGGGTTAATATAACAATTTGAAAAACATAAATGTACGCTATATATGTCATGGATTCCCTGTTCGTACGCAATGACGTTGTTAATGTGTGCAAATTCAATTCACCAAATTAACAGCGTTATCTTCCTTCTCTTTTCAGACGTAATGGTAGCGAGAATCGTCAGACTCGTCGGATAGCCTTGGCTGCGGAAAGATGTTCTTGTGAGCGTTCCCGCTTCACCACCTTACATTGGTGTCAGAAACGCCAGGTCATTAACCACTATAAATAGGATTTATATCTTCATAATTATTATCAGATTGATGGGATCAATTGCGATCTATCCTAGATATTCGTTTATTTGCTGGAATTTGAACTTTAACGTTTCAATTTGCTGAATGTTCGTCATTAATTTTCCTCATTTTGCTTGAAATTTTCCTTAAAATATTAATTTTAGACCAAATGATTTGTAAACGTACCTCAGAGCTTGAAAATGCACTACTGGTTATACTTAAAGATATTTAGAGAAAACTCTTACATAAAAAAAAGCAAGTACATATGCATGCTAATCATAATTTAAAAAAATTAAGCTTGCTTATAAAACGTCATAATTTCATAGTGTTCCTATGGAAACACTTGATTGACATACATTGAATTTCAAATTATTGAATTTTGCACTAGTTTTTACTGAGGTACTTCATTGCAGGCTTTTTCATGTTCATGGTACACATGCTGTATCATCGGCTATTATGGTGCATTTTTCTTATTTAGAATATAAAAAAGACGCAGAAAATAGTTTTGGGATTCATCCATGATAATGACCAGTATTCGAGATGCTTAGTCGAATCGTTTAATTAATGGGTCGACTGCAAATTTCCGTTTAGTTTTTTGTTGGAACGAGATTCGGCACGCGGTCCTGACGGAGGCTGCTCACCGCTCATCGTTCAAATGTTTGTTAATTGCCTGTCATTTGCTTCGTGGTAATGATCTACCCATTCCAAGACGTATCCGCATATTTGTTGATAAGAGTTCTGAGGAATTCGTGTTTAATTAGATGCATGGATCGGAATTCCTATAAGCCATGGAACTGGCATCCATCAGTAGCGTACTCGCGGCACCAATCATCTCAAACATCTATTCACAAATCCCCATTTAGTCCGATCGAAAATCGTCCAAGAACATCGAAACAGGAAGCGCTTCAAGTTTAAAATGAAAATAAAAATGTTCAACCCGATTATAGATCCACGTACTTTCATATTCTGCTCGCTTAATGGGCGCCATCTTAAACATTGTCGATTGAAACTCGTTTGGATGTTCTATGCAAATGCGATGCAAGAATGGCCCTTTTGTTTTTAAGTTGCATGCCCAAATGCATTCAAAAATAAGATTAGGATGATGCAGTTGGTCAGCATCATCAATACGAGCATTCCTCGGCCTATGACTCACGAGGCGAAAAGGATGCCAGGATTCAAGGCGTTCAAGAATCTGAAAATATTTCCATTGGGCGGATATAATGTGTATAAATTTAAATTAAATTATATTTTAGAAATGTATTGAGTAAACTTTCAAAATATTCAAGATTCTCCAAAAGATAAATGACCTCTTCACTATCGTTCAATAAAAATGCTCGTATATAACTTATGTATATTAAATTGATGATATTATAATCAGGAATTCATCCCTCTAACTGAATAAATTAACAAACGGTTCGCGAGCCCCCGTGCTGTTGTCTTCCCCGCTATCACGGCTACCAACCGTGACGTGATTCGGTCTCAAAAATCGCACTGCGGGTCGCGCGCAGCGCCGGAGCACTACACACTAACCACTACACACTGGTCTCGGAGACCGATCGACGGCGGACGCGCCCCCAACAACAGGAGGGAGCGGGTTCTTTACAAAACGAAGGAATCGGGATACCAAATTATAGCCTTTTATGTCGCAAACTGGCGACGATGGCGAGGCACGTGGCCTCCATCCACGGCGGCGATCTATCGCGGGACCAAAATGTATGTCATACCCGTCCTAAGGCTATTTTTTCACATCTTATTTTTTCGCCCGCCTTCCGGTTAATCCGGGCGGGTCTTAATTATTAAAAGTATGACCAGCTTAAAGCCGACCAAACTGTCGACGACAGAACATTTTGGTCCATGCAGCACATGCCTTACATTTTTTTTACTAGGGAAAAAGTTAGATTCTAAACAGTATGTACAAAATGGATTTTTAAGTTTTTTTTTTCCATCAAAACTAGTGTATTTTTGCAATGGAATAGACGAATAGACGCAAGACATCCGTCTTTATGTTCGATTATGTGTGAGAATGCTCTTTCTTGAATGCACTCGAGTCCGAACGCAAATATGCACGATTACGCATCAACGGGTTAATACCACGATCAGATGACGTTATTTGCGAACTGCAAGACAAACAACCATTATAAATGACGTAAATCTACTAATTTTAAGCTGATAATAGGGTTGTATATGCTAGGAACAACTTCACATTTGGCCCGATGTGTTTCACGACGTTGTTTTTGTTCTATTGGGAGCAAACGCGGCACCCATCTTGCGCACAGCTTTCTCGTATCCAAATTTTCAATCAACATGCAATGTATAACTGGTTTTGCCTACTATATCTGCTAGCGCGCGCACTTTCAATTGACAGTCATACAATACTATTTTGTGGATTTTCTTCGCCATTTATGGCGTGGTCACCTCATTTGGTCGACTATTGCGATGTTCGTCTTGGCAGCTCGTATGGCCTCGTTTAAATTCTGCCACCCTATTATAAACAAAGGAGCAGACTCTATCAACGTAGAATCTGGGAGACTGTAGAGGTTGAAAAAGTTTGTTTGAAAAATTACTACAACGTCTTGCAACATGTATATATATATCAACCGAAGCACAAACGACACAAGATGTAATGCATTGTAACATTGTAACATCTCAAATTTAAATTCATATTTCATAGTATTTGTGAGAAATCATGAGCTAAAAGATTACGCTGTATGATGTATAATATATAATAAAATAGGCGCGCTACTGGTCTTGGTTGCTTTATGCTACGTATACTTACACACACAGCAGAGGCGACGTGGCACATGTGCACAACGACTCTATGATGTGTGCGATGGAAACGAGCACACTATAAACGATTCTCCCTCTATTTTCGACCAATTGCCGTTTGGAGTTTCATTTTTCGTGACGTTCAAGCTAATTTGCCTTACCGCTATTTATTTATATGATAAAATAAGCTTTAGGGAATAAATTTGTAATATTAACAGAGTATTAAAGGATCTGCTGAAAAATATATTCCAAATGGATCTGAAATATTTACATGTGCATTGCGGCAATGAAAAAAAGTGGCAGCTGATCTGCAATGAATGCCATGTGCAGAATTTTTCCTCGAGATGCTCACATGCGAAGAATGCCCCCCTCAAAGCGCCCGGGGGTGGCTATTTTTAATTTTATTGTATAAATTACATCCAAATGATCATTATTTTTATTCGCCTGAAATAAAATAGGCATACGTGGGCGTTAAGCTATCATTTTTTTCTGTCCGAAGGATTAGTTGCTAATGTTGACGCTTATGAAATCCCCAATAAAACCGACGATTTTACGATCGGGAATCTGAATAATCCCGATATTTGTGCATCCTCCGTACGAAATACGACCGGCGAAGATTATTTCTGATCTTCGGACGTACAATTTGTCAAACAAGTTCGGCGGTACTCTATCGGATTAAGTTGTCGGCATTCTTTACGGCCCCGTAGCAGGTTACCAAAAACAGGTGGAGAATCGCTGGTATGCGTTAACGGTCTGCAAAACGAGAGCCGGATTACGGTGTAAGGTGCATTACCCAAATACCGACATCGTTGACGTCATCCACCATCAGCCGAAGAAGACCATGCATCTGGTGTATAGGCAAATACCCACCATCCACTTAAAACATCTTCCCGGTGCTTAAAAATAGACGTCGAACGCCCAAAATTGGGATTAAGCGTCGCTTGGATCATGTTGGATTATTTGGTTGCTAAGCACTGGAGCAAAAATAGATTGTGCTGAAGAACTACAGCAGGAAGATGTGGCATCAACTTCAGGTATCCATGTCTTTTCATCAAAGCATCAACACCGTTGACATGCTCCCTTTCACCAAACACAAAGCCTTCGAATCCATGACAGCAACTTCCGTTTTAAAAGCACTCATATTCGCTCCTATGCATCCTTCAAGCCTCAAAATTGATTGTCGGCAATTTCAACAATCACCAGCAATAATTACGGAGAAGAACTAATGTAACAGCTAAGGTAGGAGAAGAGGAAATAGGGTCAGAACCTTTCTCTTCGATCTCGACACTCTCCTTTCACATCCAATCGATCCGAGAGAATGCTTGACTCACAACAGGATACGATCTGCTTCTCTGCACAATTAGAAGGATAAATTAAAATGTTTTATGGGCGCTTTGAAGCACGAGCCCACCTCCTGTGACATCTCAAAGCGCTCTCAGCTTTTGAATCATCGTCTAAAACAGGCGATTTCACAGTGCACTTCGCAGAATGCCTCACATATCTTAATTGCTCACTAAAGGCATTTAAAAATAATTTTATCCGCATAAAAAGCATTTTGTCATAACATCCTCTGATTTACAACGTCCAAATTGCTACAAATTAAGAGGCGATGGTGCAATAAAAGGAGCTCAAATCTCAGTTAACCATTCGGCTGCTACGGTATATTATGATAAACGGAAATTTGCTTGCTATCTCTCTTGTTTTATCGCGCTAATAGATAAGCAAGATTTGCTGCAATATTAAGCGCTGATGACGCTTTGAATAAAATTAATAAACGTGTGCATTTCTATGCATTTGTAAAGGGTCTTTCAATAGAGACGCTTAAAATTTGTTAGGTTATAGCGGTTAAGTTGTTAAAGTAACATTTGTCAAATTTATTGTGAATTGTTCAGTAGAACGAGACATATCCAGAAAGTAAGTGTATTATGACAATAACGGGCTGTGGATTTGACAAAGCGACTAGAGATAAAAAGTGGGTGGCTCATTACACGTTTCAGTCAAAAAGACAGTCATCACAGTCAGAGCCGTAACAAGGGCGTGGAAAAGCAGGCGCCCGCCACGGGCGTAACTGGGCTTGGGGCGCAAAACGCAGAATACCGACCCGATTGAGAGTTGCGCATAGTTTTTATTTTACTCAACCATTCTACTATACACGAACCAACACTGATTGACTCTGTCCGTTTTTATAATATACAATAAGTTGTTTAATCCTTCTTTTCTACATTATCGTTATGTTCAAGTATGGCATCCGATCGCGAGTCGCTAATTCGTTATATCAGAGGTCCGAAAAGTGGACCGATTGAGCATACAAACCTTATGGCCACTCCGTCCTCTTTTAGGGCTTTTTCGGCATTTTCTATGATCTGTACGATCACGAAAGCTTGCCATGGGCGCTTCATACCCACGTAGCGTCTAAAAGTTTGTGCCACGGCTCACCAGATGCATTGAACGAGAAGGTGATTATGTTAAAAAATTGTTGACAAGATTATCAACAATATTCTGTTCAAAGACATTTCTAAAAAATATTAAAATTTAGTACACTTACTTTCGGGATATGCTTCGTGTACGGCAAATCAGCATGGAATGATATAGCTTTGAACAACGTGTATAAATTATTTAAAAAATATATTTTTAACTACGAGACTCATTTTTGGATAAATGAATATTTGAACAAGCAAAATTGTAGAATTTGAGACGATAAAAATCCATACGAGATACACTGGCACTGAATGCATCGAACACAGCAATCAATGATACGCAACTTCTTGTGGCTCAAACGGGATGCTATGGATATCGAAGACATGTGATTCCAACAGGATGACGCTACGTGCCACACAGCGCATGCTACGATGGACATTCTGCACGAGCGATTTGAGGGCATGGTTATCTCTTAACTAATAATGATAATCCAAATTAATCGATTTCAAGTGTATTATCTATGCTTATGCGAAGAAATTAACGAATATTGTGTGCTATCAACAGTATTTATTTATTTATATACAAGCTTTATATACGCTGCGCGGTCCTGACAGATAAGTGGATTTGTACGGACGTTAAGAAGTGGATATACAAATGTAGTATCTACGTTAAAGTCATTTTAAAATTAGCTCACTGCTCAAAGGGTTAAAGTTATCGAAAGTTAGACGTATTTTCTTCAGTGTCATCGAACTGGCCTTGGGCATGCTTGAGGCAGAGGCGCATCATTAAAGTCTCGCAGTTGGGATCACTTTCCGCTTATAAACCAGGTGTCTTTTATACTTTTTCTTGCGCATCTTTTCGATTTGTTGATTGAATGGACTATATAGATTGTTTCTCACAATTAGGATGAAGAATGGATGCAACAGTTAAGTTTGATTGAAGAACATTTCTGGATGGAAATTACAGTCAATGAATTTGATTTGACATTTGATGAATAATTGTATTGAATCTGAATCTTAATGTAAATCTATTAATTGATTTTGGTGAAGCAGCTACACAATGGTCCTCCACTTTTCATCAATCGCCTCTCGCTTTTATGATTCCATGCCAGCAATGCAATAGCGGCAACTTGGCTCGCAGATTAATTAGCACCAATATCGAATTGCCTTCATTTTACGAGTGCAACGAGGCCACAAAAAAGTGGCAATCGATGTAACAAACACGTCTGATCCCTCTCGACTTCCGCAATCCATTCGTATCGAATTTCTAGAATCGGTATTTCATATGTGGATTTCGCTCAGGATGACCATGACATGGCAACGAAGTGCTGGAACAAGTCGCGTCGCTCGTCTGGCCTGTAATTCAATATGTCACATACCGTGCCACTTGCCACATTACTTTTCGGTCACTTTGGCGCCACCACCAATCTTCAGGTCGTGTCTATAATGACAATGTCTAATTTCGTCACACGTACCAACCATCATGCCAAAATTGCTCTAGAGTCGTCGGGTTTTTATAGCTGGCCTATCGTCACTCCATATCCAGACCGCAATTGCTCGAAGGTGAGTCACGACTCCTCGGGGCACTCCGGAAGACCTGGCAGTGGACGCCATCAAAATATTGACCGAGCTGATGGTGTGAAAAATATCATGGGCGTTCGGAATGCCGGGTTGATACTTTTAATTCCTTATCATCACACGAATCTTTACGATCGGTGCTTAAACCAGTTTCGCGCCTCTGGATGTGAACATTTCGTATTCAAACAATCGGATGGCTCTGCTTACTTTCACCGTCGACTGCTCGGATTGCTTTGAAGTGCCATCACAAAATCACAAATATTTTGATACCTGTGAAATTTTTGCAATAGAGACTTGCCGAGAATTTCCGGTATTTATCAAACATCATTTTTAAACTGAAAAGCGCTTCCTCCTAATTTAAACTTTTTCTTAACACAAGCTTGCGGAAGTAAATAATCATCGCCATTCATTGAATATGGGAGAAGGTAATCTCTTCTTGGTAAGTATACAGGGTGTTTGGCACATGGACAATTTTATAGGGAGTTAGGGTGGTCTTTTGCAATATATTCGGGCATTCGTCGTGTCACCGATCTGAAATGTGGACCGGTTGGGCACACAGATTTTGCGACCATTCCCTACCCTTTTAGGGTTTTTTGCAGTATTTTAGGCAAAAATGCGTATCCGGGACCTTGAAGGGGCGCTATCTTACCAGGAGCAGGGCTAAAAATATACTTTTTAAGCTAAGATGTTTTAATTAAATTTTCAACTGTAGTTGTCTGAAGTAGCATTTCCTCTTTCATTTTTGCAAAGGTGGCGATTATTCTTTCAATTAGGATTTTCGTGGGTACCTCTATCATATAAATTAAATCTATTGGCGGATCTATTCCGTATCTCGCACGGTATCCAGACCTGACACCACTGGATTTTTATGTCTCGGGACGTACCCTATTTTGTGGCTCGCACAGCCTCTAGACCTGACACTACTGGATTTCTATGCATGGGGATGTGCTTAGGGAATCCAATCCCGAGCCAAAATTTCGATCCCGGGATTTCGGGAACGCATTTTTTTTATTTAAGAAAAAAAAATCTAATTAAAAAAAAGATAAATAAAACACTTAAAAATATGTCTGAAGTAACATTAAACATCAAGTGTTTCGTCATTTAGTCTGGATCTGATTTTGGTAGCCAGGCAACCTGCTGCTGAAAATGTACGTTCAGCCTCCACACTCGTTGGAGGTATCGTCATCAGATATTTAAATGCTAGTTTGAATTGATGACTGCGTGAGCCCCCATTTTCGTATAACGCCATCAATATGATTGATAAAATTCTTTTCTGCTGAGACGCGGACTAAAACTCGCAAAATTCCCGATTTCCCGACAAATTATTTATTTCCGTTGCTGCAGATGAATACCTATACACTATAATACTTTGATATGATTCGTAATTATATTACGGAGAAATACAAAAATTCTGAACCCCGTATCTATTATATTTCATATCGATATTCCCATTATTAGAGTCGAGGTGTAGTAAATACATCACCGGTAGGGAAAGGTTAATATAACAATTTGAAAAGCATATATGTATACATAGATTAGACAGTTACTGCCCCTAGGCGTTGCCTAAGCTCGCCAATCAGTAATTACGTCACTGTTTCCAAGCGTCTAGATTTCGGCAGGAATGTCTCGATTTAGTAGCCTTTATCGTGCTGATGAGGTGTACGATTTCTATTAAATAAAAATTTCAATCCCAAATTTTTCGAGATAATGTTTACTTATCCCGGGATTCATGAGCACCTAAAGCTGGCCGGGATCCCGGGATTGGATTCCCTATTTCGCGGCTCGCATGGCCTCTTGACCTGACACCACTGTATTTTTATGTCTAGGAACGAGATAAAGGAGACTGTTTCTATTGTTATCATTTTCTTGTAAAATATTATAACTATTCTTTACCGATGATTTCTTTTTGTGTGAAGTTGATGAATTGATGACTTTTGTATACTTTTTTATTAAGAGATTTTAAAAGCTAATAAATATTAACGCCTGTATCAAAATGGAACTCGGACAGCTAGAGGCGTTATGTATGTTGATTATATTGTAAATATACATTAATTTTGCATATTTATTTAAGCTTTACAGCATTAAAATATAAATCTATCTAAGAAATATATATGCAATCGCCAAAAAACATTTTATCGGATTATGATTGCATAAAAATTACACAAGTTTGACTTTCATTTAGATATTCTTATTATCTAATATTTGTGACAATAAGGAAGAAATATATAGAAATTGACATCGTATAAATCATCTTTTTTGGCTTGAAATTCTTATGTTGAATATATGACATCGTGGGGCAAAACAACCCCAAAAATTGTATTCTCCAAAGCTGTTTTCAATTAACGGCGCCCAATTTTGTCGTAAACGTGAGTTGGATTTTTTTTTGGTCACACATAACCCGTATGTACAAGGCATAATTTCACCTCAATAACTGACAGCTGTCAACACTGAGCGCCCGTATATCAGCTCGCATTTTCGTAACTGTCACGGATGTTTGTTTCTAGGCGATTCACATGGTCATACTCCGTCGAAAGGGGGGTTGAATATTTAAATTCGTCTAATTTATCGGTCGCCTTGTATTTCGGGCATAAATCCTATTTGAAATTTAAATATTGTGAGCGTTTTGTATGTCTTCATTAGGCGGCCGAAATTAAAGCGATTGTTAAAATATTTCAAAGCTTCGGACATAAATCAGGCGGAGATATGTGATGTATGCGCGGATAATGCGGACGAATAAAATTTTACGGTCCCAATTAATATTGTTGCATATTTTAGAGACAGTTTGAATAAATTTGGATTTTTCGGTGTGGAAATGAAATTGGTTTTCAAATAAAGAAGCGCGTGCCCAACTGGTGGCGATCATCAAATTTGTTTCGTGTGTATTCTTGTTACTTTTGACATGCAGGGTTGGAACCTTCAGGGGTTAACTCCATCTCGAATTGTGCCTCTTTTGATGTTGAACGATCTATGACCTGCCAAGTGACCGATCAGAAATGACGAAAAAAAAAATCAACAAAATGGTATTGGATGACATTTCAATGGTAGAGATTTCAAAAAGCGCTGTTCATAGTATATTGACTGAAAATTTGGATATGAGAAAGCTGTGCGCAAGATGGGTGCCGTGTTTGCTCGCAATGGAACAAAAACTCTCTCGAGAAATTCTATAAATCTATTTTTATTGAATGCAATACATTTTGTAGGACTATTTCTAATACAAATCTGAAATTTCTGCTAAATTGCATTCTGTTTGTCGTCAAGTCTGGTTGTCAAGTTTTTTTAGGGTTATCTTGTTTTTGTTTAAGAAACAAAAAAATACACCCTGACAATTTCCTTATGCCATAAAAATATTTATACTTTCTAAGAAAGTTGAATACCGATAACTGGTATTTTTCCCGGAACGAAAACCGTAACCGAACAGATATAAATATTATTAAAATAACCGAAACCGAAATGAAAAAAATAACGGTTCGAGGTCCTGGTTTTTTAAAGGGTTATTTTAAAGACAATGTCAAGTAATTTATTAAATTTTAAATGAACACATTACGGGCCGCAGAATTGGGGCAAATGTGGGAGATCACATATTTAGTCGTTAAATTTCACAGTGAAAAATTCTTTTTTTCTATAATTTTAATTTTTTAGTCAAGTCTTAAATATATTTAAGACCATCTCTCGGCAAAACTAGAAAAAAATATTGCGTTGATATATTTTTTTTTTGTACGTCAAGTTCAAATAACGAAACTCGAAAACACGCGTTTACGCGTGAACGGACCGCAATGTGTTAAACCATATTTCTAGTTGTTTTATTTCAATTACATAACATTCGTTTGAAATGCTTTTCTGTTTTACCGTTTCTAGAGAAATGAAAAACTTCGAGAAATCAGAATCTGTAACACAGCAAATTAAAAAATTAAAATAAATTTGATTTTTTGTGTCATGGAAACGAGAGGAAAGTCTAATTTCACTCGCGCCCACATTTGGCGCGAATCATCTATTTATTTTTACCACTTGGGGCTGCTTCCGTGATCGTAGATAGAAAGCCTTGTATACGCATTTTTCATTTAAAATGCAGAAAAAACCCTAAAAGAGGAAGGAGTGGTCAGAAGATCTGTGTGTCCAACCGGTCCGTATTTCAAATCGCTGACGCGACGAATGAGCGCTTCGCGATCGGACGTCATGCCCGAATATGTTCACGGAACATAATCTGCGTTCAACGGTGCCCTAACCGCCCAGATGAAGGAATAGTCAAAATAATGAACACAAAATGTGTAAAATGGAGAATTAGCTCCAAAGAAGGCGAAGATAGTTCCATCTGCAGGAAAAATTATGGCGTTACTCGCGCAATCCTCAGCAATAAATAGATGAAGTTTTATTGTAATCTAATGAGCGGTATGGCAGCGCATTACATACAAACAAACAGATTTTTTTTTATATATAAGAAGATAATCAATAGCAAGTTATAATATGAAAATGGCAACAAAGAGATTCCAACTGCGAGATTCTAATGATGCGCCTCCGACTCAATATGTCTAAGATCAGCTTGAGAATGCCGAACAAAAAGATGTCTTCCCTTGACGAATTTAAAAGTGAATTGTGTCCTTATATCCTTTCAAAAAGTAGGCATTTATATAATTTTCGCGGAAAGATTGATGACATTTCAGAGTTGCATTGCGTGAATGAAATCATCGGTGCAAATTAATGAATCACATGTGAATTAAAAGAGGCTTTTTACACATTTTTATAAATGGAAGGATCACGATTGGATCTAATTGTGTGTCTCTATGGACGCTTGATTAAATCAAAAAGCCGCTAATTGAATAACGCCATTGGGTACGTTTAATGTGTGGCAGTTGAACTCTTGCAATAAAATGGCATTCGGCTTCGTTTTGAGTTTCATATTTACAAAATAATCGATGAACACATCCGATCATGTGCTTAATTTCGAATTTAAACTTGTAAAAAAGCGTATTTTTAAGACGTCCGTGGGCTCGGTAAGAGGATTAGAGTGAAAGCTTTCGTGGGTCGAAGGCGATTTATAGCTCGCAGTCGCGGTTTACTCACATCTTGCTTTAAGTGTAAACTTTCGACATTTTAACGCTGGAAAAATAAATTTGAACATTAATCGCATCGTATTATTAAAAATCGGTAGTACAAAAACGAGACGCCCTAGGCGACGCGACTAAGTAGAGAAAATGGTCGAAAAAAAGCTACAGTGACTCACAAAAGTCATGGAACACGCATATCATTTTGGAGAATTCGATAAAATTTTTAAAAATATATAAATTGTGTCTGTCGTTGGAGATTTATTACACTGGAATTAGATCATTCTGCACAGGAGGGAGAAGTTTTTGTGGATTATATCGTGACGGGGGATGGGACGTATCACTATACCCCAGAATCCAAAGACAATCACTTCAGTGGCATCATTCATTTTCCCTAGCAACCATGAAGTTCAAAACACTCCGTTCAGCTGATTTTTGGGACCATAAGGGGATCCTTTTGGTGGATTTTATATCTAATTATCATTACCTAACTTCCTATTATCTAACTACTTCGGAAATCAGTCTCCTGCATGAAAACGCTAGCCTCCACACCGCGCGAGCTTCACAGAAGCTACTGTAATCGTTTGAATGGGATATTGTCACCCAACCTCTCTTATTCACCCGACTTGGCGCTTTTGTACTATCACAATTTTACTAAATTAAAGGAGTTTTTTGGTGGGATAATTTCTTCAACGACCAGGAAGTCGAAGAAGGTTGACGGCGAAGGTCTATGATACTGGCATACAAAAGTTGGTGCCTCGACTATAAAAATGTCTCGATCTCGTCGGCAATTACGTCAAAAAATAGTTTAATATATTTGTGAAGTATCCTGTGAACTTCAATTAAACACAATCATCATTCGATCCTACATAAGTGTTGTAATCATATTTTCGACTTTTTAAAGATTATATTCTCGTGTCATGACTTTTGTAACTCACTGTTAATGGTTGCATCAAATCTCACAAACTAGCTTCGATAAATTCTTCGGTCGTTTAGCAATTTTTATGCACATTATCGTCGAGAACCGTGAAATTTAGAATCCCTTGAAGGCTCTATTAACGAGGTCACACCGCATAAAAAAATTCTCAGAGAATTGGGCACGACCGATCAGAAATGGACATAATTTAGTATACTATGTGTGATATAAGAGATTTACATAAATCGCCAATAAAGTAAAGTAAAGCCCTAGAGCGCCGATACTACAATACTATTTTTCTATGTATATATTTTCAAATTTATTACCATACTATTTATAGCAACAACGCGGATAAAGTATTTTTTTTTTTGAATTTCACGAAATTGCATTATAAAGCGGCATGGTCGTATTATTGGAACATAAAAATATATATTCAGGTAATTTAAATTTTAAATGTCAAACTTTACATTTGAGTGTTGCAATGCCGAAAAAAAACGTGCGAAGAATTTAAGCATAGGGGAGATATGGTAAATACCATTAAAATTTTAATAGTTATTAATTAACATAAAAATTCTACATATTAAACCATTTTTTACAATTTAAAATGCATATAATGACGCTATACAAAGCGCATGCCACGATGGACATTCAGCACGAGCAATTTGAAGACATGGTCATCTCGTGCGGCGGTGACATGAACTGGCTACAATACTATATTTATAGGTCAATTGGTTAATATTAGGGTGTCCCATAAGTTTCTTTCGTTATCATATTAAGAAAAAAATAAACAATAATTTATGTTACATCAAAATTTATTGAATAATATATGATTCATTCTGTTCTATTACCTTTCTCCATCCCTCCGGAAACCTCATAATGTCTTCTTGCCAAAATTTACCAGGTTTGTTGGCAAAATATTGATCAAGGTATATTTTTATATCATTTTTTGGATTAAAATTTTTATCACGTAAAGAATTTTTCAATGAAAGAAATAAATAATACTCTATAAGATAAAAATAAATAAATTATTTATTTCTGACGAGCAAAGACACATGAGGCCTGGCGTTATCGTGATGAAAAACAACGCCTCGTCTGTTCGCTAATTCTGGCCGTTTTCTGGCAATTGCATCCTTTAGATTGTTTAGTTGGAAACAATATTTTGTTGAATTGATCGTTTCACCTTGCTGAAGTAGCTCATAATAAACTACAATTTTTTTTGATATAGGCCAGGTTTAGCTATAGTTAAAGCATCTGTACCCTTGGTCCAATACCGTTTACGTTGGATATTTTTACAGAGTATCCAACTTTCATCTCCAATGACAGGTCTCTTCAAAAAAGGTTGGCTATTATGTCGTCGGAGAAGAAGATCGCATGTTGAAATACGCTGAAGTTTATTTGAGTCAGTCAGCTCACGAGGAAGTCACACATCTGAACGATTGATGTAGCCCAATTTTTTCAGATGATTATGGACGGATGTTCGTCGATTTTCTAACTTGTTAGCTATTTCGCGAACAGTATATCGCGGGTTTTCTTCAACCATGGCTATGATTAGATCTGTGTTCATTTGCGAAAGAAACTTATGGCAACTATATGACAACCTAATACATATATTTCCATGGAAAAGTGTATAATTAATCCTTAATCCCTGAACATTTACCAATGTATGATTCCGAAGATTTATAGCCACATCTAGATATATTGAAGCCCATAAATACAGATTTGATTTGGATGTGCACAGTGTTGACGAATCTTACCTGAAAAGAATAAACACATTTATGATTATCTTTCTGATTTATTTGCATGTTTATTAGGCTCCTAAAAATCTATATTATTCGAAACATGAAGCTGATACATAGTTACACATGAAGATTCGGATTTTCGGTTAGTCAAAGAACGACCGTAATTTAGAAAGAATATGTACAATATTTTACAAGTTCGTTAATTTAAAATTGACAATGATATTATAATCTTTAAACGACTTCAAATGCGGAGTGATTGATGTTATTTCTAATGTTATTTATGACTTTTGATAGGATGGCATTAATCAAATCTTCGTTGATAATTTGTAATCATAAACAGGACCGTAACAAGGAGGTGACAAAGCAGGTGCCCGCCACGGGCGCAACTGAGTTCGGAGCATAAAATGCAGAATACCGACTCAGTTTTTATAAAATATATTAAGTTGTTTAATCCTTCTATTGTTATATGTAAACAACCCATCCGATCAGTCTTCTTCAACTTAGTTTTGTATGAGAGCTTGTAATTGTTCTGTAGACATGTTTGGGTAAGACGTCCAATCTGAAAAGCGGACCGGATGGCCACACAGACCTTGTAGCCACTTTGTCCTCTTTTAGGGATTTTAGCAGCATTTTCGGGTATAAATATTAATATATTGCATTTATAATAGTATTATTTAACTTAAAAAAATGAATTTTGAGGGTGGGGGGCTGCAAGTTAGATACTTGCGAAAGAATTACGTTTAAGACAGCCATTACGAACGTTTATGTGATACACCCTGATAATATGAAAAATTACAATATTTAAATGCGATTAATTGACATATTAATATGGGGTTTATATCAGCAATAACGTGACTTCTGTACTTTATATTTTGCAAGAAATCTCTTATTTTCGACCGGTTGTTATTGGCTAAGAAATCTTTGTAAATTTGTTTGTATGGATTTAATCATTTGTAAAGTTCTCTTGAATTTTGTCCTTTTTCCAGTGGAATGATCCTCGTTTATATAATTTCAATTATTCGGTTAAGTCGAGATCTTTCTATGTACGTTTTTATTATAAGATATTTAACAAATTCATTGTTTTCGTCTGTATAAACATTTTTTGAATTTCAGACTATCCTAAAAGCTATTCCCAACAGATTTGCTTCATAAGACTCTCTTTCCATCAGGAGATTGCTCTCGGTATTCATATTTGTATCAGCTCATAAATACTAAGAAGCTATATTGTAGAATGAAACTATGTTGGGATAATCAGGTGAATTGGATGATGTAAATTGTTATTTGCATTTTTCAAACCATTTTGATGAATTTACAATGATAAAAGTCTAATTTTTCAACATTTTCTACGTCCCCAAATGTCACATAATTTGTGATATTTAATGCAGTTTAATGGATGCAAAGTTGCATTTTTCATCGTCAAACTGATGTCGTAAGATGTAAAAGTTTTCCTTGAGAATATTTTATTTTTTAGTCCTATTTAGACTTGATTTGAGGTGGCTTTTAGCAATCTCTGTTGAAGGATTATTATCTACCATTTTACATGGTTTTTCATAGCGAATATATGTTTTAAAAATGTGGTCACCAGCTACACTTTCTGTAGATTTGAACTCAAGATGATTGAGTTATGAGTCTAACTGCTTAACTGCGGGACTGCCTATAAGTCAAACTCCTATGTGTATTGTATCTAGAAGAAGTATTGAAATCATTGGTGTTGTAAATATCGCTTAAGGGCTTGTCTTATTTTGAATTTCAGAAATGGTGTTGAAAATCTACATAAATCAGTTGTATTAAGTCCGTTTTCCTAAAATAATGATCAAAGCCCACATAGCCCTTTCTATGCATTCATATCAAAGTAATTTGGAACCATAGCCGAAAGCCATGACCAAATGATATGATTCAGTTCGACATGTTGGTCCCACTACGTTAGGTGATAATAAAGAAAACAAGACATGGATTAATGGATTGAATAACAATGCTGGACTTAAGGTACGCCCACGCCCACCACTTAAATACCATCAATAGGCGGTGAAGATGGCGCTAGATGGATTTTAATAGCATAATTAAGCAAATAAGCCAACAACATAGTGGATACACGATGATTTCATTACAAACAAGACATGCTCTGCAATATTTACGGACTAATTTCCGAGAGGCGATCGTAAATAACTGGCGCTAAAGATCGATTGCCGTCGTCGGTGTTAAGCCAAGGGTAAGACGCCATTGAAGCTCTTGCAATCCTTTGTTAGTCTTTTAAATATGGATTGGCCATTGATTGATGCAAGGACATCGGAGTACGACGGTGGAATTTTTATGAATAGGATTGCATTTGGAATCATGGTCAAAATACATTTCTCTGGCGCCATTCTATGTATTGAATGATTGAATGCCAATGGCCATAGAAATCGAGGACTATCAAGAGATCCAAGGATTGTGCTGTGAATAACACGATTGAATTTAAAATTTAGTCCTGGTAGATCATCGTCATTTTATTCTTCTTCTAATTAAACTCATTCATGTTTATGATGATTCATTCCATCGCCATGGAAGAAATATTAAACGATTCTATGAATCGAAAACCACAAATAATTGGAGAAACAAGGCGTTGGTAATTCCATAGAAAACTCAACAAATTTGAACTCATTTCAACGCTTTATATACAAAATGATTTTTCAAGGAATTGCTCCGTTTTTCAAAATATTTACAAAACCGGCGGATTTGGTATTTCAAAATAAAATTTAACAAGCTCGTTCGGGTTGCTAATTGTTTGGATAAGGAAAATGTTGAAATCTATATACAGTAATATACAATGTTATAGGCACCATTACAACGTAATCACGGTTATAACGAGCAATCGCACAATGCGTTATTGAATCGGCGCTTTCAATTTTAGTGTTTATTAAAATTCTACTATTCACGTCACTTGATGACTGATTTTTTTAGATGACGTGCTCTACTGACCAAAGAGTTTAAGCAAGAGGTCCCGAATGACCCTAATTCAAAGGCAAACCTCGGAAAAGCGCCAATACCAAAATGAGAATTCCAGCAGGATCTCCGATAGTACTCCCGTAAGGGTTAATAAGCGAATAAGCGATGAAGTTAAAGTAATCGAATTAGGGCTGCCAAAACCGGTTTTGAAAACCCGGTTTTTAAGAAAAAAAATTTAAGAAAAGAAAGGATTTTCGAAAATCGGTTTTTTGATTCCGAAAATCCGGGTTTAAATATAAAAATTAAATTTACATTTTTTAATAATTTTGGACGAAGAATATTGAATCGTTCACTTGACAGTGCGTGGTCTTGCACTCAGTTAGTTTTGAACGTTTTTCGCAATTAGTTCTGTGGCGCTGGGGAGATATTGCATTTGCAATACCGACTGATCGCTTCTTGCGCGTATACTGTTGCTTGTTGGGTGATGACGCGCCGGAGGTGGGAGTCGTGAGGGGAGTCGTCGGTTAGCCTTGGCTGCGGGAGGACGTCCTTCCCGCAGCGAGATCTCTCTCTCTCTCTCGTGTGAATAAAGAGTCATCTAGAGAAGAGAGTCTTTCTGTTCGACGCCTGCCATTCCCACCCATCCGTCCGGCTACATATGATGGGGACGTGCACGTGGGAGCGGGAAGCCGTCCAGGGACTCTGCCCTGAAAGCGGCCCCGCTCCTATGTAACAATATTGAAAAGAAATAGTATGTTTGCACTTGCTTCAAAATATGAAATTCTTGTAATGAGTGAAAGCATATTAATAAGCAAGGATGTATCCTAATTTCGTGGCAGAAATAAATATTATCGGAAAATATTGTCACAAAAATAAGATCGTCGATCAGTTGATGTATTATATTTTTTGAAAACGTATTTCCTAAATAAAGCAGAATAAATTAGAATTAATATTTCATTTTTTGTTTTTGTTTTAATAACTTCTCCAAACGACGATTAGAATTTTTTCTTTGTAAATAACAACTACATATTTTGTTATGATTATTGATTGTTCTGATAATTTTAAATTAGGTTTAAAATGTTTGATTGCATGTACCAGTGATTTTTTAAAATTTTATTTTTGTGATTATTTTGTAATAATTTTTAAATGTAAATGGACATTGTTGATTTCAGGTAAGTGTAATGTATTTAATATTGAATAAAATTCGAATAATTTTAATATATCCGTTATTTTCATACATTCGTTAAAATTGAAAACCGGTGGAAATCAGTTTCGTTCCAAAGCCGAAAACCGGTTTTGAAGAATGTCGGTTTTTGTATAAGCCCTAGTTCAAATATAAGGGGTAATTGAAATTCAAGGAAGATTCAAATTCGAAGGCTAATTCACTTTTTGACACTTTTTTCTTTTTATTATCTTTTTTTTTTGCATACAACAGCAAAAATTTTACCACTTATTTATTCATATTTTAAGCATACTCAAATTTTTTTCAGATTGAAATCATTCCTCCTTGCTAACGCGGCAACTTTAAACAAAATATTTTTCGATTGCTGCAATTGCGGGCATTTTGCTCATCTTAAATCTGCAACGTTTGTTCTATAAAGTAAACCTTCAGTTTCTTTATAAAAATCTTGGAAAGCCGATTGTTGCTCTCTGCCAATCAGAACAATTATGAAATTGACACTGGTTATAATATTTCTTCCGAAGAAAGGAGTGATTTTGCATCATATCGAAAATCGCAACGAAATTTTTCGTACAGATATGAAAGTTTGTAATTAATATAATTAGTATTTCTTTAGTGGATTTCTGGCATTTTAGATGCCAGATGTCAGACCTTCTTAAAATTTTACCAATGATACAAGACGTCCTTTAAATGTTATCAAAAATGTTATTTTTTAATTGCTTTATTGTTTTCCTGTTTTTTATTAACTTTTTTTATGCGATTTTGGATATATTTTATATAGCTGTTTCAAAGTTATGCTGTTTTTATAATCCATAAAACGCATCTTCACTTTTTCTATGTAAGCCATGGCTATTTTTGTGCGATTTTCCGCGGAACGCATCTACCGCACAAAAAAAATTATTTAAGCGTATTTGTTTTAATTAAATCAAAAATGATATTTGAATGTTTGTGGCAGCCCTGTTGGTGGTCAAATAATTTAGATTAGTTTATTAAAGGCGAGGTGTGGCATATTGAGGTACGAGCGTTTCAATAAATCTAATCCACTGGCGAAAAGCTCTCACGACGAAACAATGTGACGCTGCCAAGCAGATAAATAAACAAATTTGACAATTCCTCAATCAAAATGGCGCCACACGCTCATTGTGTTGCCAGTGCGAAAAATGTGTTCACCCGATGCGAAATGTCAAGGAATTAAAGGATGTGGGCGCAATTACGGCAATAATTTCTTGCAAAAAAACAAATAATAATAATCTGGGCATTTATACAGCCGGCGCCAAGTCTAATGGCGTGGCTCATAGTCGCGTCTCACCGACTTCCTCATCGTTCCGCCGCCCAAGATTTATAAAATGGACGCAAAAAATGCACATTAATATATATCGCGTAATGATAATGTCATTTTGATTCCGGCCACGGCGCCGACTTGGGATTAGCTCTTCTATTTTTAATCGCCCCCAACATAATCTGCTATGAATGGGACGAATCCCCAACGCCAATGCCAAAATGGAATTGCACAATACCCATCATCACGCAGGCGATTCTGGACTAATCCATCATACTTATTCACACTACATCAAAAATAAAAACGAAAATCAGATGAAAATCAATCAATAAGTTCGTAGGATGGCATATATTTGGCGTCACTATTGACAAAAACACATGATTTTTAGAAAGTACCAACCTTTAAATCTGATGTTTAGTTCACAAGTTACATTGGATTTAGTGATGCTACTTTTGTAATTTTGACAAAATAATGTCAACATTTGAATTTTGTGTTGATAAAGCATTGCTTTTTAATGGGAAAAATACCGTTGAAGCAAAGCAATGGCTTGACTATTATTGTTCGGACTCTGTCCCATCGAGACAAATGATAGAGAAGTGGTTTGCTAAACACCTATTGTCCCAGACATATATGGAAAAAAAAGTTGTTCAAGGAAATTGTCGACGATCACATCAATTATGAAAATTACATTTTAGGCACTTTCAGAAGTATTGAAAGCGTTGATGCCTAAATTTTGTTTAAAAAAAAGGACAGGGTTACTGCGTAAGCTGATCAGTTTACTTTTAAAGGAGTAGATTTTGCAAAGGATTGGTGATCCTCGGCTAATAACGCCACTCCAAAGCAGTCAATGGGGAATAACAAAATTGGTTAACGATAAGAATGATGCAAATATCTAAATTATCAAAACAAACGCCTACTCTCAAGACAACACGAACGAAAGTCGTCTTATCTTTGTTGAAAGAGCTTAAAAACATATTGAGAATGTTTAGACGTATAGGAGTACCTTTACGACAACGACGAGTGTATGATGAGACGCAAGACACCTGTCTCTGTCTCACGATTTCCGGTCCGATAGCCAATGAATACTGTAGGAATTGGAGTTCCCGTAAGAAATCAATGCTTGGGATATCTGCAGTGGTAAAACATCTATTCTGCGGGGGTAATAATGCTTATAATATTTGTTAAGTTGATTATATAATGACAGATCAGGATTACGTGGCTGGGCACAAATTTCAAAGAGGGTTAAAATCAGCTTTCTTGATAAGCCATAGGGATAACAAGACTAAAAAGGTTAGGAATAACTGCTCTAGAATATATCCCTCGTGATTAACGCCGATTACTTGCAATTCTATCTATATAACTTAACCATGCGTGGAAATCAACTTCTGACACCAATGTTTCGTGGAGCGGGGCACTCTCAGAGCAGAGTCCTATGACCGTTTCCCGCTCTTAAGTGTTCGTCGGGATGGCTGTTCTACAGGTACGTTCTTCTTTTGGGTTGTAAGGGAAGCCGTGCGATGGGATGAATGTGAATGGGTGTTAAATAGAAATAACCTAGTCATAGCATAATTCTTTATTGATGTCGAGAAAGAGATATATCAAGGCTATTGGAACATTTTTCGCGATTCCCACGTCATGCGTGTTATCACCGAACCGAAAAAGGTGCACAGGCAAGAAGGGATATATATCGTTCCTTCAGACGCACGTTGTACACAAGATACTCCCTCTGTCTCTATCTGAATTTGAATCCAAATCCAGCATCTAGTCCACCAAAACAAAACTTAGGCAAGTCTTCTCTGGACGGTTTGAATTGGCTCTTAATGAGAAGGTTTATTTTTCAACTTTTGATAAAACATAATCATTTATAGGAATTCATGTTGCATTTATAGGAATTAGATGATCCGGAAACAACTATAATATTTTTTGCTGTTTTTGCTGGTTGTTTGCATTACACAAGTAACATCAACCCTAATGCATGGTATCGCACCATAAGTGATGCGATCGTAATCGATGATAATGGCGCTAATGATCCCCCCGGTGCGCTCTCTGCTGCCGAATAAGGTGACAACCGGGAACTGTTGCAGTGGCGATGGCAATGTAATGGGGCTTGTGAGTGGCAGGGCCCTCGAAACGTTACAACATTGGATTAGTAAGAGTTAAAGCTCACGGTGTTAAATACAGCAATTTCTTGCATAGATGGTGTCAGCTTTGAGCGACAATCTACATCAAATGGCCTTCATTTTTTCTCCCATGGTGTGCAATCTAGATGTTGAAGAATTCGCTGCACAAAAGATGGGATGATCCATGAGCAGGATTGTGAAATGTCGCACATGTGATTTTATAAAGCCAAGAGAGCAAATGCTACATGCAAAGCATAATGACGATACGGAATTGCAGATGAGTCATTGGCGTTCTAGTTTTATCCTATGACTCTTATGTAAAGAGCAAAACATGCGTTGCAACACTCGTGCGTAACAAAAACCATATCTTATCGTCGGCTTTTTTTCTTCTTCTCAACACCAAGAAATGTCCGACATCGACAGCAACAGCAGCCGACGGCTGCGAAGAAATCCCTCCGATATTGGCAGCTCATTATTTAATGGACGTGCCAGCCTGAGCACATGTCCGGTTATTTTTAACTCGCACCGGTTAATTTTTAACCCCTTCGGCGTTCATCTGCGAGGAGGTCGCGCATATGGCCGACGAGACGCGGTTGTGTTTAAAAAAGGTCTTATTTTTAGACGCAATGCGTGTTGAGGAACAATCGTCGTGGATATGGTGGAGCTCCGAATGAACAATGACCTCGGCCAGTGTTGGTGTCTTCGGATAATTGCCCAAATGCAGGAAGACAATGGCGGTTTAATGTGCAATAAAGTATTTACATCGGTAACAGTAATCGTTATCATGGGCCATCAACTGCTAATATGCATGCTAACAAGCAGAAGGACTAAGTGGAGGTTTGGACGGACAGAATATATAATTGTGGTGCTCTTCCAATAATTGTACTTGTCATTCATGGGTATGACATCCGTTAAATCAACGGGAATGTATGGATGCATGTGAAATATTAATGCCTTGTAATTGCAGTCCTCTCCTTGTTGTGACAACCATCGAAGATTATACATATTATATGTGACTTTAATGATAGTTCTACTGTCTAAAATCACCGCCCTATGTATAAGGCTATCCCGAAAGAAATACATACATATTTTTCCATCACATAAAATTTAAACGCTTTCATTTTTTTGACTCTTAGCCCTTTTAGTTTGACGAGTAATCACGCATAGGTGTGGTCGGCCTCGACATAGATAAAGAGAGTATTTTCGCACATTGAGTGCGGTAATTAGTGAATCGCAGACAGAGACGGGTGTCTTGATTCTAATCATACTTTCGTACATCGATGGCTAGGTCAAGATGTAAAGATACCCATACACATTAAATATTGCGAAAAGCGATCCATTTTCAATACTGTGTTCAATAATGTAATCTTAGATCGTTGGTGGTCTTCTCAGAATCATACTAAACTTATAGGCACGCTTGTGTATTGTTTATGTTTATCCGAATAAATGAAAGAATATTGTGTACTGTCAACAGTGTTAAGGCTCATTTATTGATATACAAGCATCGTTCAAGCTGCGCGGCCCTGAGAGAAAAATGAGTTTATGTGGACGATAAGTGGTGGACACATAGCATCTATGTTTAACTCAATTTAAAAATAGCTCACTGATCAAAGGGTTAATGTCCAATCGAAATATTATATTAGTAAATGCAAAAATATTAGCACGCTTCTTGCGGCAGCACTTCGAATTAGACTCACTATTGCAATTGTGAATTTAATAACGCCCTCGAAATATACTTAACTATTATCATGTAAGGTTCTAAAAAGAGATTTACGATGCGAACAATAAAGCGCGTATACGATGATTTCTGTTAGATAAAAAATTCAATCCCGAATTTTTCGGGATTCCCTTTACTAATCCCGGGATTTATGAGCACCTAAAACTGTCCAGGATCCCGGGATTGGATTCCCTAGGCACATCCCCAGGCATAAAAATCCAGTGGTGTCAGGTCTAGAGGCCATGCGAGCCACGAAATAGGGTACATCCCCAGGCATAGAAATTCAGTGGTGTCAGGTCCGGATACTGTGTAAGCTACGGAATTGATCCGCCAATATAATTAATTTATATGACAAAGGTGCCGACAAAAATCCTAATTGAAAGAATAATCGCCACCTTTGTAAAAATGAAAGACCTATTGATAACCTATTGTAAATTCCCGGGAGATCCCGGGACTGATCCCGGGATTTTTGGCTCTGGATTAGATTCCCTAGTTGAGGGCCTTCAGGACGGCGTCTCTATCGTTCATTTGATAAAAAAATCAAAGTATTAATTTTTTATTTGAATGATGTACTCTGAAATAGCAAATTAATTATCTTTTAAGAATTGGTAAAATTTTTGACTTAAACATGATCAAAGTTTGACTGTCAGCTTGTTTTATTGTGGTCTAAATTGTTAATTGTGTAATCGCAATGTGGATAGCGCTGAGGTTATTCTTGATACCCCACGTTAAAAATTATGATGTTTTTATTTAATTTTTAATTGCACAAACAGAAAGGTTATTATTGTGATATCCCGTATCAATTATTGTCACTTCTGTATTTAAATCAGTTCGTTAATTGTTGGTAAAGCACGGAGCAAATTTGTCATTGACGGTTGGCCGATATATAAAATGCTTCGATTTTCATTAGGTTTATTGCGTAAAAAATAGATGAGATATGATACAGTCGATGGGGTATAGTAATTGCATCTTCATTTTATCGGACGTGTGGAATAAGTTCAAATGCTTCGGCTAGAGCACGTGGGTGACGTTTTGACATAATCTGGGTGAGCCAAAACAGGAGTGTCTACTCCACTGGGACTCCAAATTATTTAGTTCATATTGACAATTGGGATCTTCAGAGCTTTACGCGTTGTTCAATGTTACAAAAATGTGATAACGAACTCAATTTTCATATTAAAATATAATTTAAATTTCGTTAAAATATAAATTTTATATGGCAAATATTAGCTTACGCCTGAAAATTTTCAAACTTTAGGCCCCTTTTCTCCAATTTATTGAGTGGGGTGTAGTTCAAAGAGGTCAATCTTCCCCGGGGGATCCCTGCCCTTTACAACGAATGCGTTACTGTTGACATATATGAGGGTGATTCGAATATAACCAGGAATTTCGATGTACAACGGAGTACCTTATTTTTCTAAATAGTTCCCTTTATTAAACATTTTTTTCCATTGCATAGGAAGCTTCTTGATTCCGTCACCGAAGAAAGAAGATGAAAAGCAGCATCCTGCGTTGAAGGCATGAAATCAAGTCTATTTAATTTGAATGAAACATATTCATTTATTTGAAAAATATACATTTATATATATATATTAATATATACAGCAATATTGATATTTTTATAAATCCTTTTCAAACCCACATGTACATTTTGTATGATTGGTGACTTCAAAAGAGACGTATTCGGTTTCTTGAGTTTCTATGGCGGACTTTTTTAGCACGATTGATACCGTTTTAGTTTCTTTAGGTACACACAAAGGAAGAACAAAACATGCTCCAGAACCGATGCATCTGTGAAGGACCACTTGGGGCGGATGGAACGTAAAGCCACTTTCTTTTTGGACAAAAGTGTCTATCGATACGGCTCTTGGTTGTGGTACTTCGCAGCCCAAATTGTACATATTGGTGAAAACTTCGTCGAATAATTCTTTCTGGTTAGCGTAGCAAGTGACGATGCACAATAATAAAATTGTCGACTTGAACATCTTGGAGATTGAACGAACACTTGATTGAATAACGCAAGTCTACCGGGTTTACTTGCTTACGATTGATATTTTTACCCCACACATTCTATAATCTCAGTGGTGATAGCACAAAGGTCATTCTTGATACCCCAAGCTAAATATTCTGATATTTTAATCATTAACTGCGCAATCAGAAAGTTAATAACACATTATTAGAATCAGTGTAATATATGGACGACATTGAAATATCAAGATTATGGGAAATTCATGATCATAGCGTAGTGTGATGCAAAAACATCCTGACGCAAAACCATCGTTAATGCCGAATAAAAACGTATTCTTCCCGCTGGCATCATCTGTTGTCTCGTAACTGAGCTCTACGTTACAATAATCTACATACATAAGATTCCATAACAAAAAAAAAAAAAATGCTGAAAATATAATATTGAGATAGGATTTACTCTATGATTGTGAAAGAATAATTTATTTATTATATCCGCCGATGATTTGAAGAAGCGACTGACTATGAGAAGGCAAGAATATGCTCAGATCATGATTTAGATGACAGCAATCGCTTGAGGTTTTTAGCTCGTACTTAAGAACCAATAGTAAGAATAAATTCGCAAATATTAGGTTGGGGAATAAGTTCGTAGCATTTTTATATTTT
Source organism: Stenopsyche tienmushanensis (assembly GCA_008973525.1). Classification (NCBI taxonomy): domain Eukaryota; kingdom Metazoa; phylum Arthropoda; class Insecta; order Trichoptera; family Stenopsychidae; genus Stenopsyche; species Stenopsyche tienmushanensis. The sequence continues at coordinate 1,714,309 of WACJ01000405.1, forward strand.
ATTGTTTTACAACTTTTTTTTTTGCTCTTTGACCAAGTGTATAGTATTTATTTGATAGAGCACTTCCTGTTCTACAAATTTGTGTTAATTATCTTTTTCAATAATTTAATTTTTTATTACCTTTGAGTCTTAAAAATGGAATATCTAGGAGGTAAAAGGCAACATTTTCGACAACGGTTTTAAACAACGGTCAAAAACGGGCCACATTCTGTGCTGCTGTGTATTCAAAGATGGTCTTGTCCGTTTTTTTAGTACTGGAGGCAGCGACCAAAATTTTGCACTCATTTGTAAATCAGGAAAATTACATTCTATCAAGCTTTCAACGTTCCAAACATTGTAAATACCGCCATTAAATTCAAATCTACAAATCTGCTTTTATGTCTACAAGTAGTTTACTTTAATTATTGTTAAACAAACGTCGTCTACCATCGATACAAGGTGGCCAGAGCTTCGATAGACGTGGTTAAAGTTGTAGTTTCGGAATTTGATTGAAGTATTCCTTTCAATATTGAGTACATATAATATTTATTATAATAACATAGTTTCAGTCTTATAGGTGTTTACTGTATTAGTGTCTGCAATTTTTATGTGAGTTTCTTAAAGTAATACAAAACAATATATGACGAAGAATTAGATGTTGATGGCTGCAGTCGCCGACGTAATAAAAACGGGCGCCGTGGCGCCTTTCTAAGCACCATCGAATGAAATGTCAAAAATTGCAATATATGAGACCACTTATAAAGATATGAGTCAACGGCGAGGACTCTGCAAAATATGCGCAGTTAACATTGCAGAAGAATACAAACAACCCTAATATGTGAGAGGAACTAGACGAGACAATATCCCATTTATTTAAATCGTCGTACATAAGTCAAGAAGGCGTTTGTATTAGGGTAAGTGCACACCTTCCTAGCTGGTGACGTCTATGGAAAATGAGACGTCGTTAGGGGATGCTTGCCGACGCTGGGACTGGAGACGGGCGCCGCTGAGGACGAATACCATTGCCAGACGGCACATTAGATGCAGCGGTATATCGAGGAGATATTCGTGGGGTGGCCATCGATAGGAATAAATAGGGGTGCCTCTGCAGACGTCCGTCCCTGCGGCGCCCCCACCTGTTGCTGTGGCGCCCGAACAACGGCGCCGACCCGCCGACCCACCGCCCCTAAGCACCAGCACCTCAACCCCACAGCCCTCACATGACATTTGTACGGCTGCCAGTGGCGTACGTTCATTATTCATACCTTCATCCCAATTAACTCTGACGTATTGATACATATTTTTCGTCCTTGGCTTATAAATACATCGAGGTACATTCGCTCTGGCACGTGTGACCTCTCATAAGAGCGACGACTTTTTGGAATAGTTAATTCCATACAAAACGGATTTATCGCCATTTCAAGGATGCGCCGAGATAATATAAATTAAATAACATTAATAAAATCTCCAGGGAATTACATATAGTTGGCGCCACTATTGACCTTTGAATAATATGAATTTTGGCTGATCATAAATTAAAGTTGTGTGAGATAGCTGATACCTTAAATATATCAGAAGGCAGTGTATTAAACATTTTGCATCAATATTTGTCTTTGAAAAAGCTCCGTTCGACGTTGATACCACATTTGCTACAGACGATTAAAAAGAACAACGCGTCCACAATTCAGAGCGCTGTTTTAGCGAAGTTAAAAGGTTTTTTTCGTGAGGTATGTGGACAGTGAATAAAATGATAAGTAAGATGAGTGGACAGCAACTGGCGAAAACCACCCAAAGCGACCGAAAATGCGAATCAGTATTTTGTATTTTAATAGTTCTTCGTATTTTGGGATGCGCACGATATTTTATTCATTGATTACCCTAAGAAGGGAAGAACCACCAATAGCGAATATTATATTGCCTTATTGATTCGTTTGACGGAAGAGATTGTAAAAAATAGTCCTAAACGAAGAAAAAGAGAGATATTTTCGTCTTCCAGAAACAAATTCAGCATCGAAAAGGAAATCACTTGCTTCTTTTTAACAAAATCTTTCATAGCAATATCAAAATCTTCTGACAACTTCTTATAAACAAGATTATCCATATGACGATAAGACAATCTTCTTCTTTTGAAAAATATTTGACTTGTCTTCTTCTTCTTCTTCTATTTCAGCAAGCCCAACATAGTGAACGTAGACTATGAGTTGAGCATCGTCAGTTGTTTCAAAGTATTGTAGACTAGCTTTGATGGTTGAAATTCTTTGTATTGTAAGTCCAGTGATTCAGAAAGAGCATTCTTACACGTTGAGCTCAGAGAAAGACAGAGACGGAGAGTGTCTTGTACATTGAGTTTGGAGAGAAACAGAGACGGAGAGAGTATCTTGCAGGTCGGAGATTGTACAGATCGTTAACCCAAATTTATCGACTAATAATGATATGTAAATGATATAATAAATCGATTTCAGGTGAATATTGTGTGCTATAAACAGTGTTTATTTTTTATGTACAAGCTTCATACACGCTGCCGACGGTCCTGGCAGATAAGTGGATTTGTACGGATGATAAGTGACGGACATACATAGATGCCTAGGGGCATTAAATGTCTAATCTATGTACACATATATTTAGTACATATATGTTTTTCAAATTGTTATATTAACTTTTCTCTACCGGTGATGTATTTACTACACGTCGACTCAAATAATGGGAATATCTTTGTGAAATATGGTAGATACGGGGATCAGAATTTTTGTATTCCTCCGTAATATAATTACGAATTACATCTAAGTATTATAGTATATAAGTATTCATCTGCAGCGGCGGAAATAAATAATTTGTCGGGAAATCGGGAATTTTGTTTGGTGGTCTAATGAATTCCCGGGATTGAAATTTTGGTTTGGATATGGGAAAATCGCAATTGCAAATTGTTAATTTTATTATTAAATACATTCATTCAGCTTAATGGATGATTATTATGCACTAGGAAATAAATCAATGTGAGGAGCTGAATAATGCAATGCAAAGGTCGCTCTTTAATACGCTGATTGTCGTCTTTTGCCTTATCATGACTGATATAAAGCTTTCGTCTTGACGTTAGATAACAATATGTTATTTATGATGAAATTAAGATATTTCTAAGTACTGTTCGTCTAATAGTGTGAGGTGTACCGTTGCAAGGAAACAGTTATCCTTTGATATATCTTCGCAGGGATTCCTCAGGCGACCTCAGGGTCTCGATGTCAAGAGGTCTTTACTATGTTTCTTAATTGTCCAACATAATAATTTTGCTTTTGAAGCAAAAAAATCAAATGGCGAGCTGCCAATGCCGTTATTTCCCCCCTTTAATCCAATCAAAACTTAACCACCCATCTTGTTTTCTACCCCAATACGTTTCCGTTTATGATAAATACCACGACTTCCGCATTTAGGACGATCGATTTATTTACAACAAACCCCATTATGGCGTCGTATTTAAGCAGCCAAATTAAAAAATTGAGAACGCATTATGTCGCATTATGCGAAACCGAAGTGAATGTATGCATACACGTGAAACCGAAGTGGAAACCGCAGAACAAATTGCAAACTACCGTAGCAAAATATCATAACTTCACTGTTTCGTTTTTTTGTTGATTTTTTACGGCAATCACCTGTCTTTTGTAATGGATCTGCAAGCCATGAGGTTAACGCGCCTCGGGAACATTCGCGAGACTCATCTTTTCAACATTCATCATACGAACGTCCATTATTGTGAAAAAAACGCAGTAAAATTTTAGTGCCGCATTAAAGGCGCCGAAAGCCGCTGAAGTAATAAAACATTGCATAAATTTCGATCGCGAAATTATACATGAATCTCCAATCAAAAATGATGGGATACTAATTAGAAATCTGCAAGTCGGCGCGTTGAATAAATCGAAGAAATTTAAATGGCAAAAAATACGCGCTGTGCATTTAAGTTTGGCGCTTCGAAGCACCAGTCGCAATCAACGACGAAACTAATGAGCACTTAAAGCAGGAATTGCTTTTTAAGGCATTTAATGTAAATGAATTGCACCGATAATCGCATAAAATTATAGACGGGGCTTGGGATATAAAATCCGCGTAAATCAATGCACATCGCACGTATATGATTGAGGGATAGTTCCGAAACAACCGCGTTAAAAGCGACATACAATCAACCCTTCTATAGCGCCCACTTCGTTTGCGGCGTCTTTTACGCCAGTCAATTAGTCTAAAACGCGTACAAATTTTATATGCCTAATTTTCGCCGCTATAGAAAGGTTGATTGTACATTTTCTACCGCTGATTTCCCATTACTATCCTGATAAGTTTAAGGTAGGATAATATTATCCGAATAAGAATATAAATGAAAGATGATCTGTGATTGAGTATCAAATCATCATCATTTTAAAATTATATTTTATTTTTTCAAATATAATTTTTTAAAGAGAAAAACGATAATCAGTGTTCATTGTCATTGAAATAATGACCCGGAAAGGTCCTATCTTTTTAACAGAGCTTCGAACCGAAACCTAAACCGCATACATATGAGCAGTAAAACCGTTATTTTTGTCGGAACGAAAACCGAAATTAATGGATTATTTCGGTTTTATTGCTTCGGTATACATCTTACGCAAAAGAGGGTTTGTTTTGATATAATATGTAAGCTTCGCCATTTTTATGTAGCCTTTGTTTGATTGTATTCTTTTAATAATACTATAATCTGTACTTTGCGTTCATCCTGTTATAATAAAATATCAGCACTTCAAATAATATTGTTATCAACATTATATTGTATAATGTTTAGTTTATCAATTCCTATAAATTTGCTATGTACCCAGACTGGGACTCCCAGCTTTCAATTTGTTTCCATGTGATATGTACTATAAGCTGGGACTTCTAAACTATTAGCCACCAACAACGCTTGCCACCATTTTCGTCTGTCCTGGGCCTCCTCCTTCCAATTGCCTAGACCCAGACGTGCGGCGTCTTTTTTGACTTGATCAACCCAGCGCAGCAGAGGTCTTCCGACGGGTCTGCTATCATTCGGCCCCGAATCCAAAATGGTTCGAGGGACTTTATTAGTCAGCATCCGTGCCACATGGTCTGCCCACTGGAGACGGCGGGTTCAGACGAAGATTGTTATCGACGCTTCGCCGTACATATCCATGACATCACGATTTAACCTCATGACTTCGGAGTCAGAGGTGTCGTCCCGGAGGGGTCCGAAATGTTTTCTTAATATTTTTCTTTTGAACCTTTCTGTCCCAACTACCGACTACGCATATTGCCATTTCCATCTGTGCTGGACCTCCTTCCTCTAATTGCCCAGGTCTAGACGTGCGACGCCTTTTTCTACCTGAATTTGTATTGTGATTACCGCTTTGCCGTACATGTCCATGACCTCGCGATTGGACTGCATGGCTTCGAAGTCTGAGGTCTCGTCCAGGAACCACAGTTTTGCCACGATGTCGATGTCATCCACAAAGGCTAGATACATTTATTTTTCCCACTTCTGACACCAATGTTACGTGGCAGTCATTTAACATTGGGAAGTGGGGAAGCTTTCGGGGTTGAGTCACCTGGCCGTGCCCTACTCCCACGTGCTCACGTGGGTTTGTTATTCTTTTGGGTCGCTATAGAGCCGTGCAGTAGAATAGAGGTAGGCAGGTATCAAATATAAATACTCTTGTCTTAGCTGATTTCTTTATTGATAACGAGAGATAGATATGTGACCGCGGGAAGAACATCTTCTGCGCATCAGTATCTGACCAACAACGGTGCACGCGCAAGAAGCGATATTAACCCTTTGAGTAGTGAGCTAATTTTAAATCATCATAAACTTAGATACTATATTTGTATGCCCGCCACTTATCATCCGTACAAATCCACTTATCTATCAGGACCGTCGCAGCGTGTATGAAACTTGTATAGTTAGTTAGAATGCTCTTTCTAAATCACTGGAATTCGTTCGCAAATAGGCGACCATAGTGTCATACAGGTTAATCATGCAAAAAAAATAGTGAACGTTGATTCAGATTTCAAATCTTATGTATAAATATTCGATCAATTCATTCAATCTAGAGACATACTTGGCGTATGATATTTGACATTCCCCCTTAGAATATCAACTTTCTCTAAAGTTACTATTACAGAGAAATGAAATGTATGTACATATTGTGTATCCAATAAGGTTTGCTGCCAAATAATAAATACAAAACTTGTATATTTACAAACGACAACTTGCGCAGTGTTTATGCAAATTAAAAAGTGTCACGAAAACAAATCAAAAACATCATAAATTCCATCCATCATGTGTATAAATCAAATTTCGCCCTAATTGATATTCAACGTGCTTTCAAACTTCTAAACTACTTCGCTTCTTCGTCGAAGTTAAGTTCAGCTAATTTGACACTAATCCCCCAATTTGGGAAGAAATATCGATGTCGTTTATAACGACTGAAAAAAAATCATCAGCGGCGATTATTAAAAGTGATCATTAACGCAGTAGATGGGATGCAGGAATGTATTACGGGCGTCACGTAGAGCAAACTTCATAATTAATATGTAAGCACTTATCATTTTTTACGCTTCGGAATCCATTACTATACTCATTATTGCGAAAAAAATGTCTCGCACCGAATGTTTGCTCGAATGGCACGCGTCCTAACTGAAAATCGAGATGTTTCATAAAACCGCATACACACATTTAACGAGTGTACCGCACTCAATAATTGAGATGATGAGTTGAACGCTTCATAAATTTGTTCAACAAAGATAGATTTAATACATAAAACAAGAAAATGCAAGGGTTCTTGATTATTATCAGAGGGGTTTAGAAAAATATCGGAAAAATTGAATACTGCGAATCGACCACGTGGCTGTCGTTATGTCTTTATGGTGCATTTATCACTTACGCGCTAATCATAGGACAGACTTCTTCAGCACAATTCCATAAGCAATTCTGTGTCGATAAATTGCGATAATTATAGTAATCATGCGCATGCGCAATTATAGAAATGCCTGTACATAGTTTAAAGCGGCTTAATGTTGTTTGTTTTGTATTTAGATAATTTTAGCGGCATTATACCGCGTATAATTAATAAACTAGGCAAATTCGATGTAAATTGGAAAATTTGATTCGAGTTTCTGCTTTGAGTTTTATTTCCAGATTTGATTTAAATTTAATATCTTGTATACAATCTGTTTTAATTATCTACTCAATGAATATATATTCTGTAAAATCTTATTAAGAAGATGTATCCTTGATTGCAACAGAAATATACTATTTATTTTTATATCTATCGACAAGAAATACCTAAGCAGCGAAACTTCTTCCGGATGAATCTGAAGCATGTTCAGGACCAAATCGAAAGCGTAGCAAAGACGCCTTATCTCGGCCAAGGTTCACATCTTACTCTTCCCGAAGGTGTCAGATCTAAATTCCATAGCTTTTTAACCTACTTTTTTATTTGATAAGATATGGAAATGGTTTAACCACACCGCTGGGCCCGTACCCGATAATAGTATGAGGTTACGGAGACGCTACTCACTAAAACCCCTCCTTATTCACTGCTGCCATCTGGCTACTAGCTAAGTATTGCGCGAGGGTGACAGCGATACTACTGCAGCTGCAGAGCGTACGTAGTGTATTTGCATTACGTATTCCATGTTCTAGCATCCGTTAACTTTGAAGGTATCATGTTGCTAAGGAAGAGCGAGCTGATTCCCAGTTCCTTCCGTAGGATGCCCCTTTCAGTGCTCCATGCTGGGCAAACAAATATCGCGTATGCAGCATCGTTGTACTCCGCTCCGCAGTGGTGGCACTCCTGGCCGGTCTCTTTGCTTATTTCATTTTGTGTAGGTAGCTACCAAAACAGCCGTGCCTGGTGAAAACCTGGGTAAAGTGGTAGCACAGTTGACCGTGCTTTTTGGCTACTCAGGTTCTCAGATTCGGTATTAGTTCGTGCGTCCACCGACATTTAGCGGAGTTGTCCCATCGGGACTGCCACGCCGCCATGGTGCTTTGCTTAACGTTATTCTTGTCTTCATCTTTCTGTATTGCCTGTCTCTCGTAAGCGAGCAGGTCGATTGGCGCAATGGCAATCAGTGCCAGAAAGGCGTCTTCCGATACTGTGCAATATGCAGCAGCCACCCTGATTGCGCTCCTTCTCTGGACTCTGGCCATGTTGAGCCTAGACCTTTCAATTTTGTAGTACCCCGGCTCATATCGGCATGCCATACAACAGTGCACTACAGCTTTTTAACCTACTAGGCAGAATCCAAACGACCAAGATTTCAACTTTTTTATTGTTGCGTTATGGTGATTTGATCAGAAAGACAGCGACTTTGTGGTATTTCGGTTTCTTTAAGACAGTGATCAAGCAGGAGTCCCTGGACTAGCCACACAGGGTGTTTTCAGTTGGTCTTCTGCTTCCTGGGCGCTAGTACCCACAGTGTTACCAGGCGTCCTCTCCTTTTACACCACGATCTCCATAAAGAGGCGAGGGATCATGAGGAAGATTGACTTCAGACTTCGTCAGACCTAAAGGTGCAGGGAGAAAGGAAGGAATGTGGTAAAAAGGGAACTACCACGAGATTATTGCCTGCACGATTCCAACTTCAACTTGAAGGGTATACAGTATATGACGAACTAGCGGAGCCCTCCTTTCTTCCATAGTATTCGTATCAGTTTTGGTCATTCGTAGTGCCTAGTCAAGAAAATGAGTTGTTGTTCAAGCAGCAAAGCTCATTTGTCTGGTGTGCCATAGGATATTAAAGATATTGGTGTCGCCTTTTGCACAGATTCCTCTTCCTCCTCCTGTAATTAGCAGTTCCACATTCGTTTTTACGGGTGCGCCATACAGGGTAAGCCAACTCATGTTAGCTGGGTTAACCCAGCAGCGTTTGATGAGCAAACCGGTGAGGCTGCTTTCGTACACCTCTACTTAACATCATTATCCAAGGGACTGTTACCTACAAGCTTGGGGATGTTTCAGTCTACAGTGCCCACCCATAAAATCCCCACTAAGTAGGCTATGTATTACGAATGATCGATGTAAATCGAATACCTGTATGTAGTCTCGCGATTAAGCGGTTGGACTCGTAACTAAATCATCATGGGTTTAAATCCTACAAGTGATGTGGCTGACGATCACATTTTTAAAAACCATATACAAATAGTTGACAATGGTCTCGTAAAAGGGATTGCTAAAAGGCATCTAAAAATGGGAAAGGGAGAGTCCCTGCAGTCCGTCCAATGACCTCACGTTAGTTATTCCCATTTTCATTTTAAGTTTGCTTTATTCCCTACTTCTCCATCGTAGCTTCGGGTACACGTAGTCTGAAATTGATCTTCCTCGTAATGATTCATCTTCTCTGGTAGGCGCGGATTAAAAGGGATGGGTTCTGTGTGACTAGTCCAGGGGGATCTGGGTCAGTACTTTGTATAAAAAGAGTCCGAATGCTGGTAAGTCGTTGTCTATCCGATCACACCGTGTCACCCACAGGTGTTGCCCCTCCCCCAGATTTTTTTTGGGTGGACATCCACTTCAATTTATTCTGAGATACATGCAAGGATGAAAGCGTATAAGGTCAGGGAAGCTATAGAGAGAGAGATTAGTAGTTCATCATCATTGGAGTCTCGCAATTGGGATCTTTCTTTGTCTAAATCAATCATTGTGTGAAGGGAATCGATCGCCCAAAGAAATTCGAGAACAAAAATGATAATATTTAATTGTTTCAATCCAAGCTTTTGTATTTATAAGACACCCTGCAATGCTGTTCATTGCAATTGAGTCATTCACCCAATTCACTTAGTAAGCTAGTAAAGGTTATTTTTTAGGTAGAGGCCAAATTCATCTAGGCTTAAATGATAGAGGGCAGTTGTGTGGGTCTATTAATTGTCCACAAATTTCGACGAAGATCCAAAATATCACAAATATACAATATTACCCTACTTCGTTTGGATGTATTGAAAAAGATTGGTTGGTTGGATACTGCATGATAAATCTTCTTGAATTTTCTGGACGTTGTAATAAAAGCAATACAATAGGGCAGGTTGGCAGTTTTCCATGTAAGGTTGCTGATCGAAATCGACCCAGCTTCCAATGCTCTCTGCATTGACGCAAAAGTGCTTTTGACAAATTGAACGTTCTACCCAAACTGTCTTCGTGCCGGTCGACTACAGTTTGAGAATCACCTGTCGGCAGCAAGTTGTGTAATAAATCAATATCAATTTACATAGTTGGCATTCTTACAAGCTAAAGCGCTTAAGTCAACAAGGAGAGATTCACCCGGGACCGTGACGTGGACCGGTGGAGATCTTTGGCCTGACAACGCGAAGAGTTCTGCATATCAAACGCAATATGTTACGCGCTACCGAGCAATTAATCAGGGATGGTGGACATCTTTCTAAACATTCGCGCTCTCCGGCCACATAATATTTCACAATATGTCTGCCTGCATGTGCGTTTTGTTTACCGGACCATAAAGTTTATAAACGATATCAGATTTATTATAATCCCAGACCAAGATCGTCTGCCAGGAGTCAGGACTTGCTATATTTCAACTATTTCGAAACACGGCTTGATTTACGTCTTATATGAAGTTCGAAATTAGCCCAGGCTTACATAATGTGCTGATGTGGACTCGTATAATTAGCTTTGATTTATGCTCATCTCGATTATTCCGCGATCTAGTGTGGAAAGTGGATTTGGAGAAAATTCGGCGCTCATAAGAGGATCCATCAAATGCGTGCATATAAACCAGAAGATCTTTAGAAATCTGTCTTCAATCAAAATATTTACAAAACCGAGCCAAAATTATTTAACTACACCGTGTCTACCGGGATCATTGGAAGTGCTATGATTCATATTTCACTTTATGATTCAACGATGATGCCAATGGCTTGCGAATTTATACAATACTGCGTCATTTAAAAACAAGAATCAATTTAAATGGTTACTTAAGGCATTATTACGAATAATAAGGCGAAAATTCGATAGATGTAATGTGGAATCAAAAATAACTAATTGATCTGAGATTGAAGATATTAGGTGAATCGACAAGTCTTTGTACAAATTTACGATTAAGTGTCAACGTTACGATTTTGGTTTTCAAAATTTAAATCGGGTAATTGATGTTTGAAAGACGACCCTAGAATTGGAAAACCCTTAAATTTTGATGTCGATTTGAGAGCCATAGTGGAAACAGACCCTCGATCATGTATCAAAGAATTATCACAGATGATGCATTCACCGTGGTCGACAGCTCAAGAATATTTAAAACGTATGGGGAAGACGAATTGAATGGGGGTTTGAATGCCGCACGAACTGTCCATTCCAAACCATTTCAACATGGTTTCAACATCATTTCAATACTACATTTCGACGTAGTATTTTGCAGATTTCAGCAAGGCTTTCGATAGACTAGATCGTGTCATCTTGCTTCAGAAACTTTTCATTCATGGTAACCTATTGTTATGGTTAGCCACTTAAATTGATCGAAGATGCCAAACTGTGGTAACTAAACGGAATTCGATTCAAATCGAACTGGTGGTATATTCACTCAGGTGTACTTTTCTTTAATGACATTGGAGATTGTTTCAGGAACTCAAAGTATCTCTTATTTGCTGATGATATGAAAATTCTTAAAACCATCGAATCGATTTCTGATATCTCAACTTTTTAAGAAGATTTAGACAGACTTACTGAATACTTCCGAATAAATAAATTAGATCTTAATATGTTGTCTCCACTAACTATCATTAGAGTGTGCGGCTTCTACAATGACTTAGATGTGGATGTGGATCTATTTAATGATAGTTTATCTACTATTGATAGTTCATTTGCATTATCGTTCTTCAAATAATCTTAACTTCACTTTAAATGAGAGTTTTTTATTTTGTTATCTTCTTTTCTGTGTCTCATTTTTTTATGTAGTAAGTTATTGTTTTTAAGTTTATTTCTTGTTAATTGAAGAAATTTTTAAATGGCATTTTTAATTTTTAATGTTTAACTACTTAATTATTATTATCTCTGTACTAGCTGTAGGTTTCTCTTAAAAATGTAAAAAATAATAACAAAGGAGAGCGACGAAACGCGTTTAAAGTTTTGTTGTCAATACAAAAGTTTGTCCCTTTTTGCACCGAATTATAACTGGGGATGAAGAATGGGTTGTTTATGACTATTATATAATTCTTATTATATACACATTAAGAATATTAGATTCGTGGTATTTTACTCTCGTTTTCCATTTTGGCAAATAAATAATGAATTAAAAAATGATTTACGATAAATGCGTATACAGGGTCTTTTAAGACGTTTAAAATTTGATAGGTTATAGCGGTCATATAGCTAAAGCAAACTCTGTCAAATTTATAGTGAATTATTCAGAAGTATTTGGCAAATTATTATAAAAAGCTTATAGCGTTTAATAAAGTGTGCATATTAAAAAAAAATCAGTGGTTACATGATTTTAATCCACGCCATAACTGATCTGCCGAGTCTACTATTTAAAGTTTGGTGACCAAATTTAAGTCAAACGGTTCGATAAATAATCAGCCAATATCCGTATATCAGCGAAACGCAAGGTCTGCTTAAAACATCGCTGCTGTGCGGGAGAGTGTACGGGAAAACTTGAGGCTGTCAATTCATCGTCATTAACAAGTAAGCCTTTAGCTGAGATTTAACAGCTTTAGACCTCTTTCTTTAATTTTACGCAAACAATTGACGCCCTTAAAGTCAACATAATGAACGCCATCCAGCAAATTCAGTCAGATTTATGCGATAAAGTTAACGAAAACTAGACCTACCGAATACATACCACCAAACAAAATTGCGGGAAATATTTGAATAATATTATATTTAATATTAATTGCCATAAAATATTCATTCAAATAAAATAAAAATTGAGTCGATATCTTATGTATAACTTGTTTTATTTACATTTAAAAATTGAGCGTCCTTATTGACACTGTATAAAATTGGCTGAAAATGAGCTTTTAATCATAGTTTTTATTCTTATCATATGATTGATCTCCAGTTCATGTTTGTCGTGTCGGATTAATTTAATAAAAATGGTCAGCACTCGGTTGCCTTTGAATAAATATATCAAGTCAAAAGCTCGCGTGCCTCACGATCTATGGCTAAATGTTTAATTTTGACTAGCTTTTCTTTAAATGCATGTCTTGCGCTTGCAAAATGAATTGATATGTCACTGCGATTTCCATCGCATATAAGTTGTTTTATGTAATTAATTTAAATATGTCATAATTTAATCGTTTTATTTCAATGTAAGCATACGAAACCGGTCTTAAAGTATTTATCATTACCTTTTAACGATGCTGCATATGAGTGTTTTAATACATCAAGGCCGATTTAAGCTCTACTTAATGCCGATGATTTTCTCGTACGATCAAATCAAATTAATGCCGAAGCATTCGAGATCTTCGAGTGTATAGAGATGGAGATTGTCGATGTTGAAGAGGACGAAAAGACGCGTTGTCAAGCATGTTTGACAATTTTGTCGAGTGGTTTTACTATCAATTTTCCACTCGGGCTGCGACCAACTCAAACATTCAAGTTTGGAAATTGTTTGTTCGTTTAATTAACGCCGAACAAACAGACGCACAGTAGTGCTATTTTTAGGAATTTTTTGAATCGGAAAAAATATGGTGCAATAATGCCAGTAGTACTATAAACAAAACGAACCTGTTCGTAACGTAAATTCTTTAGACTGTATCGCGATAGTAATCTCGGCACGAGCCTTCAACGATATTGTATTTAAGTGACTTTCAAATTATGTTATTACTCAACGATAAACATAATATGGCATCTGTTATGTACGAGTCTACCAACTATTATAAATTATATTTATTAGGTATAATATTTATATTGGTGATTATTGATGCCATATCCAATCCTTAATTTATGTCTAAAAACTATGTATAAAATAACATGATAGATTATAAGCAATATTTTTTAAGTTATAATGAGGAAAAGTTGATTTTATGCACTGTTTTTTTCCCACTTGTTAACGGAAATTATTACCTAAAATATATTGACTATGTGTTGTATAATCTAATATATAAAAATGAATTGGGTTTTGTTCGTTCGAAATACGCTACCATACCGTTCATCGGATTGCAATAAAACTTCGTACACTTATTGCTAAAAATTTCACAAGTAACATAGGCATAGTATAATATATAAAAATTAATGTTTGTTTGTCCGTATTTAATGCGCTATTATACCGTTCATTCGATTGCAATAAAACTTTGCCAACTTATTGTTTGCACTTTCTCAAATAATATAAGCATAGTACAATTAACTTACAATAGATCTTATATATAAAAATCGATGTTTTTATGTTTGTTCATATTTATTTATAATAAAACCAACAAACAATATTTTTAGATTATTACTTCTGTGGCAGCAACGCGCCGGGTACCAGCAAGTATATAATAAAATAGGTTTGCTGATGGTGTAGTGGTTACTTTATACTAGGTATAGAAATACGCACACACGATCCCTTTTAGACTAACTGCCGGTTGTAGTATAATTTTAGACGCATAGTAGACCAATGGCGCCAAATTGTGCATACGCTAAACGTCTCTAAAAACAAATTGCGTACACAAACAATGCTTGTATTAATTTAAAAACATTAACAAAGATGCGCAAAACATTTATCCAAAGTTTTATTGTAATCAAATGAACGGTATAGGAATGTATGCGAAACAAACGGACAACATGCATTCATTTTTATACATATAAGATGATTAATTGGATCATCCAGTATAACAGTTAAAATGAACCGTTGTTTCGAACATTAATATTGTTTTTCGAATAAATGCACGAATTACGTCACCCAATCAGGACTCAAAAAATAAAGTTAATTTATACGGAGGCAACACGATAGGTGTTCTAGATAAACGTTGATTTTAATAAATCTGTTTATTTTCCTTAGGGATTTTGGCGTTTTGGCAACGATTAACTATCACTTAACGTGACGCGTACGCACTCCAAAAATATAATTACTTTATTACGTCGTAAAGCAATCATATTTTTTTCCATCGCAACCATTTAGTAGAAGCACTAAGTCATCTTTTTCGTATTAGTAGTGGAGCGAAAAAAAATTGTAATGCTCCATCGTCACGCAAAAATCTTGTTAGGGGGTTAGCACCATTTTGATGCGTTATTTATGAGAAAAAAATGTTTACATCCAAAACTATTTAATAACAATAAAAATAAAAGAGCTTTTTACATTATTAAAGATGTGAGAGAAGCCCACGATGATACCGTTATTCAGCCATTATCCACTGAAGCAGGAGAATACGTCGTGAATAAACAATCGCTGCTTCTAAATTCTTTATTGTACACACAACTAAGTAGTAGTTAAACTTGTAAATATTGAAATACATTAAGTCATTTGGCTTCGTTTCACTATGCAAAGAAAAAAATCCATGGAGCTATGTGAAGAACGTAAAATATATGAATAAATCATAGTACGTATTCAACTGTTGGATAAGATCTCTTCGATCTACGAATGATCACAATGTTGCATTTATTTAACAAATAGTATAATTCAAATGCACGTTGGCCGTATATGTGATTGTAATATTGTATACTATTATTTAAGCGCATCTAAAAGCTTAAATACGATATATTAACTAAAGAAATATGTTTGTTCGTTGAGTTGCATTTTAAAAAGTAATGTTACAAGGGCTTTGTCGGCCATTTTGTTTAGTCACAGTAATTTCTTCCGAAGGAGAGATCGTCGTGCTTCCACCACCTCTCATCCGTGCGTCATCCGTTTTTTAACTTATTCATAATATTATATTCATCGGAGCCTTGTGGAAGTTTATAGTAGTGATGTGATGAGTCGACAACATGTCACGAAGTTGGTTAGGTTGTACAGAGAAGGCCGTTATGATACTCATGACCAAAACGAGTAATGGGAGACCATCAGTGATTTCTGAAGAACTTGTGTATAAAAATGAAAAATAAATGCAAAATGATGTGTATAATTCCAATATTCAGGGCAATGAAATGCAATTTCTTCAACAATAAACGATAGTTAAGGTCCTTTAATCCATTGATCAGTAATCGCGCATATACGTGTTCAGCCTCGAGTCTGCGTACAGACCGCTGTTCATGCTAGATGGGTTGGGGAAGCTGCTGGAGAGACTTATTCTCCAGCAACTTCAGCAGCACATTGAAACGGGACTCTCCCCACAGCAGTACGGCTTCCGTGTAGACCGCTCCACAATCGACGCCATCACTCAAGTTATAGACACGGTGAAATCAGCTTGTTATTGGAGGACATGAGGTGGAATACAGCAAAACGCTGAGATACCTCGGGATCCTCATGGATAACAAGCTGACCTTTAGCAAACACATAGAAGAAGCTGCACAGAAGGCACAGAAGGTGGCAGGCGAGCTTGGACGGCTCATGCCCAGCATTGAAGGGCCAAAGCTGTGCAGAAGATGTACCATAAACGAGGTAATACACTCGATCCTTCTGTACGGAGGGCCGATATGGCATGAGTCGCTCAGACGTGACACCAACAGGCCAGACTACCTGCCCTCCTGAAGCAATGTGGAAAACAATACCAGGGGAACAGAGAAGGACAAGGGGGAGGTTAAGTGGGTAGGCACGACCGCAAAATCGTGAATCCCACACTACCCAGATTCTCTGGGTGTCTTGCGAAGATTCCTCACCCACAGAAAAAAAAGGAAGGCCCTTTTTTTCATAAGACGCAGGCAGCTTGCGCGCCTAGCCCTGAGGATCGGGGGTTGCGAGAGTAAATATTCCAGATCCATTCGGTATTTGGGGGTAGAGATTGATGACAAGCTCCGATTCGTCACCCACACGGAGAAGGCGGCAGCAAGGACGGCTAGCATCGCGGAGAATCTGGCTAGGTTGATGCCCAGCATTGGTGGCCCAAAAACAAGCAGGAGGCGACTCCACAATGAGGTAGTGCACTCGGTACTGTTGTACGGCGCGCCGATATGGACTGAAGCACTACAGATTGTCTGTCCAGCATGGAGCACTGAAAGGGACATCCTACGGGAGGAGTTGGGAATCAGCTCGGTCTCCCCTAGCAACATGGTACCTTCAATATTAACGGATGCTATGGCATGAAATGCGTGGTGCAAATACACGACGAGTGCTATGCGGTGGGAGGAGGGGGTTTAACGTACAAGACGACGAATAACAGCAGAAGAATTACATTCGGGAATAGACAAATGGAGAGCCCGTGTGGCAGCTTAATTAATTAGTAGCCGGGTGGCAGCCGAAGAGGAGGAGGGGCTAAGTGAATACAGAAAAACCGTTTTCGCACATTGAGTGCGGAGAATAGTGAATCAGAGACAGAGACGGATGTCTTGTATCTCATCATTACTTGTATATCGATGACAAGGTTGTGTTATAAAGGTATACACGTTTAAATAATTTCAAATATTACGAAAATACGAACAATGGAATTTGTCCGTATCCGGTTGAAAACCATCTGGTATGGGGTCTTCTTAGATCGTCGATGGTCTTCTTATAATCATAAAAAATAGTAGAATTCTAAATTTAATATATTATTGTGTGCTATCAAAAGTGTTAAGGTTCATTTTTTGATATACAAGCTTCATTCGCGCTGCGCGGTCCTGAGAGAAAAATGGATTTTTAGTGAACGATAAGTGATGGAAATACGAATATAGCATCTATGTTTAACTCAATTTAGAATTGAAACACTAATTAAAGGATTAACTCGGCAAATATAACATACTCTTTATGGCAAATAATTTATTGAATAGGATTTCTTCAGGTGTGAGTGGCGAAATTATCGGCAGTCTTTAATTCTATTTAAACTCTTGTTGCAAATAATTCACTCATAATTAGTCCAAATTGATAATTCATTTTGGAATTGTTGATAGAATAAAAGAAGTTATATTAGGAAGACCGGAAAATTTTGAGACCTTATGTTTGAGCTCAGTTTGTGATCAGACGCAATTATTAAACACTATTTTTGTGCAACAGATATTTTTATTTTATTTTTAAAGATAAAATATCCAGATGGATAATGGAATAGAAAAAAATAAATGGCTCTAAAAAAAAACAAAAACAAAAAAGGTTATTTTTGCACATGGTGGGATATGCGGGGAATAATTCAATTTGAATTAATAAAACCGAAAGAAACTTTAATTACCCCCTTTTAAATATTATAATTGAAATTAAGCTTTAAAGGGTCTTTTTAACCCATTGATGAGGAATCTCGCATATGCTGTGAACGGATTCGAGTGATACAGAAAGAGCATTTTTGCACGTTGATTGCGGAGATTGTGGCTATTTAATTATGGATAGCTGAAAATAGATCAAAGTTTGCTATTTTTTTGCAAGAATTAAATGTACCACAATAAGAAGTACGTATCAACGATTTATCCAATCGATTAAATCGCTATAATTTGATAATTCGTTTAAATGCATCCTTCCAATTACACGGTTCATAAAAACCGCGCAAATCGAGCGGCAGGACAGCACAAAACTATTCAGTTTTATTGTGTATTCCAGTTTGATATAAACAATATCATCGTATCGAAAGAACGAACGATGCGAAAAGAAGCGGTTTTAATTTGGCCGTGAAAATTCGCACAAGGCAAATTGAAAAGGGCGATTTTACACGCTCGGCTCTGGATGAATTTATTAAATTGTAGAACGAATTTTCTTTTTAGACGGTCCTAGGTCATTCGAAGAACTTGATTCCGAGCTGCAGCCAACAATAATTACGAAATCGATTAGACATCTTTAAAATGGAACAAATTGACAAATTTACTATCGACGGCCAAATCAGCAGCCAACATTGCAAAGCAGCAATGTGATATTATCGAATTTGCGAGCTGAACAAAATATTTTACGTATGAACGTTTGATATACAAACGCTACAATAAGAATTATTTGAGACTTGGCAGCGTAATTTTATTTACTGGAATTCCAGTGCAAATGGGTTATAAATATTTCTGGGAAAAACTAGCGTATATCAAAAAGGTTACACGTCACGGCTTACACTATCTGAGCTTCAGCAATCGGTTGAACAAATAGATTTTTGAATTTTCAGTTATAAAGGCGGTTGTTGGCAGCCATCAATGGTGAACATTATCAGTGAATTTGATTATCGTTATGTGATACAATTTCATTTGAATCCATCCAATATCATAGCCGAGCTAGATTCTGCTGTTTTGTTTACAACAATAAGATGTTGGGTGGCAGAGTTTAAACGAGGCGATAGTAAATGAACGAAGACCATAAAGGGGTATGCATTTATCACCGAAAATGCTGCAAAAATGTGGCCACGAGGTCTGTGTGTTCAACCGGTCCGTTTTTCAGATCGTTAACATGACGAATAAGCACTATGCGATCTGACGTCTTTCTCATGAATGGTCCATTGTTCTCAAGCAAAATTTTGTTTAGCAATGAAGCTCATTTCACCATGGATGGATTCGTCAATAAGCAAAATTGTGGGGTGATAAAAATCCTCGTGTTATCCATGAAAGATGTTTACACCCAAAAAATGTTGACGACCCTTTACATGTATGTAGCTTTTGATGTATAAAATCTGGATGCTGCAATATCAAGCGTTAAATTATTGCATCCGGCGACCTTTATATTGTATCTGACGCGATCCTCTTGGTCAACAGAATGTCAAAAAATCGCAATGCCATCTTGCATTTACACATCCAAAATTCAATTTAAATTCACCGACAGATCGCCATGAGATCACCGACAACAATTCCCACGACCTTCTTACACGAAAAATTCAATTTCCATTAGTAATTCATAATAAACTCTCTCATCAATTACATCAAAGTGCTCATCAGAAGACTGAGGCCGAAAAAAAAATCCACGTGCATCCAGTGTGCATCATCACGATTTATCTTCTTGCCGACTCACGGATTAATTGCCTCACGACGTCTACGAAATCCCAAAGTTTGTTTACATGTTTGCCCAACAAAATCCGAGCAGAAGACCAAAGCAACTCTGCTGCTCAGAGACGCTGATAACATTCGCTGTCCTTTGAGGTCTTCCGCTCTTTGAAACAGGCGTGGACTCTAATCCTGCTGCTTTTGGCGGTCTGTGTCTTTCATATCTCGTGATTTGGGGCTCATAATAGTGATCTGCGATCACAGCTCACGAAGACCGGCGCATGAATATTTTAAGTGATCCAGCAATTTTTTAAGCGAGCTGTCATAAACAGCAATCTACTTGCTTTGCAGGACGATGATCAAAATACACAAAGCTCGAGAACTAAATGGGAAAGTCAAGCATATTTTATGTAATTATTCCTACAAAGTAAATAAATATTATATGAATGTCTTATAACTACAAGACTGAAAATATCAAGTTCACGCGCTACAATTTTAGCCACGTCTACAGAAGCTCTAGCCGACTTATATCGAAAGTAGACAACGTTTATTTAACAATAAATAACGTAAAGTGTTTGTAAACAGAAAAGCAGATTTGTAGATTTTAATGTAATGCCGCTATGTACAATTATTCAGATTTCGAAAATTATTCGCACAAAAATATTTAAACAAATATTGGCGTAAAGTCCATTTAAATTTATTTATAAGATTACGAAAAAATCATTAATTTTTTTACGTATGTAAATTCAATAAAAGATCGGTGATAAACACCTGGATTTGCTTCTGACACCAGTGAGCCGAGAGCTTTAGCTATGAGAAGTCATGTTCTCCCCTCTCCTCCAACCATAATAAAAGAAAACTCTTCGGAGTCTTAAATTCAGGCCGATGGGACAGAACTTATCCGACATCCCAGAGCGCACTGCCAATCATTACATTAAGGCTAATATCATTTCGTATGTTATTATATCGTTTTCGAAATCCAAACGCAGACACATGCAATCGGAGCAAATGAAACGATTATTATTTTTTACGGGCGCACACGAGAGAAGCGAATCCAATCGCAAAAAACTAAGCATGATGATTTTATTAATAACTTTTTTAGGCGGGCAAGTAATGCTTGGAAAAAATAGCGCCAAAGATTTAAGCGTAATTACGACCTTATACGGCATGACGAACTTGAGGCCTTTTTTTCAGCCTAATAGAATGGCAGTCATCAACCATTTTGATGATAATGAAAGAAAAAACGACTTCCCATGAAGATCTGGCGAAGAAATTCATGCGGACGCGATCGTGAGCGACGGAGGAGAGGCTGAGCTGGGTTCTTCTGTTCCATGTTCGTGTTATGGTTTCGTTGCATCATTGCTTTTGCCGTTTGCCCTGAACAATCGACCCGGGAGAGTTGGAAAGTGTAATATTTTGTGAATAGAAACAGAAGTGAGGCATGCCGGCATAAAATATTTCAAAACTTGAAAATTGCTCAATCTTGTTTAGCGCCGCATAGCTCATGTTATTGAGCATGGGTCGTGATGATGTGGTTTTTGTGCTTCTGCATTGCCGACGAAAACTAGATAGAGGAATGAAGGGCAAAGACGACATAAAGTTGTTTAGAGTTTATTCTAATCAATTTTTATACCAACTGAGGATATTTAAATCCAAATGACCCACGAGATTCATTCCAATGAAAGATGTTTAGAAAAAGAACTGTTTATTTTTAAGATTTAGATGTAGAGAGTGATTCCAACTGCGAGACTTTGCTATGACGAACCCTTTTGTCAAGCACTCAATTATAAGCCTACAATGACAATAATGACAATGACTTAGCCATGTTCATATTAGTTCTAAAATTTCCCCTCCCCGCAGTCTTTCCTCACATGCTACGCATAAGAATTGTAACCCTTTGCGTGCTGCGTTATTATAACGTGATTATTTAAATATTAATTTTATTTGTCTGAAATAATAATGAACAAAATGTCGGGGTCGTTATGCATGTCATACCCAATTACTTCAGAAAGCCGCGATTGACACCAGTGTGCATTTAAAATTTGGCGGTGTGATTTTTTTGCGATTACGGTTGTGATCGGGCCGCCCGCCGTCGGATATATAATACATGTGTGCATTTTTTAGCATCGCAAAGGTTGACGATCTCTTGTTATAATATAAACAGGTTTGCTTTGTGGCAAGCTTTCTTTGACGAAGCAAGCACCTGTTTTATCAGCCGCTCACTTGCTGTGGACAGCGAGGACCATACAATCTGGCTAATTCATACCGCTATGATGCAGGGGGCCCCAATTCGGGGCCCCCAACTAATATCAACGCGAATTGGCAAACAAAAATATAATAGGCTTTGTCTAATCAAAGCTTCTTCATAATTCATATTTGTACACCTCGCCATACGCTTGATATTGAGTTGGAATCACATTGTAACATATAAGGGTAGTTACAGAAGTACCCGACCTGACGTAGACAAAACCGAGCTAGATTCTACTATGGGAGAGTCTGCTTCTTCGTTTACAATAGTAAATTATTAAGTGACAGAGTTTAAACTGAGGCCGTACGAGATGCCAAGACGAACTTCGCAGTGGTCGACTAAATGAGGCGACCACACCAGAAGTGGTGAAGAAAATCCACAAAATGATATTGGGTGAGCGTCGACTGAAAGTGTGCGAGCTAGCTGACATAATAGGCATTTCAAAAAGTGCTGTACATTGCATATTAACTGAAAATTTGGACATGATAAAGCTGTGCGCAAGATGGATGCCGCGTTTGCATACAATGGAACAAAAGCAGCATTGTGAGGATGTTTTAATCGAGTGTTTGGCGATGTTTCACAGCAATAAAGCCGAGTTTTTGCGTTCATAATCATGGATGAAATATAAATCCATGAATTTATACCTGATACAAATGAACACCTTAAGACTGAACAGACAGCGACTTAATGGTATTAAGACTTTTAATAAGAAGCCGAGTTCCGAGTGCCTTCGGACTAGTCACAAAGGAATGTCTTCCAGCGCTCTTTGATCCCTCAAGAAACGCTATATCTTCCAGGTGCCCATTCTTTTCACCCTGCGCTTTTCAGAAGAGGCGAGGTTCCCGTAGGAAGACCAGTTTCAGATTATGTGCACCTGAAAATACGTTAGAGGAGGAAGGAAGATCTTAAACTAAATTCAAAAGGACTACTATGCGAGGTCACTGGCACCACAAGTATAACCTGAGTTTGAAGGGGGCTACAGCAGATGATGAACTGCAGAGGCTTCCCCTTTCCCAAGACACTCGTTTAGTATTAAGTATTAGTTCGGTCGTTCAGATGTTGAAGATAGTGGTGTCGCCTTTTGCTTAGAGTCCTCTTGCTCCTTCTGTAATCGGTTGTTTCACATTCCACTTTACAGTTCAGGGTACATTGCGGGTCTATGTTAGCCGGGCTACTCCAGCAGCGTTTGATGAGCAAACCGACAAAGCTGCTTGAGTGAGGCCAAAATGAATCCCTTTTAGTTTGAATTTCAAATTTTTGTGTTTTCTTTGTAAGGTCGGGTATTTATGGGACTACCCTAGTACTTTGTTAAAGTTCCCAAAAAATCAAAATGGATATGAAATTCTTCTAAAGTATTCATGACTCCTAATTAAATGGGAAATATGAATTAATCGATAGCATTTGAACTAAGAATTCATTAAACGTACGCCATACGTTATTGTAGCTTAAGCGGCTAAATAAATGTTAAGAATAAAAAAAATCTTATTTCATGTTGCTGTATTCTACATTTTTGAAGTATCAAATTTTATATGGTGATATAACGCTTCTAGTGGTTGAGAGCACATGGAACAATCGGCGAACGAACGCGAAATGAACAAGAACGACTTTGGGCCAAGGTGAATGCATAGATGGTCAGAAATGATTTACGGGAAGTTGACAGTCATTCCATACCCTCAAAAGGAACGGAATGCCGGTGCACTTCTCAATGCCTCGAACATCTCTATAAAAATAGAACATTAGGTGAAATGTTGACACCATAACTCTATGCTAATGCACGCGAATAAAGCGCATTCATTGCGCCCGCCGTTAAGCGGTTAAGATATGCGCTTTTGCCCGCAGCGTCCGATTTTTACGACCGCGCCAAAGGAAGCCGCTATGAATATTCTTTCTTATTAATTTCGATGTGGCGATAAATTGAATGCGTTTTTACGACTTTAAATGGCGAGGGCAAGGTTGACGACGTTAATTGAATCGTTCGCGAATGGATGCAGATGGAAATTCAGATCGCGCATTGAATGACGGATAGTTCGGTATAATTGATAATTATCACAATACTTGAATAGATCATTCCGCGAAAACCAGTTACTCCGATGGGGGACCATATTTCTTCTCGTAGATAAATATAATTATCATATTTGCTCTTATTTCTTGGGACTTAAATGCAAATTCTGCCATGGAAGAACTTGTATTTAGATTTATCATTTTCGCTTGTGTGGCCTTTATAGCACCTCGAGAGATATGAAGTAATCAGCGCCATTCATATTGCTAACTCCTAGATGTAATTTAATAGTATCGTAATTGAACTAGATTATTTCTATGGTGATTCGAGAGCAAGGAATAATTTATGGTTGAAAGCTGTTGATTGAAAAAAATTGCTGCTGTCTAGATTTGAATATAAATTAAATTTTTTTAAGGCGAACGAAATAATACCAATGAAAAGAGTCATCCAGAAATAAGGTTACAACATTTATGTAGGATCGAAAAATGCTTGTATTTATTTTAAATTCACAGGATACTTTACTAATATATTAAAGTATTTTTCAACATATTCAAAAGTGCCAAGTTGGGTGAATAAGGGGGATTGGGTGACAATATCCCATTCAAACGATGACAGTAGCTCCTGTGAAGCTCGCGCGGTGTGGAGTCTAGCGTTCTCACGCAGAAGGCTGACTCCAGAGTTAGTTAGATAATAGGTAGTTAGGTAATGGTAGTAAGATATAAAATAAACCAAAAAGATCCCCTTATGGTCCCAATAAACAGCTGAATGAAGCGTTTTGAACTTCATGGTGGCTAGGGAAAATGAATGATGCCACTGAAGTGATTATCTTTTGGTCCTGGGGCATAGTGATATGTCTCATCTCCCGTCACTAAGTCCAGTAAAAGACCTTCCCTTAACATCCTAACCCATTGCGTGATATATTGTAGACTCATCACATCACTATAATAAACTTCCACTAGCTTCCGATAAATATTCGCCTTGATATTGTTTTGCTAAGTTTAAAAACGGATGACCCCATGAATTTCAAACGGATGGGAGGTGGCGGAAGTGCGTGACGACCTTTCCATCGGAAAAATGTACTGTGACTGAACAAAATGGCCGACAAACAAGCCGAACTAAACATATTGACTGTTAAGATTCCCCTTACACGCCAGGTGCGCCAACTTCGTAAGAAAAAATTGGCTTACTTTCTGAATGAATCTCGTATCATTTATTATCTTTCTTATGTACTCAAAAAGGGATTTATAGAGCTCATGGAAAAATATTAACCAATCAATTAAAATCTTCACATAGTTGGGAATTACCCTCGATTATTGGTTATTATCAAGGCATAAAATAAATAGCTACCGATTATTTTTAGAAGAACTATTTCATAAAAATCTTCAGGTGTTGATGTTTGTCCACAATTAATATGTCTGCTCTTGCTCTTTTCAGAGCGTTTTCTGTAATTATTTGAAACTTTCCCCGATTTAAAATTTATGCCAGCCTCAATTTGATGAAATTTTGTTTATTATTTGCAACACTTAAAACTAGTATCAAAACAAAAATACTTCTACTGGATATCAACACATGGCCATCGCGCGAAAGTGTGATGAGTCAGAACATTTTCAACTCGAATTGAATCTTCATAATGAATCATTTAAACTGAATTATTTTTGTATGCGATAAATTTTTCCAATTTAGAGCGTTAATTCTTGGTTCTTTTCAACGGGTCCAATCTTTAAATTGTCTGACGTCATCTCCTTTCGAAAGTGTGGCTATGTTTGTATTGTTTTTTGAAGCTATTAGTATGGAGCACCCGTGTTGTAAGTAACTTCCCGGTGCGATTTTTGCAGTCAAACAACGTGGTAATCGACAACTGCCGCAGCAACGAAGGAAATACAGGATTCGAGAATTCGATCGAGTGTCACACTTAAAAATATCACATTATCCCTTTGATTTATTTTGATCTTTTATATAATATTTGTAACATAAATGATAGCAATTCATTCATTTGAGACTCATAACAGTGGTCTTAAATAGGATCACTTTTGGTACCACGCAGAGTGATATGTATATAAAATCAAACTTCTTTTTGTGCGATTTCAAAGTTATGCGGTTTTTTAAAGCAATTTTTTTTTAATTTTATAAAGAGTATGTATCGAGATATTTTGAATAAAATAGGAAATAAATCATCAACATTAACCGAAATTTGGAAAAAAATTATAATTTGGAACTGTGTAAATCATATTGCATCTGCTATCGCTGAATACAAGACCACGCCTTTTATTCTAGTTTAGATTTTTTAAAATATTGATTCCGTTTTTGAGTTAGGGACTATAGTGACATCTTTACTAATTATGAATTATATTTTTGGAAAGAGAAAATCTACATAGAACAATGATGATATTGACACAGGGTATACTATTTCTTCTAAAGAAGAGAGCGATTTTGAGTCATATCGAAAATTGTAACGAAAATTATCATACAGTGATGATAGTTAGATTAATTAAAATAATTCGTATTTTATAGTGGACGTTTGGCATTTGAGATGCAAGATGTCAGACATCTTTAAAATTTTTCCAATAATGCAAGACATCCTTTAAATGTTTGCCTTATTTTTTTCGTATTTTTTTATTAACTTTTTTTGTGCGATTTTGAATACATTTTATATAGCTGTTTCAAAGTTATGCGGTTTTTAAAATCCATGGAACGCATCTCCACTTTCTATGTGTTATAGTTTTTTTTTGTGCGACAAAAAAGGGTTTAAGTATATAGCAGTTGTGAGTGAAATGAAATGACTACCATGTCTCGCATTTTCAGTAGATGTTCATCTAATACCATTTCGATTGAAACTTTATAAATAAAAGTATTGTATAACTTAACGATGACCAATTTTTCCATGTCTACAAATTCATTGAGAATTGCAAAATTGAATTGAAAAGCAAATTAAAGCATTAAATATTAATTTCAATTAAAAAGGCTGATAGTTTGTAATTAAAATAATTAGTATTTTTCTAGTGAATGTCTGGCATTTGAGATGCCAGAAGTCAGATATCCTTAAAATCTTACCAATGATGCAAGACATCCTTTAAATGATTGCCTTGTTATTTTCCTTTTTTTTATTAACTTTTTTTGTGCGATTTTGAATACATTTTATATAGCTATTTCAAAGTTATGCGGTTTTTAAAACCCATGGAACGCGTCTTCACTTTTCCTATGTAAGTCATAGCTTTTTTTGTGCGATTTTCCGTGGAACGAATCTACCGCACAAAAAAAATGTATATCAATGCTATCCTGCGGGATCGTTTACGGATCTTGAATATTTGAAGTATTTCTGAAGTATCAGAATATTTTTATTTTATTAATTCACTTTCCATTGTATATTGATGTTTCTTTTTAGGCCATTTTACCCAAATTAATGAAATATGAAAATCTAAATACGATTTAGTAGAGCGGCATTGAAAATAAAGGGCTATGGAGCGCTGCACGCTACATTTATGGGCAAACTCTCTTCGGAACAATAGAGAGCGCACGCAACATGTGTGTGCATACTCAACCAAGGGTTAAAATATTAATATTTTTTTCACTATTAATTATATCTTAATATTCCCAATTCCCAACAAATTAAATTCCATTTTTATTGAAGTTTAACACATAAAATCTTCCTATATTGGATAACGGTTGTAGCACTTTAAAAAGGAGAAAAATCACATCTTAAAGTCTTAAAATAGCATTTTAATGTTGAGCCTTAATCTCGCAAGGCGCATTTTCATTAGCCGCGGAATTTTCATGTCATCAACAAGCGCGGATAACCATCGGTGTGGTCTCACGTTTGCATTAAAATTCTTGATGAAAGCCATTAAATAACATTGTTAATCGTCTTTTAATTACGATTTTCCTTCTAAAATCCTCAATTTGGCCATAAACTATCGGGGGAAAAAAATATAATTTCGTCGAGAAATGCTTGGGCGATGTCGAGGCGTGACCCGACCTCCTACTGATGACTCTATTTAATTACGGAACTCTGAAACCTTTAAGACATACGATCATAAAGCTCATGAGCTTTGCAATAAAAACCCACTAAACCTCGACGATTATTCGCGTTTTATGCGAGGCCAGGGGGTCAAGCGATTTGGCCATTTTTTTCGAATATCTTTGTGGAAAATCAAAAATCTTATCACGGTCATCAATTAATTTTAGAAATATTTTTATGCGGCAAATGGTCATAAAATTAATTCAGCCGAAGATAGTCTGACAAGTGGTTTTCGAATTCGGCTCGCCAAGATCAATACGCTTGAACAGCTATTTTTTGTTGAAGAAATTACCATGATTTTGTTAAATGTCTGAAGTCGATGGACCATATATCAACTGCATACTTAAAGACTTTGGAAGACTTGACAGAAGATCATACATTTATTTTTTGCATTAATCCTTATAATCGTGAGATATGCATGTAAAATGCGTATATTATCGCTAGTGCCAAAAATACGTGCCGTTTTACACTTCTGTTCAGAAAAATCATATATAAATTCTTATGCGTAAGTTTGGTATAGTTTTTTGCTATACGCTTTTAAACAGTCATTATTCAGTTTATTCTGACCAGCTTTGCTGTTTGGACGTGGACAATTTTCGCAGAAAAGTCCATAAATAGGTTTGCCACTTTTTGATCTATCGGCAATTTTTCGTTGCTGGTCATAGGAGAACTAACACACTAGATAACGACATTCTACAAGATTTGACGGATACTCATTGGAGGTATCGTCATCAGATATTTAAATGCTAGTTCGAGTTGATGACCACGTGAGCCCCCATTTTCATATATGTAACACCATTAATGTGGCTGATAAAATTTCTATCTGCTGAGGCACGGACTAAAACTCGCATAATCCCCGATTTCCCGACAAATTATTTATTTCCGTCGCTGCAGATGAATACTTTTATATTATAATACTTTGATGTGATTCGTAATTGTATTACGGAGGAATACAAAAATTCTGAACCCCGTATCTATTATATTTCATATAGATATTCCCATTATTAGAGTCGAGGTGTAGTAAATACATCACCGGTAGGGAAAGGTTAATATAACAATTTGAAAAACATATATGTATTGTATATATGTATACATAGATTAGACAGTTATGGCCGAATTTTTCGGGATTACGTTTAATTATCCCGCGATTCATGAGCACTTAAAACTGTTCGGGATTCCGGGATTGGTATGAGGATATAAATGAAGATGAATTTAGGGATCCGACTTCTTCAAACGTTTATTTGTTATCGTATCAATGTTGATGTACAAAATCTTCATTAAAGTAAGCCCTGCCCTCGACCAGATAAGAATGTATAACTATAATAGAATACGCTCGTAATAAATTAATAAAAATGATTATATGATTGGCATATCAATAACAAATCATATCTCAAAGCATTTAGAACACAACATCGTATTTTTTTGTATTTATTGTGGGCGCTGATAATTTGTTATGTCGTTAAGATTTACGAGTTTTTTTGCAAATGCTTTTTATCGACCTCGTTTTTACAGCTACGTCTAATAAATGTACACATGGATAAATTTCAGATGACCAAGTTTTGCTATAGTGACAATCATTATGAAGGATCGGCTACAAATTCAAATTGTGGGAAAATTCTCACCGTGCCAACAAATTTGGATGATTAGAATATAGCTTAAATTAATAGCTTGTATTTAGGATTATTTAATAGGGCAAGGCTACCTAAGAGTGACTGAATTGCAATTGGAAACTCTAACAAGATCTTTTCCCTTAATATATACATATAGCCCTTCTATAGCGTCGAGACAGAGACCACGCTATAGAAAGTTAGGCACCCATACAAATTTTTTACGTGTTTAATTTGATTGAACAGGTGCAGGTGACTAACACGCGCGATGAGACCTTTAGTTGACATTGAGAGTCGGGAAGAGTCGTCGATTCGCCTTGACTGCGGGAAGACGTCCTTCTCGCAGCCAGATCTCTCTCTCTCTCTCGTGCTGAATAAAAAGTTACTTAAAGAAGAGAGTTTTTTGGTCCGACGCCTGTCCACCCCCATCCATCCATCCGGCTACATCACGATCCGAAAGAAGAACGGACCCGTGCGTTAGGACCGTTATCCTGAGGAATGCATGGAAGCGGGGAGCCACCCGAGGACCCTGTCCCGAGAGCATCTCCGCTCCAATGTAATAAACTCTAAAAAATATCCATTGGTTAGGAAACTTCATGATCAAGTCACTAGAGATAGATGGCTAAAAGTAGTATCCTTTGTTGCGCAACGCAAATCATTCGTCTTTTTATGAAAGTTTTTCGAAACTTTTGGGCTTAATAAAACACTCAACACAGTTGTGTTGTAAAACGAAATATTTCTAAAGGAATGCCACATTATATGGATCTTCCGTTTTAAGTGTATTCTGGAATCAAATATGTACTCAGTTTTAGGATATCTATAAGATGGATCGATCTCCAGCTGCCAAAATCGAAGTTATCCAACGGCAACGCGTTTCGCAATCGCATCTACTCCACAATGCCGATCTCATTTAAATTGAAGACGTAGATTTTGAGAGAAAGAACAGAAAACAAGCGATGATTGAAGTATAAATATAGCAGTTGCAAAAATAAATATCGTCGAGAAGAGAAACACTCCATGGTGAGGTCATCGGATGAGATGGGACGACTTGAAGCAATCTCGCTTTGTGGCTCATTTCTTTGGCAGTGCCAATGGATTTAAATATATGCGTATTTCGGATGATAAACTATCATTCGAATCAGAATAGATAAAAGAGGAGGTAATGGGAAATGCGCTTTCGTTGCTCAACAATAAGGATTAGCCTATTGTAAATTAAGGTTTATGTAAATCGCAAACGAGTTGACGACTTTATAGTATCCGGATGATTATATCACTGGCTTTATCATTAGTTATGTTACGCAAAGAGAAGTCTGACAATGGTCTGATTGACTGACGCTCGACAGAGATTTAGTAATTTGCGGTTTTACATTATTCATGAAATGGCGTTTGATGGCAGCTTATTTGCGGAAATTCAATTATTTACCTTATTTATTTATGAAAGTGCAATTGAAGAAGTGTAGAGGGGATCTTAACGGTCGGTTTATTTGGTTCCGCGTATTTGTCGACCATTTTGTTCAGTCACAGTAAATTCTTCCAATGGAGAGGTCGTCGCGCGCTCCCACTACATCACGTTCGTGCGAGATCCGGGCGGTCATCTGTTTTTATTTTATTTTGCAGAGCAATCCGTGAATATCCATCGGAAGCTAGTGGAAGTTT
The DNA here is from genome assembly GCA_008973525.1 of Stenopsyche tienmushanensis. NCBI lineage: Eukaryota > Metazoa > Arthropoda > Insecta > Trichoptera > Stenopsychidae > Stenopsyche > Stenopsyche tienmushanensis. The sequence continues at coordinate 1,745,717 of WACJ01000405.1, forward strand.
ATGGCAATAATGTAATGAGACTATCAGTGATTTCTGACGAACTAAACAAAATTAAGAAATTACATTGATAAATTTGATCAAAAATTACTAATAAGTCCATTTGTTTAATATAAAAAATTCATCATCAAAGTACCGTCATCAGATATTCTTATTCGAGTTGATGATCGTGTGAGCCCTCATTTTCATACAACACCATCAATGTGACTGATAAAATTCCTTTCTGCTGAGACCCGGACTAAAACTCGCAAAATTCCCGATTTCCCGACAAATTATTTATTTCCCTTGCTGTAGATGAATTCTTATATACTCTAATACTTTGACGTGACTCTTAATTATATTATGGAGGACTACAAAAATTTTGAACCCTGTATCTATTATATTTCATATCGATATTCTCGTTATTAGAGTCGAAGTGTAGTAAATACATCACCGGTAGGGAAAGGTTACACAAAAACAATTTTGAAAAACATTTATGTACTGTATATATGTATACATAAACTAGACAGTTACTGCCCCTAGGTGTCGTCTAAGCTCGCCAATTAGTAGTTACGCCACTGTTTCCAAGCGTCCAGATTTCGGCGAGAATTGTCTCGATTTAGTAGCCTTCAACGTGCTGGTGAGGTGTACGACTTCTATTAGATAAAAATTTTAACCCCGATTTTTTCGGGATTACGTTTACTAATCCCGGGATTCATAAGTTCCTAAAACTGTTCGGGATTGGATTCCCTATTCACACCATCAAAATCGATCGTTTTGCACAGGAGGGAGAAGCTTTTCTGGATTCTATTGCGACGAAAGATGAGATTTGGATGTGTTACTACATCCGTGTTTCCAGGAACGTTATTCATCCCAGAAACATCCATTAAAATGTATTTTACTTGAGATTTTGGAACGCCTAAGTGTCATACGATTCGACATATTTCTATCTTAAGAGGATATTAAAATGAAATATTAGGAAAAATCATATTTAATTAATTGAGTAAAACATACCAGTTATAGTTTTATAGTTTTTCGGTTTTGCTCACCTGAAAATAGAAAAAAATAACATTCAATTCAATTCAAAACATGAATACACATGACATACATTGCATTTTAAATTGGTAACACTTAACCTGGTGAATGCAGTTTTTAATGTGTAACAAGGAGGACAAATAAATTAGAGGTACCAGGGATTAAATTATCATTTTTTGGTAATTTTGTTAGATCCCAACTACTGTGGAGTCTGGCTGACTTTAATCCTAAGACTGCCAAAAAATACATTGTATGTAGTTTTTTCCATTCAAACAATAAGCAATATATGCGATGAAGTGTTAATCATCAAAATATTCAATCAAATTGACACAGAGGCTTTCATTTCTATACTCCACAATTGATGATGAATAGTCGATGTTTTATTTATGATTGTCGATGATGTTTACTGTATATTTCACTTTGCCCTGTTAAAACCAGATAAGGCAATTACTGTGCAGTTTGATTAGATCGAACCAGAAGCTGATGGTGAAACGTCCTAGCAATAATAACCGGAAGATGGTAATTCTTTACCATGAAGTAGGAGGTTCATCCACACCTTCTATATCCTCCGGATTTAATTTATACACAATATAAAATAAACGATTTATTAACGGAAATCATAGCTTCCCAAAATGGTTTATATTGATCTCATTGGTCTTTTTGATCGCTGTGGGGGTTTATAGTAAATATGAATTAATTTCGGGGTGGCTAATTCATAGCTTATATGACTTAAATTGAGTTGAACATAGATGCTATATTCGTATATCCATCACTTATCATCCACACAAATCCATTTTTATCTCTGGATCGCGCAGCATGAATGAAGTTTGTATGTCAATAAATGAACCTTTACACTGTTGATATAAACATAAACAATACACATGTGTGTCTTCAGTTTTAGTAACAAAATGATGCATTTGTTTAAGATGATTGGATGTTGGCTTGAATTGCTGTTGCTTTTCTAAGACAGAAGCCGTACACTAAAATATTTAATGTTTATTCACCATCAAATATAGTCATCAGATATGTAATATTTACATTGAAATAGCTTATCTATTGCATCAAAATCATATTCAATCTCCTACCGAAATATGCATGAATAGATAATAGCCACGATTATGATATCGGCCTTTAGCATCGCCTTTTCTAAATCCGTGAAGTCGCCGGATTGGTGAGGCTCTCGACCCAAGAATCGTCTTTTTTCGAAGACCCTCGATCGAAGGTCAGACGAGCTGATGCATAAATACTCGGATGCATTATCATTTTCGATCGTTTGCTTGTTAGCATTTCTCGCGCCAGAGAAATTTCCATTACCGGGAGATCAGTGCTTGAAACCCGTTCTTTGCTTTCAATAACCCGCCGTTGCGAGAGTGTTCTTTTTTTAACTTGGTCTTCATAAAAGTTATCTCCGGTTGGGCTTCTCATTCGCTAGAAGGCGATTGTGTAATCGAAGGTGTGTTGTCTGCTTTGTCGGGGCTTAATGTTGGAAAAAAATACATCGGTTCGATCGTAAAAGTCGCTGTAAAGATCTTTTTTTAAGTAGAGTACCATTACCAGTTTTTTTGGCGATTTATGCTCATAACATTCGAAAAATCTCATTGAAAGCGAACGACCGATGAATGTATCGAAATTCAGCTATGAAATGCTTTTGTGGTAAAACGCCAAGATACATCGAAGACGAAGACAAACGCATCATATGATGATGTTTAAATGCAATTAAAACCACCATCGAAACATCCTGATTTACGATGTTACACTCATATTTGGTCTCACAATCGTAAATTCGAATTCCACAGCCAATCTTAATTTATTCTCATGAGATTTTCTTATCGATGCATAAATCAACGGAATTGTGAAACACGTATGTATTGCGAGTCATCCACGTTAACAAATCAATAAGACGGTTCAATTGCTGTTTATGATGATGATCGAAATGAAAATCGCATGCGATAATTTTATGCGAAAGTGAAATTCGCAATGAAAATGCAAGCCGATTAAAAAAATACACAAATTGCATTAATAGATGCATGCGCGAGAGCTGCATTTAAATACGCTCATACATTTCCAGCACAGGGTGATTCAGAGGCTACCGATTATAATTTGATTAGATCCCCATAAGAATCACCGTTTGAATTGATTGGCGCTTCATTGGCCAATCCAATAAAGAATGCAATGGGCCATAAATTTAAATTATTTGGTAACCTTTTGGTAACGTTTGCGGCTTGGTTTTATTGCCCGAGTTAGTTAAGATAGTAGTTTTGATTGTTGATATTTGGGTCATCTTATGTGCCTTTTCGATTGAAATTAATATTTAACGCCTTAATTTGCTTTTCAATTCAAATTTTTGCAATTCTCAATGAATTTGTAGACATGAAAAAATTGGTCATCGTTTAGTTATACAATACTTTTATTTATAAAGGTCCAATCAAAATGGTATTAGATGAACGTCTACTGAAAATGCGAGACATGGTAGTCATTTCACTTCACTCACAAGTGCTATATACTTAAACCTTTTTTTGTGCGGTAGATGCGTTCCGCAGAAAATCGCACAAAAAAAGCTATAACTTAAAGAAAGTGGAGATGCGTTCCATAGGTTTTAAAAACCGCATAACTTTGAAACAGCTATATAAAATGTATTCAAAATCGCACAAAAAAAGTTAATAAAAAAACTGGAAAACATTTAAAGGACATCTTGCATCATTGGTAAAATTTTAAGGATGTCTGACATCTGGCATTTCAAATGCCAGACATCCACTAGAAAATACTAATTATTTTAATTCATCTTACTATCATCACTGTATGATAATTTTCGTTACAGTTTTCGATATGACCCAAAATCACTCTCTTCTTTAGAAGAAATAGTATACCCTGTGTCAATATCATCATTGTTCTAAGTAGATTTTCTCTTTCCAAAAATATAATTCATAATTAGTAAAGATGTCATTATAGTCCATAATTCAGAAACAAAATCAATATTTTCAAAAATCTATACTAGAATAAAGGGCGTGGTTTTGTATTCAGCGATAGCAGATGCAATATGATTTACATAGTTCCACATTTTAATCAGTGTTGATGATTTATTTCCTATATTATATAAAATATCTCGATGCGTACTCTTTATGAAATAACAAAAATGCTTTAAAAAAACCGCATAACTTCGAAATCGCACAAAAAAAAATTGCACAAATAAAATTTTGAGTGTAGATCGCATTCTGACTGAAATTTTACACATGAAAAAGCTGTGTGCAAGACGGGTGCCGCGTTTGCTCACAATTGAACAAAAGCAGCGTCATAAGAATATTTCAATTGAGTATTTGACGATTTTTTACAGCAATAAAGCCGGGTTTTTGCGTCGATTCTTAACCATGAATGAAACATGGATCCATCACTTCACATCTGAGATAAAAAATAGTCAAAACAATGAACTGAAAGGAGAAATTGGCTCCGAAGAAGGTGAAGACATTCCAGTGTTTTCAGTAAAGATTCTCACTATAAGCAGGGAATTGAAGCTTTTTCATACAAAAAATCCTGTTATTCGAAAAAAAAAATTGTAGATTGAAGTAAAATTTTTATTTTTAAAAGGCATATGACAGAGATTTCTGTCAGATTTTTATTATTAATATTGTTAATAGTCGATGGTACAACATGTGTATCATGCTTCCGACAGTATACAATGTTTTCGTCAACCACTATTGATGTACCCAAAAAAAAAAAAACAATAATATTCAGACATTCTTAGATTGTTTAATTCTGTTAACAGTGATATCTTCCGTCTCTCTTCAGGTGCAATGTGTTATTTTAACAGCGCCATCTCTTGTGGCCCTACGAAGACATTGCATCTACATATCGACTGATCGCTTCTTGCGAATGCACCGTTGCCGGTTGGGTAGTGACGCGCCGGAGGCGAGAGTTGGGAGAGTCGTTAGTTAGCCTTGGCTGCGGGAAGTCATCCTTCCTGCAGCCAGATCTCTCTCTTTCTTTCTCTTGTGGAATAAATAGTTATTTAGAGAAGAGAGTCTTTCTATTCTAGCACGTAAGGGCGGGGAGCTGCTCGGGGATTCTGGCCCAGAGACAGAGACAGAAAAACAGCGAAAAATTGTTAACATAAATAAATGATAATACCACAAACAAAATTCAATTCAATTGAATTTGTTTAAAAATTTCAAGTTAAAATAAATCTTTGAAGATCAATAATTAGAATACAAAATTTAGCTTGCAAAATTACAAAATGTAATTTGAAAAAAATGTTGTAAGGATTTAATATATATTTCTAAAGAAGTACAAAATATAGCAAATTGTATTAAAAAAATAATCAAATACGTCATAGATTTAATTCAAATACACTTTTTTATATAAAACGATGAACTTACTAAATACTATACTTATGTTTTTTCCTTGTGTTTAAATGCCATTTAATCAATACCTGTTCATATAATTAAAGTCTAAAAGAATAACTTTTTGCATTTAATCACATTGATGCGCGCATCACACATTGAAAACCACTGTTGTTTATACCCATCAAAGCAGTAAACTCTTTTGTAAGTATTGTTAAAATTTCGATTCAATCTATCGACTGGTTTAAGAATTATATCGATTTTACGAAAGCTCAATGAATTTCTTGCGAAAATTGCCCCGATTTTAAAGGGTTAAAAACATTTTTAAGCGCCAAAATACACGAAAAGTGATCAATAAGTTCTGAATGAACAAGAAATGACGTATCGAAATGAATATTTTTTATTTTTCAATGCAATACCACAATAACTATACATTTAACTAGTTTTTAATACTCCAAATTCTGACACATTAGATCCAGCATGATATCATTTTTCATCGATCTTTTGCTCATTTAAATCGGAAATTTCGTCATGTAAATTTGTAATATGTTGATACAAATTTCATGCATTCAAATACATCTTTTGATTGCCTACCTTTTTCAGCAGACATTTTATAAGTGATCTTTTTAAATAGACACTTTCGACCCGATTTATTAGAGTCCACACACATGAGGTCACTTTGACATGCTATCACTTTAATTGTTTCAATTCCACTGAAATGACACTGTGTATGACATGCAACACAAGAAAACTTGTTTTCAACCCGCTTGTTACACAACTTTTTTTTAATGCTGAGGTAGATTAATTATTGATTGACTTTTCATCTCGATAATATTACTGTAATGCAACGCAGTGATATGTCCTCAAATAAGGACGCTCAATTTTTAAATGTAAAGAAAACTATTTGAATGTGAGATATCCACTCATTAACTTACTGTTTTCATCGCTAAAGATGATTTTTTGGTGAAAATTTTTTCGAATGGAGCATTGATTTTGAAAAAATAAAATTTTATAATTTGTACTCGTTTTTCAAAGTTATAATTTTACATAATAATTTGCCATATACTATTAAATAATTTACAATAAATTTAATAGATTTTGCTTTAACAATATGGATGTTATGACCTAACAAACTTAGAGCGTTTCTATTGAAAGGCCTTGTAATTCTCATCATAAATCACAATTAAGTCGCAAAATGTCTCAAATTATTGATTCACTTATCGTTTTTCCCGATATAAGGACGCATAATTTAATGGCGAAAATGTAATGAATATCACGTTTTAGCAGTGGTTTGCTGATTACCCTGTACGTTCGACGGGAACATACAAAACGCCAGCACAGATAGCGGGAATAATTAAATGAATTTATTGCTTGTAGCAAATTTAAATTAATAAAATATGTAATCCTGCCGACGACCAAAAAAACGAATTAACATACAACTTAAAAAGCCATTAATTCCGTACGATAAAAAAATCACAGGGAACATTTATTGTCCGTACTATATGGCGCCTTTGTTGTCGGAATATATTGCCTACATTTTCGGTGTCCATTAAGCCCGAACAGCAAGCTACTAAATTACTTTTTTTTTTTTTTTTGGTCATCAATAAACGTTCGAACTTTATAACGAATTGGTTATAAAATCCGTCAGAATCGTCATTTTATCATAGATTAGTGTGTTTAAGCATAATGAGCGAGGTGAACATTCTGCGATTAAAATTAGAAACGCTTAATAATATGCAAAACTACACGGCGAATATTTGTATTTCGGGGAGGGAAGAAGGCATTAAAATATTTTATGACGCGATTTTATAATACAGTAAAAAGTGACTGAGAAAAATGCGCTAAAACTTAATAAATTGCCCGATGACGACGCCCGATAAATCGTTAAGACGGTGTCTTTTCCGAGTGATGTAACTGGAAAGACGTTCGACATTGCGTTTTTATAATTTTTAATTGATTCGACATCGATCCTTGTTTCTATTGACATACTACATCTATCAATAAAAAGGAATTATCAACCACTTAATAAAAAAACTTGCGGAATCCGAGAGGAAAAGCATGTTGAATCCTATATTACCGGATGCGACAGGGATACTACCTTATTTCAAAAATGTATAACATAAACTTTATAAGAGATATCGGCTTAAATCTTTTTTTCATGTTACAGAGAAACATTTAAAGTTTTTATTTATGCTTTTAAATTTATATCTTCAGTGGCGAATTCTGCACTTAGCGCAATTTAAGTTTGCTTGAACCCATATGACACCGACGGTCCAAGCAAGTAGCAGTTGGGGAAAGACTGCGGATAAGATCATTATCGTCATTGTAGGCTTAAAATTGAGTGCTCGATAAAAGGGGTTCGTCATGACAAAGTCTCGCAGTTGGAGTCACTCTCTACATCTCTACATCAACTTCGAAATAAACGGTTCTCTTCCTGATCGTTTTTCATTTTAACGGATCATCTTGGTAATTTGGATTTTAAACATCCTGTTGGTGATATATAAATTGATGAAACCACAGAGTTTGGAGAGAATGAATTGCATACCGAATATTGTGTGCTATCGATAGTATTTATTTATATATGTACAAGCTTTATACATGCTGCGACGGTCCTGACAGATAAGTGGATTTATATGGATGATAAGTGGCGGACCTACAAATATAGTTTCTACGATTATGATAATTTTAAATTAGCTCACTTCTCAAAGGGCTAAGATCCAGATTTAACTTGATTTCATGGCTCTGAAAAGGTAAATAATGAGGCGATCAATTCGTTGATGAGTAATCATTTTTGCATATTATGTGCCGGGATTAGTGAATCAAAGACAGAGACGGAAAGAGTGTCTTGCGTCTCATCATACACTCCTACATCGATGGAAAGGTCGTGCTGTAAAGGTACCCCTACACGTCTAAAAGTGATCCATAGCGCATCATTTTTAATTTTTCTATTTATAATACAATATTATTATTTATCCAATTCATCTCATCATATTCGATACATCGTACGATTGTATCGAACCCAACTCAAATTTATCGAAGAAATTAACGAATATTATGGGATATCAATAGTGTTGAGGTTAATTTATTAATATACAAGCTTGACACTCGTTATTTTTTTCGGAACGAAAACTGTAACCGAATCGATATAAATGATTGGAACTGAACCGAAATGAAACTGCGAGTGGCGTGCCGAGGACTGAGATCCAATTTCCCCGCAAAATATGTGTTAATTATTGCACCATGATATCGTTTATCGATAAAGGCGCGGCATATAATGCTCTATAAAACATTTCTCTTCCATATAATTTGAGTTGCTTTGAAGATTTATCTCGGCTGTATAAATAGCACTGGGAGGTGCCAAATTTGACACATCATCATTAAGCCATTGGTAAAATTAATAAATCGCATTGAACATTTTCATCAGTTTTTTGAGGCGGGGCTCTTAGATGAGTCTATAATGGATCGTCTGGGTTCGATTTGTGATTGTATGTAAGCAATCGTTAATCTGCATTTAACGAAGAGTTTTCTCAGAGCGGGGGCCTCAATACGAAATGCAGAGGCCCGGGTTCGAGAGGGCATTTGGCTTTCCTCACTCAACAAATCTGGCTTTAATTTCTCTCGATGGAAGATGGCAGATAAGACGATCTTCGTGAGCCACCATTCGGATGCCGGTGCGGCTCATTGAAGTGGTCCACCGTCGACGCTGCCAGCGGGACCATAAACAATGGACCGCAAGAAAAAAGGACGCTGAAGCAGCATTCTTTTACGATGTTTATCTCTAATGTCTTCATTTGGCACTTCTGAAAGGCCAAAATGTAATTTCGCCATGGTCTGACGTCTAAAAAAATGTTTATGCTCATTCTTCTCGCGTTATCGAGGGCATACTATGCGGGTTCGTATGCCTCGCGTTGACACGTCTTCCGAGAAATTCGGCTGCTGATGTTGCCTCTTCTGAGAGCTCTTTTTGATCTTTCGGATTTATTGTTGATATCACTTCCAAACAATGATTCACATGGATTTTTTTCTGTTATTTACAAATCGACGAATGAAATTTTTCATAATTCGGCCGATGGAATACGAGCGATTCCGTGATTCATATCACGTCCACACTTCGACTAAATTCTCTTGTTAGTTCAAACAAATCATTCAACGCTAGCATTGTAAATATTATCCAAAATCTAGTAAGGCCTTATGACATACACGTATGTAAAAATTACATGAGTTATTAAGGTGTAGCATGAGTGAAATATCATTCTGTGCAGATTTAATTGTATAAAGTGAATGTGTGTTCGTCGTTTCAGGGCTGGATGCTAACAGATTCACGGCTATCCTAACTCTCCCACAACGCGTGCTGTCAGCGCGCGTCATTCAATGACGCCTTCCATCCAGAACGGCTCACCCATTAATGACCTGCTGTTTCTGACACCATTGTAACGTAGTGGAGCGCTCGCTGGACAGATGTCATCATGCCAAGAAGATTTAATTAAATGAATAGTTTCATTGTTGACAAATATTGAAAAATATATTTGATAGGGAATGCTAATAACAAATTCAGGCAGGGAAAAGATTTAAAACGCCATTATTTGAGTAGGAGGAGGCGAGGTTTCTGCGGTAAAGACCAGCTTCAGGCTATGTGCACCCGAAGGTGCGATGGAGGAAAAAGGACAAAGATTAAGCTAAGCTTCAAGGGAATACTACCGCGGGTTCACCGCCACCATGAGTCCAACCTCAGTTTGAAGGAGGCTGCAGCAGATGATGGACTACAGTATCGGTTCGGTCATTCTTAGTACCTAGCCACAGAGACGAATCGCTGTTCGAACAGCCTAAACTGATCTCCCCTGTTTGCCTAGGCTGTTGAGGATAGTGGTGAGCCTTTGACATAGTCTCCACCAACTACTGTAATCGGCTGTTCCACACATCCCTTTATGGGTACGCAGCGCAGGGTGACCTGCGCACCCAACTCATGTTAGCTACTCCAGCTGCGTTTGATGAGCCAAACCGACGAGGTTACTTTCGAGCGCAGAGCCGTAATAAAGGTATGAAGCGCCCGTATCAAGTATCTAACTTCCGCCCCCCCCCCTTCCGGAAATCCAAATTATTGTCGCTTTATAGTTGCTTCCGTGATCGTACAGATCATAGAAAAAGCAGCAAAAAGCTCTAAAGAGGGACGGAGTGGCCACAAGGTTCGTATGTCCAATCGGTCCGCTTTTCGGACTGCTGATGTGACGAATGAGCACCTTGCAATCCGACATCATACCTGAACATTACGAACTCTTATTACAAAACGAAGTTGTCTGAAGAAGACTCATAAAAACTCTGTACAACTCTCGACCGGATCGGTATTCTACGTTTTGCGCCCAAATCCTACAGTTGGTTGGACCCTATAGTTGGTTGATTGGCCTTTCTGACTTGTGGTATTTATGAAGGAAATCTCGCAGTTTGATTTTGTATATTTATCGCTCACTATTCTTTAGAGCTGTTATATGGAAATATAAAAACGAATATTGAGAAATTTCTGAAAAATAAGCTGTGTTTGTATAATCTAATATATAAAAATTAATCTTTGTTTGTCCGTATTTAATGCGCTTCCATACCGTTCATCCAATTGTGATAAAACTTTGTCAACTTATTGTTTATACTTGCTGGAATAATATAGGCATAGTAAAAATATTGTTTGTGTACGCAGTGTATTGTGTGTGCTATATTTAACAACGAACGTATGAAGAGGTGAATGTACTATGAAGAATATGTGAGTATAATCTCTTCTTTTGATTCAATATTGAAAAGAATCTAGTCCTATAATGGATTGCATGTAGCTGTACTGTGAAAAAATATGATATCTTATATGAATCTGTGGGAACGTTTGGAAAATAAAAACTATCGAAAATTGAAGATATTTGATATATTTTCATTACGATTTATGATATTTTATGGTATTTAATAATTCATCAAGGAAAAGCAATACCAAATAATTAATAGTTTATTATGAGTTTGTTTGAATTGTTAATGAATAATTAATTTAAGTATACGTTTTAAGTTCAAATGGAATTCCAACGCTCTAATTAGTTTAACATTTATGCGGTATGTAGATTAACATGTTGTAATACTAATCAATAGAGAAATTATAAACTGGCTTTGACTTGGCAGATATATAAATATATGCAGGACAATTCGAAGAAAATACAAACCCCGGGCAATCGATATGTTGGTTTTTATAATGAAAAAGGATTTTCCCGGGTTCAATTTGCGCGATGAGTTCAATTAGCGCGCAAAAATAACACGCTCGCACGCATCATCTTCGTGTGAACGTGGTTTAGGTCGTGTATCATGAAAGCTGCATTAAAATTTAGCCGAACTGAAATACGTTTTTCGCAAATAGCCCTGTTCAATGATACGCTTGTTTTGCTTATAATTGCAACGAAATCAAAATAAATATGAAAACGGCATGTAAAAACTGTTTTACAGCTGTGCAAAAATCGAAAAACATCCGAAAAACTTAAAGTTACTGGCTTAAATCCAAGCAAGACCAGTTTTTTCAATGTTTATTGTGGGATTATTTAAAAATCGCAAACTTCAAAAAAGAAATCTTGGCAGAATTAGGCGGTTGGATACCGATTTTTATGCTGCCGACCCTATTGTCATTAAAAGCGCTTTCATATTTTCGAAAGAGAGCAGTTTTTTTCATATTTTTCAATTATCTCTGAAATTTGCTCTTGAAAAATTAAAAGACATAATTCATAAAGTGTGACGACTTTGTTTGTAGTTGACCGGCTTTTGATTTATGAGATTATGATTGAAGCGACGCTGAAGATAGTTTTCAGATTGGTCTTTGAAGCGTCTTCATCCACATGCTCTTGGATCCACACTTTCTTGCTTCATTCAACAGGATTAGTCACAATCGCAATGATGTGTTAAGTTTCTATTGAAAATGTGGGCTGGTTTTGCCATGTTAGGGATGCTGGATGTGTGCATAAATATGAGAGGAGTATGGAAGTAAGAACAGTAGTCGAAATCGCACATGATGATAATGAAGGTCAAGAGAATACGTGGGTAGCAAGGCAATGGCCGCAATCTATTTTGGAGTTGGACAGCAACACCGTGGAAAATTCCGAGTTAGGATTGCCTGTCATTAGACAATTAGGAAAGTCGGATGTCCGCTCCAAAACCGTAACGTAGCGCCACTGCTTTTTTGCATAATCAAAAAAAAAAAAAAAAATTACAAAGGAAAAATTTATCAACAACTACTTAAGAAAATATGCCTAAAGATGTGCATAAATATATTTGCGCGGCAATTTAATAATTCGCGCATAAATATCTGCAAAGTCAATTAAAAAAATTAAGTGGTTTTAATAAGCTTAATATCCACACATAGGGTGATCCCACACAGAGAGTGGTCACAGAAGTACCCAACCACAAAATCTACAAAATGGTATTGGATGTCCACCGACTGAAAGTGCGCCAGAGAGTAGACATGATAGAAATTTTAAAAAGTTCGTACATCGCATATTGAGTGAGAATTTGGAACTACTAAGTTCAAAGGAATGCGGGTTCACTCCCACCACGAGTTCAACCTCAGTTTGAAGAGAGTTGCAGCAGATGATGGATTGCAGGCGCTACCACAATCCCATGATACTCGAATCGGTTCGGTCATTTGTAGTACTTAGCCACGGAGACGAGTCGCCGTTCGAGCAGCCCAAAACCGTTCTCCCCTGTATCCACTAGACTGTAGAGAATAGTGGTGATGCCTTTGACACAGATTCCAACACAAGTTCCACACACCCCTTTACACCCGCAGCACAAGGTGACCTGCATGCCTAACTCATGTTAGCTGGGTTACCCTAGCTGCGTTTGATGAGCAAACCGACGAGGCTGCTTTCGTGCACCTCTGCGCCATCGTGAGCATCGTGGAATTTAACACCCACCCCGGGACAAAGGAATATAGGGACTCTCTATTGACCCGAGCTGTGCGTTGATTCAGCTATTCGGACAAAGAAATAAGACGACAGACATCATACAGCGACTGACTGGACTGAGTGTTCATTGGGTGTTCATTAATCGAACCCATTTCCTGCGCTGCTGTATGGTCTGTTCCGGGTTACCCAGGACTAGCCACACAAATAGTGTCTTCCACTGATCCTTTAGCCCCACGAGAAACGCCACGCGCACAGCGTCCAGGTGCCTATTCTTTTTGCTCCACGCCCTCTAGAGGTGGCGAGGCTTCAGCGGGAAAGATTAGCTTCAGACCATGGGCACCCGCAGGTGCGATGAAGTAGAAAGGGCTAAGGTTATGCTAAATCCAAAGGATTTACTTTCGCAGGTTCACTGCCACTGCGAGTCCAACCTCAGTTTAAAAGAGACTACAGCAGATTATGGACTACAGGAGCTACCCCTTCCCCATGGTACTCGTATCGGTTCGGTCATTCTTAGTACCTAGCCACGGAAACAAGTTGCCATTCGAACAACCTAAAACCGTTCTCCCCTGTTTGCCTAAGCTATTGAGGATAGTGGTGAGCTTATGATATAGTCTCCACCAACTACTGTAATCGGCTGTTTCACGCACCCTTTTATGGGTACGCAGCGCAGGGTGACCTGCGCACCCAACTCATGTTAGCTATCCCAGCTGCGTCCCAGCAAACCGACGAAGCTATTTTCGCGCACCTCTACTCCACATAATTACCCCAAGGATTCAATCGTTGCCCACGGGCATAGGATTGGCTCCCCCCTGGGGTGTTAGGACTCGGTTTCAAAGAAGACAAAGACAGTTTCATCTGCAAGTAAAGTCATGACGTCAATTTTTTTGAGATATATGAGCAAATTTAAAAAGTGTGATGAAAATGTTAAGAATCTTTTGATCCATTTCTGACACCAATGTATTGTAGTGGAACGAGGGCGCTCTTAGGGCAAAGTCCTTGAATCGCTGCCATGTATTCGCCGAGATGGCCATGCTTCCACGCGGGTTCATTCTACTATCAGCTGCGGGAAGGACATCTTCTCGCAGCCAAGACTATCCAACGACTCTTCGCGTTTCCCACCTCACACGCAAAAAGCGAAAAATGTCTTTCCTTCAAACGCAATGTGTTCGCAAAACCAAAAAAAAATGCGTGGGGATTGGTTTAACAATGTACATTTTATGATTCGAATTAGATGAAAACGCGTTTGAATATAAATTAATTTCATTAAATTATTCAATACGAGTTTATTGAAAGTTACAAAATTTTGCAAAATAAGATAAATGATCATCCAAATGCGACGCCTAGATGTCTTTTCAAATGACATAAACCTTTTTTTTGGTGATTGATTCGTCAATAAACAAAATTGTCGTATTTGGGGTAATATTGATATTTATTTTATTCAAAGAATCAAAAGTGTACAATATATAAACATAACAATTTATAAATCACAGATATTAACACTCTGTTTTTTTTTTTTTTTCTTTGAAAACGTGCATGTACCCAGGTTGAGATTCAACCTATAACAGCACTCGCTATATTACCAGACTCAACTTGTGAAATACGCAGGTGAAAAGTAAGTAAAAAAAATAATAAAAAAATAATAATAATAATAATAAAAATAATCATAAATAGAACATAGAACAACATAGAATAAAAATAATAAATAATAATAATAATACTAAAAAAATAATAATAATAAATAAACAAATAAATAAATAAATAAATAAAAAATAAAATAATAATAATAAATAAAATTAATAATAAATAATAATAATAGAATTAAAATAAAGTAAAATATATATAAATAATAAAATAAATAGATAAATTTCAAACAAAAACAATAATAAATAAATAAATAAAGTAAATAAATAAAAACCCAAAAAGGCAATAATAATAAATAAATAAAGTAAATAAATAATACAAATAAATAATAGTAAGATTTAAAATTAATAATAGTAAAATAAACATCAATATATAAATAGATAGACTAATTAATTAAATAAGTAAATGACTGACAAACAAATGAGCAAATAAATTAAATAAGTAAATAAATTGAATACATAATATAGGTAAATAAATAAATAAATAAGATAACTCAATAATTGATAATAGATAAATAAAATAATTCAATAATTGATGATAGATAAATAAAATAGTTCAATAACTTAAATAGATAAATAACAAAAATAAAATAAATAAATCAATTTAATCAATTCAAAGAGGGAAATGGAGGCAAACGCACGGCCACTGTGTGGGTTACGAGAGTGAAAGAACGAGAAAGTTGGGGGCGGAGGCCTAGAATGTTAAGTTACAGCGTCAGCCACGAGGGTTCTTGGATCGATCCAATGCGCCTCGTAGTACTCACCTGGAGCGCCTTTAGCGCCGAAACTTGTGCAAAATGCATTGAAGGCGCTGAAGGCACCAGGACGGGCTACCAGATCCCTGTGTCCCACAGGCCCCTCACGTGACGCGCGCACTCGGCGTAGGAGCTCCTCTCTTTCAGATGCCATCCCAGGACATGACCACAGAATGTGATCTGCGTCCATGCACCGATCACCGCATGGACACTCCGAGGTGTTCGCGAGGCCAAGCCCCATTAAGTGAGCGCTAAAACGGCCATGTCCCGTGAGGAACTGTGATGTCCAGTGATTAGGACATATCCAAGGAAATTTATTCCTCCGTTGAACGGAGTCGAAGAACAAATAAAGATGGCGCCCAGTGGTCGAAGATGACCACCTACACTCCCATTCCTCCAACGCAGCCCTCCGTGCCCACTCTCTCAGATCTCTCGAACCCACAATCGTCACGTCCTCGGGATTGAGGACTTGTTTGCCGACTTTAACTACTTGTCCGTTTTCCCGTCGAAATTTGCAGGCGCTGACCTGCATTTTTAGATCGAGGGGTAATATTCCAGCTAGTACCGGGAGGCTGTCTGTTGAGACTGTCCGGTAGGCCCCGGTGATGCGGAGTAGCGGCAGTCTTTGTGCACTGTTAAGGCGTCTATGGCTGGTTTTGCACATGCCGTATCTTCCTAGTCTTTCGGACCATGCCCCGGCTCCGTATAGCGCAATGCTGACATATATGGCATCATAGGCGATGCGCATGTTATCCCTGCTAAGGCCCCAATTCGCTCCAGCAAGTCTGGACATCTTGCTAAACGCCCTTGCAGCTTTGGCAGTCGCGTCAGCGATATTTTGTTTGAACTGGCATCCTTCGCTTAACGTGACGCCCAAATAGGTTGTGTGCTTTTTGAATGGCACCACATCTCCGCCCAGTTTGACTGACGGCGCGCGTAGCCCTTTTGGGCCTTTCAGCATGATCCCTACTGATTTTTTGGGCGCGAATGTAAGCTTGTTTCTAACGCTCCAGTCCCAAAGAAAGCTGGTGACCTCGTTAGCTCTAGCCGAGATTTCTCGGCGAGATTTCCCGCAAACCAATATGGTGAGGTCGTCGGCATAGGCCTACGAGGTCACAGCCGGTTGGCAGCGCAGACTGTAGAACGTCGTCAAGCACGATGTTCCACAGTAGTGGTCCCAATACAGAGCCTTGCGGGCATCCCATTGTGAGCTTGCGTTCAATCATCTCACCTCCTGCCTGAGCAACGACGGTTCTGTTAGACAAATAACTTCTAGTGAGGTTGATCAAATTGGTGGGAATTCCACTTCTTCGAAGTCTAATAATGATCAAATCCCACCAGGTGTTGTCGAAAGCTCCTTGGAAATCAAGAAGTAATGCCATAACGTATTTGGAGCTGGAATTTTCGACTGTGCTGATGACCTTTTGTAAGGCATGCACAGTCGACTTCCCTGGTCTGAAACCGAACTGCTTGTCAGAAAGAGGCTTAGTGCCTTCATAAGTCAAGTTCAGTCTGTTAGCCATTATTTTTTCCAGCAGTTTACCAAGTAGTGGAAGGAGAACGATAATCCGATGGGCCTTTGGCTCGCTGGGTGGTTTTTCCGTTTTCGCCTTGGGCAGTATCACCGCCAGTCCCACTTTCCAGCAACTGGGGAAAACTCCGCAGCGGAAACATTCTCTGTAGATATGACAGAGGTCGACATCAATTTGGGGGTATGCACGCTTGATTATCCTGCCATCAATTCTGTCTATTCCCGGAGACTTCATGGAGTTTAGGTTTTTAACCAGTTCTTCTAGTTCTTCCAAGTCGGGCAGAGTAGCATTTGGCCCCTCATGGGAAGTTTCTGATGAGGCTTCTGCTCTGATGGCTTTGTGTATCGGCAGGTCCGTTTCTGGAGTGTCATGAGGTAACAGAGTTTTTAGTAAGAAGTTCATGGATTGAGTCATGTTTGTGGCAATAATGTTCGTAGTGGGGTCCCGGATTCCAGCACTGACTTTGCTGGGTCCCGTGGAAATGGCTTTGTATGCTGGCCCCCAGGGGCTTGGCCTCCTCTGCTCGTTAATAAACTCTCTCCACGATGTCAGCTTAGCCTTACCAATGGCCATCTTGTATTGGGCTGCTAGCCTTTTCCTAAAGACAGCAAGTCTTTTTAATTCGTCAGGAGGGCAGTTTTGTTTGTCTCTCCTGGCTAGTTGCCATTTCCTCCTCGCTCTGCGAAGGAGCGCCCTTTGTAGGGACAATTCTGCGCTCCACCAAGGGGGTACGGACTTCCTTGTGGCGGAAGATCTTCCAAGTCCATCCTCAGCCGCCTCCATGATAGCAGCATTGAGTTTTTCTGCAGCTTGTTCCGCGCCTAGAGTATGGCAAAGTACGACACTGTCAAAACTCTCCATTTTTTTAGCTAGAGGCTCATCTAGCTCCTCTATTCTTTTCCTCGATCTAAAGCGTGGCGGGATACTAGACACCTGTATTTCTGCGTTGTTTCTGTTTGCAATCTGAGGTAGATCAAAAATTATCAAGTTGTGATCGCTACAGGTTGCGTACTCTTTCACATGCCAGTTGCTGATTCTTCCTGCAAGCGATCGGCTTGTCATTGTGACATCTATGTGGCTGGTGCCCATAACACCGGCAAAAGTGGGTGGGCTACTAGGATCGTTAATGACAACAAGGTCATTGCCCATGATAAAATTTTCCACAGCGTCATTTCTTCTCGATTCAGAGGGATAGTACCTTGCTTTGTGCGGACCCCATAGTGATGAGTGCGCATTTGTGTCTGAACCGATTAGGATCTTGGCTCTGTGCCCGGTTTCAAGAATGCTCATTGCGTTCTGTAGCCCTGCGATGATTGTTTCTGGATCTTCGGCAAATTGAAAGTAAGACGAGATTACGTAGAATGATTCTCCTCCGACTTTAATTTCTGCACAGACGTGGTGTTTGCCAGATGCCTGCGCGAGCATCATGGCTTCGATCTGCCTGTTATAAATGATGACTGCGGCTCCCGGTTTGGGATCCGCAAAAATCGCTCGAGTGCCATTTCCAAGTCCTGGGATTGTTCCGGAGTGATGAGGCGGCTCTTGCGCCAGAACAATGTCTAGTTTATACTCTGTGGCCAACTTGTGCAGTTCAGATATTGCTGCTTTCGATCTGCCTAGATTGATCTGCCCGAAGTGAATGGGCGGTGTGCGCGAGTTTTTTGATTGGACGTGAGACGACTTATCCATAATTAATTCTTTCAATGTCTCGCTTGACATTAGCCTGGAAGGCTGGGCAGTTCCACGAGCCCGTAAGATGGGCGGCGTTTTTTTTCAGGGCCGTACAGGTCGCACAGCAGTTTGGCTCCTTTTCTGCTTTGCAGTTCGCTAATTCATGTCCGCTTTGGCCGCAGTGGCTGCAAGTGGGTGCTTCTGCCTTGCATGTAGCTCTGATATGCCCATACTGGTGGCATCGGTAGCATCTTGAGTCCGGGATGTAATCTCTGACTTTGCACAATGTCCAATCTAGATATAGTTCCTTTAACTTGATTAAGGCGTGCCTCGCCAAAGGTGGCACGCTCAGAATGAGCGTGCCCCTGTCTTTTCCTTCCCTAAAACGCAGAGAGCGGACACTAGAACCCTTAATGAAATCCTCCTTGGGAAGGACATCTTTCAGTGCTGCTTCATAAATATCGCTAATTAGTTCCTCTGCATTTTTCTTTGGTACTCCAGCCAATACCAGTCTTGGTAAGGGTGCGACCATTAGCTCGGCTCGGAGACCGGCCTCTGCAATTTTTGTGTTTCCGGCCATGAATTTAGCCTCTTCCATAGTGCGGGGACATAACACAACTCCGGCACCTTTTGCCATTCGCATTGTTTTGATAGCAACTCCCATTTCCGAAGGAGTAAAAGCCGTTTTTAGTTTGTTCAAGGATACTTCCGATGAGACTCCTGGCGCTGGCTCCGTTGGCCGCACCAGAACTGTTGGAGCCGGTTTTCTCTTCACCCATTCTAAGGGTACTCCTTTAGTCGGGAGGCATTTCGCCCTAAGAGGGGGGAAGTCCTTCAGATTTACAGTGTGCGCTAGCTGGTTTGTATGTGGAAGGGGAGCGGCAGAGACCGCTCCTGTTCTAGCAGCTCCGCTGTAGCTCGGGGTGGATCTTTCTATTGGAGATTTAAGTGCTTCCGCAAGTTTTGCCTCAGTTTGAGTAAGTTTGAGCGTTTGCCTTATCGCAAAAGTTTTACATCGCTCCAATGCTCCCAAAATCTTTAACGATAACTCTCTTGGAATCTTCGATGATTTGCTGGCCATAATTTCCAACACTTCCCTAAAGGATCCATCGATCCCATCTAGGGCGGCATCCGTGTCGACTTCAGTGACTTGCTCCATGTTCAAATTTACGTCCTCAATTATTTCATTTTGAAAGGTGTCATCCGTAACTTCCTCCACATGAATTGCTGGGGTCTCGATTAGTTGTTCCTCATCTATAGTGATGGATTCGGTGTTTGCTGTTTCGAGCCCGACCTTTCGGCTAGTTTTGGTAAGCTTGGCATTGGAGCCAGTGGTTGCAGTTTTGACAGTTTTTGTTTTTAAGAAATCCGCTGTCGCGAGGGCGCGGGCTTGCGGCGCCACCCTTTTTTTTGTTTGTTCGGGGGAAGGCATTTGACTCAATGTACAGAATTAATTTTATTAAAATAAATAAATTATTTCAAAACTTTACACACATACGCGCGTACAATGCGTACATGGCAATAGAAACCAATTATAATATATAAGTGCTTAGCAGCACTAATTATGTAAATGCACGTTAATTTAAAATTAGAAGTTTTATCGCCGTTTATTGTTGCAATTTTATATTATATTATTATATTATGTATGATTTAAGAATGTCCATACACGCGCACACGACGATTTCGTGCGTGGTAATTAGTACTAATTAATATTGTTAAGCACTTGACCGCACTAATTGATTAATATTGATTAGAACTTGACAAGACACATATACACTCGACCAAGGTCGCCGCGATAATGCGTATTTGGGGTAGTGAAAATCCTCGTGGTATTCAAGAAAAATGTGTACACCCAAAAAAAAGTTATTGTTTGGTGTGCATTTTGGGCAAATGGAATGATTGCCCAAACTGTTACTGTGAATAATGCTGAGCGATATCAATCAATATTGAGTGACTTTTTATGGCCACGATTGAATCATATTAATACAGTTAAATAAATTCTTAGACCATAAAAATGCCTTTGAGTAAGTACATCGACATATTATTGCGCTTTCTATTATCGTATTACAAGTCTAATTTATACAATAAATAAATGTAATTTGCCTGTTGACATGTGACGTGTGTCCGAGCGTGCTGTTGTTCTAGTAAACCTATTTATAGTTGTTGCCCATTTCTTGCCTATGGTGTCATTCCAACCCATTTAACCCGTTGACGTCGACAGCCTCAAAAACGTGGCTCGCATTATCGCCATTGCATAAACACATATAAATATTGCGTAATGGATTTTCCGTGTTATTTCCGCGTGCGATTTCAAGAATTACCAAAACCATTTAATATTCTGGACATATAGGCAATTTCGATGACAGCCTCTATTAAAACTTAACTTATTGCATTGGTCCGCTACAGAAATACATCTCTGATTTATTTCCGCACGTTTCCCTCCATATAAATAGACATGTCCGGACAGCGGGGACAGCTGTTGGTGATAATTTTAATTTGGCAACCGCATCTTACATCTTGTCAGGTGTCAGAAGATGGCTTGTGTCAACAACTCAGCTTCCGTAACACTATTTCAGATCCAATCGACGAAATCGCAAGAAATCGTCTTGGATGCTGGGAGTGCTCGGGAACATTGTCCAATTATAATTTGATTGAAGAGGAACCACGGCGAAGGAGCTGACTAATGACAGATGTAATTGAACGGATAGCTGTGGAAGTTGTCGAAGAACCCCCCTTCCACAAACGTGTGACTAAATTTAAACCACATTAATAATTAATGAAGATATTTCCAATTGATATTTAATAATAATTTTGGGGTTTTGGGACATCATGCTGATCAAGTCAACCCTCCAATGTCCTTTTAATCAATCAAGCTTTTATGGGACATTTGAACAAGATTCATGGTTCATGTATTTAACGTTTAGATCACGAACCTCATGGTGTTTAATATCTCTATATTGATAAACCTTCAGGGTGCGGCAGGGAAACTTCCTTATTTAAAATGCACGCCCTGAAGCGACAAGTATTCCAAGAAGGGTGAGGTGACGCCTCTGAGGCGAATGCATGTTCCTCTCTCATCTATTAGAGTTCTTCTGAAGAATCTGGAATTCTGGTTTGACTTAATTAATATGCAAATAACCATAATTTATTTGATATCTACTAATCAATCAATGCTATCTGCATTTGTTGCAAGTGTTTATTCAAAATTTGTTATTAATACTTTGCTTAATAACACCCGTTGGATTGAATCCCCTTTTTTGTCTTTTGAGCCCTCCTTTTCGAGGTGGCCCCGAAGAAATGAATCGTAATTGAGGACGAAGATCCATGCCTCTTTCAAAAAAAGGTGCCCATCGTGATTATTATCGGAGCTAATGGTATGAAGCTTTCCGTGTGCCGAATGACCCTCCGGTGCAATATCCGCAGCCGAACAACGCGATAAAAATCGTTGCGACGAAAGCAACGTAAACAGCTCAAAAAGTCAGCTCGAGAGCATTAGCAGTTAACAACAACACGTATGTATTCGTATTATATTAGATATATCGAAAAGTTTTTGTCGATTGTTTAACAATGAAATGATTTCTTATTTTTTAAAATTTGTATTTTCAAAATCTTATAAAACCATTATTACCAAAATTAATAAATTAAAGAGTTTCCCAGTTCTAGGGGTATCTTTCAAACAGGGCCGTAATAAGGGCGTGGCAACGCAGAATAACGACCCGGTCGAGAGTTACACGTGGTTTTTATTTTACTTGATCAATTTAATTTACATGAAACAACACTGATTGACTCTGTCCGTTTTTATAATATATACTAAGTTGTCTAATCCCTCTTCTATTCGTTATTGCTTAAACATTGGGCCGACCCAGCCGTCATAAGCCCGCAATAAAATAAAGACAAAAATCGACCGATGTTGCCTTTGTAAAATTTAAACAACCCCCTTCTTCAGACAACATCGTTTCATGAGAGTTTGTAATCTTCATTTTTTTTTAGATATATTCAGGTATGGCATCCGATTGCGAGGTGCTCATTCGTCATATCTGCGATCCGAAAAGCGGACCGATTGGACATACAAACTTTGTGGCCTTTTTTAGGGCTTTTTGCGGAATTTTCTATGATCCTTGACTGATTTATCGATATCCCTAATATTATATATATTTTGAATGCAAGAAAAGTGATAAAAAATTGCCTGATTTCGATCAACACTGAAAAGAAATTTTTCCCCGGGGTAAATGGAAGAAACTTGATTTAAAAATATGCAAATTAAATTAGTCTGATCAAGTCTGTTAGTCCGAGCAAATCAATTCGCTGTTGAAGCCGCCTGAACTGCTATCGGATGCAGAATGCCATAAATTAATTGGATAGCTATCAGAGCTCGCTTTTCAGGTGTATGTTGCTTATAAATAAAATAAAGAATATGGAGCCGAAGAAAGCGTCCTCGACGACAAAAATAATCTGCAGCGAAATAACGTCCATACTTTAGCTTGTGGACATTTGCGTTGTCGATGAAAACGGCAGATAACATTGGCGCCATCGGAGTAATAAAAGCCCTCGCAATAAGCCGGCAACGAGACATTGTAATAAGTGCTCAGGATTGGCATAAATTACCGAGACTCGGTCAAAAGCGTGTGAATATTCTCATTAATATTGTTACGAAATTTACACTTTACCAGCCACTTGCATGCTTAAGCGCCGCCAACATTTCGCATATATGTGCAAATGGACATTATTTTGCAGACCTTGGAGGATGTTTACCATTTAGCACCACGCGAGCATAATGGGTGCTTAAAATGCATTAAAGATTAGGCTCTTTTTTGTGCGGGCTGAAATAAACAAGGAGCGTTTGCGCCGCTCTGGATTCCGGGGAGTTGCAATTGCGCTGTAATGGGTCAAGGTTTCAGCGGCACCGGAATACGATTTAAATATAAATCGAGTCCCACATTACAAAGGAGGTTCGGATACGTGGGGTGTTGCGTTTACTTCGCATGAGTCGAAATGAAGGTAAATTATGCTATGCAAATTGAAGAGGTTCAATGACGGGTTGACGCGTGGACGGTGGCGCCAACATTGCCTCGTTACGCCGCAGTCTCATACATATATTTCAGTGAGCAGGTTTTGCACAATTCAAAATGTCACGAGTTTCCATTAGTTTAAAATCGAGAAAATATAATCGATTATATTTTTAAATTGGCATTGGCGCAAATTCGACTTTTGAGTTAGCGCCAATGAACCAAAACTGAAAAATAGCTCTACAGATTTAACGTCCTATCCTGATTTATCTTAAGGTGTTCTTCCAAACATATGTTGAATATGGGATTCGTATTTTATTAAAATTAATTATCACAAAACAAGAATATGTTGAATGCGAAATGTCCCTTACCAGATAGAAGGTAGTCCTTGCTGTAGCGGTTGTTAAGAATTACATTGTTAGCTCAAAGATGAAGTTGTGTATTGTGACATATATAATAAAATAGCCTTGTAAAGCAGGCGCCCGCCACGGGCGCATCTGGGCTTGGGGGGCAAAATGCAGAATACCGACCTGGTCCAGAGTTGCATATGATTTTTATTGTACTCAACCATTCTACTTTATATGAACCAACACTGATTGACTCTGTCAGTTTTTATAACATATGCTAAGTTGTCTAATCTCTATTTTCTTCGTTATCGTTATGTTCAAGTATGGCATCCAATCGCGAGCCGCTCATTCGTTATATCAGCGGTCCGAAAAGCGGACCGATTGAGCATACAAACCTTATAATTTATATACACCACTCCGTTTTCTTTTAGGGCTTTTTTGTGGCATTTTCTATGATCTGTACGATCGCGGAAGTAACGTAGCGTCTAAAAACTTTATATCATTTTTTAAAAACATCTATACATTAGGTCGGGTACTTTTGGGACTATCTTTGTATATTATTTTAAATCATACATTATAATTTAATATATTGCATTTATAATATTATGAGTTAATTTTAAAAAAATAATTGGATTTCCGCGCCGGGGGGGGGGGGGGGGAGGAGGCGTTAAGTTAGATACTTGCCACGGGCGCTTCATACCCTAGTTATGGCTCTGGTTAGTGGTGTTGTAGTTGCTTTATGCTATGTATAGATACAACCAACTATCATTAGGAATTTCGACTTTGCATCTCGATTTAGGAGATTACTAAATCGAGACATTCTTTCCAAAATCTGGACGCTTGGAAACAATGGCGTAACTACTAATTGGTGAGTTTAGGCGACGCCTAGGGGCAGTAAATGTCTAATCTATGTATACATATATACAGTACATGTATTTTTTTGTTGTTTTTTGTTTTAAATGGTTATATTAACCTTTCCCTACCGGTGATGTATTTACTACACCTCGACTCTAATAATGGGAATATCGATATGAAATATAATAGATATGGAGTTCAGAATTTTTGTATTCCTCCGTAGTATAATTACGAGTCATATCAAAGTATTATAGTATATAAGTATTCATCTGCAGCGACGGAAATAAATAATTTGTCGGGAAATCGGGAACTTTGCGAGTTTTAGTCCGTCTCTCAGCAGATAGGAATTTTATCAGTCACATTGATGATGTTATACGAAAATGGGGGCTCACGCGGTCATCATGACGATACAAACAAATGGACTTATTAGTAATTTTTGATCAAATTTATCAATGGAATTTCTTAAACTATTGAAAATCCCGATCCTGGGATGGTATAATGCAATCCCGAAATCTCGGGATCGAAATTTTGGCTCAGGATTGGATTCCCTGCCTATACAAGTGTAACGTGGAAATATCGGGGGTTCCGTGAAAACCTTGACTTAATTTATTGACTTAACTTGCCTACCTACAAAATCTTACATGTGACTCCGAACGATTGATTTTCGAAAAATCGAAAAGCATCCAAAATACAATAGGGACTTCAGATACGAGTGAAATCGATCCAAAGTGGAAAATAAACATAATCGTGAGACCTGGTCTTTGAAATTCGTCTCCAGTATACCGTCGTCTGCTGGAGGAGCTGTGAAAATGCAGCCTTCGACGAGGATAACTGAGCGTCAAGATTCTGCCATGGATCCTACTTTACATTGGTGTCAGACGTGGGATCTACCGCTTAACGTCGACAATACCGAAAAGAAAGAACCATCGCTGTGGAGAGAGTCGCATTTAACATCGAGAGAATCAACACAACAAAGATGTCAATCAAAGTTTTATACATGTTGTATAAATCTTATATGACTGGAATGTATGACCAAAATAATCAAAATTTTCGTTAGTACCTATAGTAACCATAAACCAATGACGGAATTGCTTTAGGCGCAGTAAATGTCAGTCTATCGCTTT
This sequence comes from Stenopsyche tienmushanensis, assembly GCA_008973525.1. Classification (NCBI taxonomy): domain Eukaryota; kingdom Metazoa; phylum Arthropoda; class Insecta; order Trichoptera; family Stenopsychidae; genus Stenopsyche; species Stenopsyche tienmushanensis. The sequence continues at coordinate 1,771,905 of WACJ01000405.1, forward strand.
TTAGATCCTGTGTGTATATATGTGTCTATACGTAGCATAAAGCAACCACCACATATGTAGCACATCTATTTTATTATATATTACACAACACACAGCTTTGCAACTCTATCTTGCAACATCGTATAAATTTCCTACAATATATTTAAGGTCAACTTCAGACTTCAATGACGGTATCTAATCGAATTTAAATTGGCATATAATATCAGGGGAACAAATTTAAAATCTAACCGCTCTTTCAATGTCCATTGAACGTACAATAACTCCAATTACCGTTTGGTTCGTTGAAAGATGGCGTAAATGCCATCGCAGCATTTTGGATTTTTCCCCGCGCCACATTTCCGTATGATTTATTTATTCAAAATACCCGTACTTTGGGATTTTGAGTCCATCGGATTACCATATGTGGAATTTATGGAACGGTTCGAACAAACATAATTCTTGCAAAGCGCAATGCAAACTTTGGCATAAATCCGCTGTAACGCGGCCGAGGAAAGAATTTTAATAATGGATTATGTACAAGACGACAGCTCGAAGACCGTAAAACATGTCGATATCTTAAGTTGACAACCTACGTAATAAAAAACTACAATGAGGCTATTAGCGAGTGCCAAACAGGAAAACGAGAATGCAAAACACACTTGAAGACATGGGCAATACCATAATATATGCAAGAAATTGCTAACGGGGGTCTGGGGGAACCATTCGCGGTATGAGATGATCGCCTCGAAGATAGGTGACAGTAGTATACGGGTTTCTAGAAGTCAGCCTCGTTACGATGCCGATGAGGAGGAACTTTCTTAAGCGCTTCTTAGAATGGAGCCACCGATTCTGCATAAAAGGATGAATGCACATTATCTGACAACAAGAAATTATGATTATGGGATGCATGCAAATATTACAGTACGGGAGGCAGCTACATTACTTTTGCAATTATTCAATGAAGTTCCTGCACTACAACTTTAGCCACGTCTACCGAAGTCCTAGCCACCTTATATCAAATGTACGCGACGTTTATTTAGCAATAATCAATGTAAACTACTTGTAGACAAAACAACAGCTTTGTATATTTTAATTTAATGCCGGTATATACAATTATTCAGATTTGGAAAATTATCTGCAACGTTGAAAGCTATATAGTACTTACTGATTATAAATATTTTCGACTATCCTAGTTTATTCTAATTTATTCACACACATCTAAAATTCTTATACAATATACCCTACTCTAATAAGATCAATTAAAAATCATCACAGAAAAACACCTTTGTCACTGAAAAATGCTTAATGGAGATTGATTATGCATTATTTTTTGTTTTTAATATATGTATTGATTATAATTTTTTTGTTATGAGATTTAAATTATAACCAAATATCGAACTGTGATTTTGCTGGACGAATGGGTGGGAATGGACGGGCGTCGAATAGAAAGACTTCTCTAAATAATTATTTATACAACACGAGAGAGAAAGATCTGGCTGCAGGAGGGATGACTTCCCGCAGCCAAGGCTAACCGACGACTCTCCCGACTCCCACCTTCTGCGCGTCACTACCCAACTGGCAACGGTGCACGCGCAAGAAGTGATCCGTCGGTATACAGATGCAATGTCTCCGTAGGGCCACAAGAGATGGCGCTGTTAAAATAACACATTGCATCTGAAGAGAGATGGAAGATGTCGTTCAGATTAACAGCGCTAATACGTGGGGATGGTAAATCGCCCACGCTACAAAACATTCAAGTTCGGCCAATGGAAACCGCCCCAACGGATATTCATATTCAGATATGGATATGAACGAGAAAGAGAAGAAGATCTAGAATATGCTCAGAATTCATTTATGCATTAGTATTTTCCATTTGTTAACGGAATTTGTTAGCAAAAAATTGAAGCTGTGTATTGTGTAATATATAATAAAATAGGTGTAGTGGTTGCTTTATGCTACATATAAATAGGTGTTTTTCTTCTTTTGATCCAATTAAAACGCAAACAAAGATCCCCAAAAACAGCAAAATAATTGTTATACTCCTACTACCGAATATAGAACCATTATATTTTACTGTAAGTCTAAGTTTAGCGTCAATGTAGATGACTTCTTTAAGTCTTCATCGACATCGAAAAGTTTATTTTTAATGGAAATTGTTAACTGAAAGAAGAAACTGTGTTTGTGTATTATATAATAAAGTAGGTAAGATACTGGTGTAGCGGTTGCTTTATGTTACGAATAATATATGCGTTTAGACTTTAAGGTATGCGATGAATACGGGGACACTATAAACGGTTTATTTTTGATCAATTGCCGGTTGGAGTTTCACTTTTCGTGACGTTCTAGCTAATTTAACTTAGTTTTACTTCAATAAGAACGTTTGACAGATAACAAATATGATGAAGAATCGCGCATATGCTGCGAATTTGAGCAATACAGAAAGAGCATTCTCGCACAACGAATGCGGAGATAGTGAATCAAAGACAGAGACGGAGAGAGTGTCTTTTGTCTCATCATAAACTCGTATATCGATGGTCAAGTCGCACTGTAAAGGTACCCCTACACGTCTAAATATTGCGAAAAGCGATCCATAGCACTTCATCTATAGCGAGTACAAAATATAGAGTCATCACGTCAATTATCAACAGATGACGACAAAATAAACATAGAAATTATAATGGAATTTGTCCGTATCCGGTTAAAAACCATTAGGTATGGGGCATATAATTCAAGCTTCAACAAATGCGTTATTTTGTTACAAAAATTGAAGACACGCATGTGTATTGTTTATGTTTATGCGAAGAAATTAATGAATATTGTGTGCTATCAACAGTGTTGAGGTTCATTTATTGATATACAAGATTGACACATGCTGCGCAGTCCTGAGAGAAAATTGAATTTGTGTGAACGATAAGCGGTGCATGTATGAATCTAGCATCTACGTTTAGGTCAATTTAATATTAACTCTCTAATAAAAGGGTTAAGTATCGTAGAGAATAAGCGGTAGCCCTGCCTTCAAGCAATCAATGCTTGGTTAAAAATGTTTCGAATGGAATGGATTTAGATTATTTCCGTAAGCTTTTGCATAATATTATATGATTACGCGTTTTTAGACTAGGACGAAAACCTTCAGAGCAAATGAATTGCTCAAGTAGTGACTGTTGACAACTTGTGCTCTCGAAATCAGATCTACAAAACGCAGCCACACCACAGCGTTTCTTCGCCGGAGCAAATACATCATTTCTTGTCATTACCATTAATCAAATAACGGAACGAAATAATAAATTAAGGAACGGTCACAACACCGGCGATTTATTGCGCGACTCGCGGAAATTCGTTATTAAAAATACAGCATAGGAAATTGCACACGATTTGGAAGCAATACGCCGGGACGATTTATCGGCGATACATTTACATAAAATCTTAATTAATACCAACGTATCGTTTGTTAATCTCCATTATATCCCGATAACGGAGCACAACGTCGGCAGTTTCACCTATGCGAGATTTACAATCGGAGCGATGAAGACGCTCGTTAATTTCGGGAGATGGTCGTTAATAACCTTTGGATAATAATATTTATTACTTCGTCAGAGATCGCCTGAATATTCATTAAAATTTATGACACCCCCAAATTAGCGGTTCACATGAAAGATTCTTATTTATTAATATTAAACATGCACATAATTGGCTGTGTTTGTTTAGAGCGGGCGCTCAAAGCAGGTGGATCATAAAATGATGTCGTATTTGCAGACGGTCGTATAGCACGCATTATGGTATTCGAGCACAAAGGCTGAATTTATTATGAAGTTTTGCAGAGGAATCTGTTATAATTGGATGCGTATGGATAGGGTGCACGGCTTCATTGGACCTGCGGTTGAGAGCTTGCTCTGAAGCGATCGATCCTAGTATTATTTAGTCCCGCATGTTTGTCGGCCATTTTGTTCAGTCACAGTAAATTCTTTCGATGGAGAGATCATCGCGCACTCCCATCAACGCTTTTGGATTCTGGGGTATAGTAACTCACCCACATCTTATCCCCCGTCAAGATAGAGCCCAAAAGAGCTCCTCCCTCCTGTGCAAAACGATTCAAAAAAATCCAAGCGCGGTGGTCAAGTGATTTTTTCTGGGCGCTCATCTCGCACACAACTTCTTGTAACCACGTTTTTCCAACACAATAACACCAAGGAGACTTTGAGAAATGTCAGGAAATTCTTCATGAAAATCGTCGAGCATCACACAACGGTCATTTCGTATTTTTTCTTCAATATTTTTGCACCTTGCAACAACCTAACCCACTTCGTGACACATTGTCGACTCATCACATTACTATCATATACTTCCACGAGCTTCCGATTGATATTCACGGCGGTGTTATTCTGCAAAGCTAAAAAAATGGACAGTCGCGCGGTTCTCGCATGGGTATCAGGTAGCCGGAGCGCGCGACGACCTCTCCATTGGAAGAATTTACTGTGACTGAACAAAATGGCCGAAAAACACGTGGGAACAAACAAACTGTCCGTTAGGATCCTCTTTGCCTATCAGGTGTGCTAGCTTCGAAACAAATAAAAAATCCTGGAAATCGAAATCTAAAATGAACCAAAATAAATTTATAAAAAAATAAGTTTAGGTGCGAAAATGCCAATTTTAGATCCCTTGGAACACTTTTTGAGACACGTTTTGAAATAAATCTGTGGCCGTTAACACAAAATAATACGAATATGTTTTTTCTTGAACAATTGGCCAATTGGCCTTCCGTTCTTCTTTCGCGCATCGAACAGGAAGTATTCTCTAGATTACTTTATTCACACGAGAGAGAGAGATCTGGCTGCGTGAAGGATGTCCTCCCGCAGTCAAGGCTAACCGATGAGTCTTCCCGACTCTTGCCTCCTGCGCGTCACTATCCAAACGGGAACGGTGCACGCGCAAGAAGCGATCGGTCGGTATTGTAGGTACAACGTCCCCGCAGCGCCACAGAAGATGGCGCTGTTAAAATAGCGCATTGCGTCTAAAGAGAGACGGAAGATGTCGCTGCTAGTCTGGCGAATTAAATCTGCTCAGACTAACAGCGCTATCGCATGAGGCGCCATTGCCCTATTGTTTGACATCTCTGTTCTAGAAGACCCTCGTACTTTCATACCCCTCGTATGCCTCTATACTCAGAGAGAGTATGCCCGCATATGTTGCGCGCAGCGCTCCATTACGCTTTATTTTTAATGCCGCGTTTCATTGGCGGCGACGATGTTGTACGCATGCGCGGAGATCAGTTTGCAACCCATTTTTGTGGAGAAAAAAAATTAACTCGATATCTTCAAGAGCGTCTTCTTTCTACCATTTTTGACGCCAGCCGAAAAGCGATAATCGCCCTCATTAACCACAATTTGATGTTATATTATTTAATTTCACCAGAATATTGTTTTTTGATTTTCAGAAGGACAGATAATTTTTTGTGATCCTAATTCAACATTTTGCCTAACCCTCACCAGAAAATATTGTTTGTGGGTTTGTTTAATATGTTCTTAGAACAGACCAACGTACAGGATGCGGCAGGGAAACTTCCTTATTTGAAATACGTATCCTTGTGCAACAATTATTCAGAGAAGAGTGTGTTGGCACTCATTCGACAGAATAAGATCTAACATTTTTTCATATGTAGTTTCCCTGCTGCAACTTGTATATATATATTTTATTCAAGTTAAGAAAGGATTATTATAAATATAAAAAAATCTTACAAAGAAACATCTACAAAAATACTATGTTTTATGTAAAAATACAAAAAATAAGATTTGAAATTTAATTAAATATATGCTCAACCTTTCACATTTTAGATAGTATTGTTTATTGCGAAGTAATTAAAACACAGAAAAAATAAAATTATCGATAAAATATCATATCCTTATAATTCTAAAAAAATTACATTTAATGAGTCGCTCACTATATTCGATAGCATATCTTCTGACCCCAAGTTTAAGTGTATAATGGGAAAATACGTTGTTATTCCAATATAACGATAAAAAATATTATTTAGAAATTGGAAAAATCAAGATGAATAGAAATATACTATTAAATCAAATAAATTTAAATACAATACTGAGGCTATGAATGCTTAAGGTGCCACACATAGACGAAAGTCCTCTTCATGTCCAAAAAACGCAGCCAAACAGGATTTAAATTTCGTTGAACTATTTTAATATCATGCATTCTGTTAGATAATTGTTATGGTCATACATTGATTAAAAACATTTCGATAAAATGTATCAGGGATTGTGTAATGTGGCTGTTGATAACCTCAGTGTTATCCACAATAGTGATATCATATAATTTGCAAATTAAAAACGGATGGCGAAGAAGTAAGTTTCGGACTGGTGCTCATTCGATTTGCATCATGTTTAAGTTGGCAATTTTACTATTGTGCGTTGTCACATGCCATGCTGATCTACAAGAAGACTTCGAAACAGTTCTGAACGATGCTAGCAGTTTTAAATGTGATGTACCACAACCGAGAGCAGTGTCGGTAGAGACTTTCACACCAAAAGGCGAAATATTCTTTCCTTTTCATGTGGTGCTTCACCGATGCGACGGTTCTGGAACATGTTTTAATAATTCTTTCTGTGAGGTCAAACAGATTGAAACCGTTTCACTGATGATGAGAAAACTGAATGATAACCATACAATTGAGTACCAATCCTTCGATGTCACTAATCATACAAGTTGTCAATGTAAACATTTTTGAAACAATGTAAATATTTTTGCAAAATAAACTAAATCACAATGAGATTTATTATTGTTTGAATTTCCTTAATGTCTTGTTATTTATTACAAATCATCATGAAGATTATGCGATGTTTAGATCCCTGCGTTACAGTGGCTCCCGCTTCGGCTCACCCAGATGACGTCCAATGCCAAAACGTCACCTGTGTGTTCGAACTGATGCACCCGTTCTTACTCTGCGCGTTAATTAATGTGGCTAGGGATAAGTGATGAATTGTGATTGTATTCGTTGATTCGCTGTTAATTTGAAATATAGATTATTCCGATGAGTTCTATGTTGAGTGTGAATTGATATATTTATATTTTGCATTGTTTTTAAACGTGTAAGTGTCGAATTTTGCAAATTTTTGACAAAATTACAACGGAAAAAATTACAAACCATAACAGACAAATTATAAATATATATTTTGTTTATTTTAACGTGGAAAGATCGGAATTGTCGTGAAAGCTTTTTAAAGAAAATAAATTTATTTAAAATCGACTAAACCCGGCTACCTACGCCGCTTAACAACTTACTCGTACCACCGAGCGGGTGATGATTCTCGAAGAATCGAAACATCCTGCAGTGGGTTCAATAGTTTAGAGAAGAATCCAAAATATAGTAGGCAGGTTGGATACGAGTATGAAAAAATACGGTGAACTAGCTTTCGGGAGAATTCGATTGGAATTCAATTCGAGCCTGAATTCAATCGCAATTCAGTTAGAGATGGGGTTCGGTCTGGAGTCCCTCGAAAGCGCCGTCTACGCCTCGTAATCGCCTCCAATCCGAAGTAGAAATTAAACATAGTCATGAAAATCTGGTCTTTGAAATTCTCCCTCTACTGAGTCCTTGTCGACATTATCAATGATGTGGCAGCTGTGAGTTTGGAAAATCTCACCCTATGGATACCATCATCTGCCGAAGGGATTGTGGGAGTGCAGCCTACGACGAGGAAAACCAGGCTCCTAAGATTTGTCCAGGGGCCTACGTTACACTAGAAATTGTCGTATATAAATCTGTAGTGTGGGTGATTTATTATCCCCACGTAGAAGCGCTGTCAACAGCGACATCTTCCATCTCTCTTCAGGTGCCATGTATTATTTTAACAGCGCCATCTCTTGTGGCCCTGCGGAGACATTAAACCTGCTTTGTACTCACATGATTGATGGAAGTTAAAATGATGTTTCTTAGTTGGCACCTTATGTACGAGTAAACTTTTTGCGCGTTTGTGCATATTTTTTAAAAATAGTTTTTAGCCACTCTATGTATTGGGAAGGCGCTCATTTAAAAAAAAAATAGCTAAGCAAATATTAATATGCTTCCCGTACGTAATGTGTTAATGCAAAAAAAAAAGCCGCCCTTATATTATACTCTGATTCTGATTAAGAAATTTGAGTATTTATAAATGCAACACGAACTTTTAGGCTGCACAGAAGCAATGATAAATCAGATTTTCGATCAAATACATCTCCTTCAATTGCCAATAGTAAGTAGTCAATTATGGGAAGATGTTACCAATAATGATAGTTATTGCCCAAATACACTTTTTTCTACTGGCTAAAAATTAATAAGAGCTCAAATTCTGCAACGTGTATTGCAACATTCCAATTTTTTCAATTGATTTCTATCGAAGAATTGATCAATAAACTTATATCGGTAACAAATATCTAAGTAGCTATAATAATGTGTGACGTGTTCCACCTGACGCGTGGGGGTCGCAATAGAGTCCGTAGACGATGGTCCCGACCGATGAGTCGGCTGCGATGAACGACGGAACACGTTTATGATTTCATTCGTTCGGTGATAGAGGTCGAAATGAGGCAGATGCATAATCTGCCGCTATTTTATAATTCGCTACTGATGTAATGATACTTCATGGGAGGTCGGGAGTGGCGCCATCGTCTGAGTAACCCTACTTTGCAGAAATATATTATTGAAAATAGAAAATCCGAAACTGACAAGGTTATAATTTTCCCAGTATTTCTTTCCGCGATCCATATATATGAAACAATGTTATAAACAATTTGGAACACTACAACGGCGAATACACAGTTAAAATCGAATTTTATTAACATAAATAATTTTGATCGCTTTATAAACCATTGTTAAGTAACAATAACATTCGATATATGGCTTATCAAACATGGCCTTTGTACCATCAAAATATTGATTAGAAAAAGTGACAACTCAAAACATATTCACAACGAAGATAATTGGTAGTCTTGAATCAACCATTCTGGATCAAATTAAGTTTTCATCATGTTTAAAGCGATACTTTTAATAGTGTGCTTCGTCGCTTGCTATGCAGATGAAAGTGATGATTGGATGGACATTTTTGAAAAAGCTATCAATTTTGATTGCGATGTTCCAAAAGCGACAGCAGTGCCGGTAGAGACTTTATTCGACGCACATCCCGATGGACTATATTCACCACCCCAAGTGGTGCTTTATCGTTGCACAGGTACCGGAGCATGCCTTGATTATCCTTCATCGTGCGAACCCAAAAAAACTGAAAGTGTTTCGATAGTGCTGAAAAATTTCACCAAAGATCCGTCATCTCTAGATTTTAAATACGTGTCATTCGAAGCCAGTAATCACACAAGTTGTCAGTGTAAAAAAAAAACTGAAAGCCTTTGTAACCATTTTATTGTCGAATAAATCACTTATATTAAAAAAAACGACTATCATTTAAGCGCTACAACAGGACTAATGGATTTTCAGTTTAATCCTTAGAGTGCTAAAATATAATATATCTTTGATTGTGTAACCAATGAGGACTACAAACAACGATTGCTATTGGATCATTGATTATTTAAAAATTCGTCAGGGTATCAGTGCTTATATGCAAGTTTATAGTGCATCTTGCTTATACGTTAGCGCAATCAAACTTCCGTTTGTCTTGAGCTGGAGATTCTCCGAGTCAGTTTGATTATTTTATGGTCAATTTAACCCCTAAAGGAGGACTATCTCAGGGCCTGAGACTACCCCTCCACTTATTCGAAAGAGCACTTTTGTACATTGAGCTCGGAGACAGACAGAGACAGAGAGAGAACGTAGCGCAGCTCGGGAGACAGAGACGGAGAGCTTCCCCGCATACATCGCACGATTGTATAGATCATTAGCCTAAATTTATCGACTGACAATGATTTCGATTTCAAGTGTGTTTACGCAAAGAAATTACCGAATATTGTGTGCTATTGATAGTATTCGTTTATTTAATTGCTTGCTATTCGTCGCTGCTTGTTGAATGAGTCTTTGTTCAATTATCATGTCCTTCTAAAGCAGGAGCAAATGAATCGATTTTAAGTGTAGTGTTTATGTAAAGAAATGACGTGGTCTTGTATGCTATCAACAGTGCTTATTTACAATTGACTCTGCCTCGAATTGAAGATTGTATTACGCAATATATTTGTCTTTGTCTCGAAATACAGTCTCCTGTCAGATCCAGATTTAACGAGGGCCATCTTAGGTCAGTTTTAAAAGTAATTACTGTTAGTAATATTTCCCCCAAAATAGGAACGATAGAAGTAGAGAAGAAATGTCATTGTCAGGAAGAAAACATTAAATGGTCCATGTGCTGCTGTAATCTAAACTTTTTTTTATCCTGTTAATTGTCCTATTCAATTAACATTTCAGATAGTATTGTCATCAAGTAATTATTGTGTATTTTGTTTAGGTTATCGCTTCTTACATATCTGCTATGCATCCAGGCTAGGATTCCCAGATTTCAATTTGTTTCTTATTGTTTTGGACTCCGAGCTGGGACTCAACACACTTCCAGCTAATAAGTTTCAAGTTGACCTGTTAAGGAAGTTCCTTTTCAATAACGCAATATACAGTGGGCGCGCACATTTTCGTTATGACGTATATATACGTCCCGCCCACCTGGCATAAGTTCATATTGTTAATTTTTTTAACGATGCTTAGAATTTATAAAAAAAACAAAGAAACATATATTTATTTATGTATTTAGATATATAAACTTATAGATAAGTTAACAAACACAAAACAATAAACAAAAGTACATGCGTTTGAAAATGCCTTTCAACTAAGCGTGAGGGTATAGGTGTAATGCTGTTTTTTTATGGGACGTATTAGCTTTTTATTATGTTGTCTGAAATGAGCATCAAAACGTCTTTTTTGTCCTTCCATTTTAAAACTATAAGTTGAAAGCTAAAAAATGCTACTAGTTTACTAAGTACACGTCCACTCCAACACAATAGCGAAGTGCAACTAATTTGCTACCTATCTTAAATTCATGTCAAAACATGTATCGACAACTCACACGTTCATTAAACAAAACAAAAAAGTCCCGCTCGCTTTAGGACTCAACATATATTTCGAGGACGTATATATACGTCCTAACCAATTCCGATACAGTTTACGTTGGACGTATATATACGTCCCGGCCAGGATATTAACAGGTTAATATCCTTTCGTGTAATAAATTATATCATTATAACAAACAAAATAATAAATAACAAACCTGTTTAAAAAAGTAAATTTTTGACTTCATTTTTTTTTTAGATATTTCAAAATAAAATTTTCACATAAATCTGGTAGGGATAATAGATAAGGTTCGTAGTAAATCAGTTAATTAAAACTTTAGATATCATGTAAAAAAGTAGTTTCGAGAAAGTAGCATTCAAAGATTTAATTTTGGTTAACCAGCTTCAACCATAAAAGATAAATCAATATCATAATTTAAAACGGTCTTCAATTCAAATAAAGAATTTATTAAACATCAGAATCTACAATTTGGATATTAATTTAAAGCACAATAATTTTGTTTTATGAATTTGAGTAGACTGTTCAAAAAAGTCGTCGTTGACCTGGACGATGGCGTTGCGTAATGTATGGAATATGTCGCATGCTCGAATGTGACAAGAGCTAAAAAAACAGATTTTAACGATTTTTAAACTGTTCAAAAAATGTATGTAGATCATATTGATTGAAAAAGCCACAATTGGACGTATCATAACTGTAGGTCGGTGAGTATAGGGTTTCAGAATTATTGAAAAAAATCAGTTAAGGCTCGCGTTTCTTTACAAAACACATAACGAGCCAATCTGTCGGTGGAAAACAATCCGGTCCAATTAAAATCGTTACAAAGAGGCTGAAGAGCTTCGTAACATTGATCGTCGGCTTCGAATGTTAATGGTCTTGCTTCGTTTTATGAGGGTCTCCCAATGGATGCAGCGGCAAGTCGGATGATTGGTCCGCAAAAGCAGTGCAAATACATTTCTCCGTTTAATAAATATCTCAATTACCACGGAGACGGGATTATGTGCACGAGGATAAGCAATAAATAAAACAAGAGCTGCACCGAGTGCATGACCGTTGCAGGCCGAGGGCACTTAGCTGCATAGCAAAGATAAAGATCGAGCTGGAGTTGCGTCTGTTCATCAGCCGACGAGTTAACCGATGCATAAGGAAGATCCTTCTTCCAGATAGCTGCCTCTTCGTTCTCAATCGCCCAACACCGGGACGCTCATTTCGACATTTTGCCACAACCTAGTCAACAATCGCTATATCTGTATATTGCCTGTGCAATTGAAAATATTCCCGAAGCTTTTATCCAGTCGCTCTTCGTTTCCAACACCCTTGACAAGTTGAATGACACGATCCATCAAATTAATGTCCAATAAATGTTGGCATAACGTGTTAGATCCTTTAGATTTTTACCATAAAATAATGGGCTTACATCCAGATTCGCTATCCTGATTTCTTGAATCTGAAAGAGTCAATACTGAGGGAGGTAATAAATTCGTGAATATTTGCTTAGTAGGGCAAATTGGCTTGAACGTTACGAATGGTGAAACTCCAAGCTGCAATTGATCGAAAGAGAGGGAGAATCATTTATAGTGAGTCCGTCTCCGTCGCATATATCATAGACGCTACGCGCATGCGCTGTGCCGCATCTATCGTCTCTGTCTATATGTAGCATAAAAGCACCACTACATCAGCAGCGCGCCTATTTTATTATATAATACACAATACATAGCGCAAATTTTTATCTAACAATTGCCATAATCAAATGTATGGAATTTGATGATGTCTTGTGATTATAAGGGTTGCGGAACAAACAGACTGTCTATTCTTTCTGGGGAGTCTTGCCTACTAGTCGTGATAATTGTTGGTGTACAAACTTCATTTGCCGCCATGTGTTAATTTCGCGCTACGGTTGCATCAACTGGAAGCCTCTGCCTTGTGATCGTCGCCATATCACAAAGGGTAAATAAATTTGAGCATTGAAAGTTCATAGTGTTTTAATGGTTCCCCTTTCCTTTTGAGGATTCCTCCTTTTCGATGTGATCAAATGATCGGTTGGAGTTATAGAATCACCCCCTCTACCGAGGTAAAATACGGATTTCCGTCGCTTATGCTGCGAGTCCGTCTCGAGGCTGCGGAGCCCCATCGCTACTGATACAGGTTTACGCCACCGTCTTTCTTGTCGAGGCTCTTCAGGCCAGGACAAGCAACTATGGGCATTATAATCTCTAATGGGTGTACAAAATATACGTTTAGCATAAACAGAATGCTGAAATACTTGCGTACAATCACCCAAAAAAAAATTATCTTTTCGGATAAAGAGAAATTCAACTAAAGTTTAGCCCATTGGTGAGTAATCGCGCATATGTGCGTCGGGACTCGAATGTTACGGAGATAAGTGAATCGGGGGGCTAAGGGGCCTCAAATTTAAATATATAAACATAAATATATAGACGTTGAATTACGTTATGCGTTGTATCTGCATATATTTAATATTGTGTGTTATAGTTTTATATACAATTATTCCTAAACTTAATGAAAATATTTGGCGTTTATTGAGAGTTTATTAAAAATTTTCCATATCATAGCATTTTCAATTGATAACAGACGCAGAGTTGGTCGATGCTGCTCTTTTCCTCGTTTGCAAATGCAGACCGATTGAGCTCTTACATAAGATATCATCGACCTACATGTTACATATCTTATTAACGATTATAAATAGTTTTTGTGTCGCAGTGTTGACTTAGCTACTCGGGATTACTAGGAATTGCGACATGGGCAATAGCACTGAATTAATCGTTTTTTTCCAGCATTGAAACATTGCCGCACACCGAGAGAGACTCGGTCATTATCTTCATTCGCGATCGGCGGCCATGCCTGAATAATTAAGCGGCCTCGAGGATATGTGGTCATAAATACACTTCCAGTGTCTACGCTCTGATGTATGTGCTCTAGACTGAAGTATCCGAGCAAAAAATCCAGCTCGATAGACAGATCTGCTTTCGATCGGATCGATAGGCCATGTGCGTTCCCTCATGCCTGTCCAATCGGAAAATACCGTTGGGAAAGGATGGGATTTGAATTATGACGAGGAAGGAGTCCATCAGCCATGGCTGGAGATCATCGCTTCATTGATAGACTAAAGATGAAGTGATCCAATCAGGTTGCGTTGTGAATTCATTACGAGACCTTGTGCTTTAAACCCTCGACAGCTGAGTTGAAGCCGTGGCTGAAGTGTTGGATGGATGGATGATGGACGGACAGAATGAGAGTATTTACGGGGGGAATTCAAATATAACCCGGATTTTCGCCGTACAAATTTATTAGTGATATTAGATGTATCGATAAGTCCTTGCCGATTTTGTTGGACGTGTGTTTGAACTGACCAACATCACGTTCAGCATTATATACTGCTGTTTTTCGATCAGGGCTTGAACATCACGTTTGGTGGGATATTCAAGGAATTTATTCATTATGGATTTATGAAATCTGGCGAAACAATAACTGCAGATGTGTATTATTAGCAATTGGAAAAGGCGAACCAAAAATTGAGAACCAAAATGTTGAGAATTAATCAGGAACAATTTAGTGATTCCACACGACAATGCACGACCCCATAAAGCGAAGAAGACGACTAAAAGTATCAGGGAATTAAAATGGGAAGAACTTCCACACCCTCCATATTCAAGGCATTCAAGGTATTTCATTGATTGATTTTCCACATGATAGAAAGACGATGAATGCGGCCCACTAATGTCAGCTACTAGATGACGCTAAGGCTGTTTAAATGAAAACGTATAATTACGCGTTGCGCAACAGAGGATGCTATTTCATGCCTTCTTTTTTCAGTCACGGGATCAAGAAGCTTCGTATACGAACTATGAAGAAAAATAAGATAATCCATTTGTATTTTTATATATCACTCCGAAATTCCGTTAGTTATAAATGAATCTCCCTCGTAAAAAATGTTCAGTATTTGACAGTATTCTAAATGGCATCATCATGTTGTAAGTCCACGAGCATTTATGCAGTCTATAAAGACCTGATTGATATTATCTGCCACCTGAACTGGTTTTCAAGTCTTGTACTCCGATTTACGAGCGAGAGCTTTGGGCCGATTTTTGCATCGTATGCATTACATGCGATTGTGATTTTGTTGGTGCTTTTCCTAAAACTGAGAGTTCGAATGTGCGGCAAATCATACGTAATGATCTTCTCGAAGTGTTGATAAAATCTTAGAAAAAATCTTTTAATAGATTTGTCCCAAATTTCGCGAACGTCATAGCAACAAACGTGGCACGCAATACACTTGTGATCAAAGACGACTTCAAAATATTCCATCGATATAATTTGGGTAGTTATTGTCAATTTGGCATGATGATGTTCTTAAATTCATCTTCTGTACTAAAGCAGGGCTTGCCAATTTTTCTTGAATGATTGATTTATTTGATTTGGAAACAAGATTATTTTAAACAATATGGTAAATTGACTTCAACGTAACGAAAAGTGGAACTTTAACGGCAGTTGAAAGGCTCTTTTGTGTATGTTTATACGGAGCATTAAGCGACCACTAGAACAGTAGATTATCTAGTTTATTATATATTACACAAATACAGCTTCATTACAAACACAGATATATAATGAACTAAATTTAATCAATTAAATTTTCTAAATTAAACGAAGAAAAATATCTGCCTATGATTGATTTTATTTGACCAACATCATGATGTTCATTTGTCAAACTTGCACATAAACATTTATGTATGCTTGCACATTATATAGCATGAAAGATCAATCCAAGTTGTTTGAATACACGGATTTTTTTGTTGTTGTTGTAAATTATTGCCATTATCTTGTAAAGCATATGCATGTAGAAACATAGAATGGTAGACAAACTAAATATTGATAATTCTAAGAAATCAGGACGTGCTTATAGTGTAAAAGTCTATGGACTATTCAAACAGTAAAATCGAGTCTTGAATAATAAATCCGTCCAATCATGCATACATATGATATTAAAATTTGAGCATACTTCGTAGAGAACCTGCATAATCAAAGTGGTAAGAAAATGCTCCAAATATTTCGATCCGATCAATTATATATTAGGTTGTATCACATAAACGTTCGGAATTCGTAAGTTGGTATTAAAACTTTTACAAAATATAACTTATCCTAATCAAATTAATGTCCATTAGCTTTAACAGTTTTTTATCAATTATTTAATCCAATTTTATAAAAGATCCCACTTTAAGAATCAATAAATTTTCGAACCTTTGAATTGCTTCGTTCTGATTTCAGATCTTTTTATATCTTAAAAAGTATTCAAATCTATTGGATAAGGTGGATGTGTTAAAAATTCGTAATATAAAGTGGTCCATGCTTATTTTTAAGAATTGACTGCTTCATTTTTAGTTTTTGGTGCATATTTTCGATTCTACGACACTTTCGATTCAGCCCTAATGGTTTCCCCTTGATTTTAAGAAAGAATAAGTGTTTTGCCATCATTCGTTCACCAAAAGGTAGCCATGAGCTTTTTTGATGAGCTGAAAGCTTTGGTAAGTCCCTTGAGATTAATCGGTATTCAAACTCTGCTCAGATATTCTCCTGTTGTTGAATAAAATCCATTTTTCAACAATTTGTGCGACATTGAAGCGATATGACGAAAAATAGACGTGTCACTAACATCTAAGTAACAAGTGAGTGCCCAAACTGGTGTATGTGAATTAGTTTCCACTATGGCTTTCAAATCTTCATCTCAATCATGATTGATCTTCGACTAACTGAATTTCCGAATCTTCATGTGTAACTATGTAATGGTTATTAAGATAATAAAAGATGAGCAATCGAAACCGTTTAATACATTCAATACAATCACTCAATATGTTTGTAGGATGACATATAGTTGGTGCCACTATTGACAAATCCATCTAATTTTTAGAAACTATTAATCTTCCATCTGACGTTTAATTCACACGTTACAATGGTTCTAATCACGCTACTTTTGTCATTTTCAAAACAATGAAAAAATCTCCGTATAAACGAAAACCCACTGAAAATAACAGAAAGCATAAAAACAGTTAAAAACAGTTTCAATTGGGTACCGCGTTTGCTCACAATCGATCAATAAGAACAACGCGTCCACAATTCCGAGCGCTGTTTAGAGCTGTCTCAGCTCAATAAAAAAAAAACCATGCGGTATTTGACAATAGATGGATCTGTAACGTTGAGGCGGGAGCAGAGTCCCCGGGCGGCTCCCCGCTCCCACGTGCTCTTCGGGATGACCACACTAACGTACGGGTTTGTTCTTTCGGGTCATGATGTAGCTAGACAGATGGACTCTCTTCTCAGATAGCTCTTTATTCAATACGAGAGAGAGATCTGGCTGCACGGGGGGCGACCTCCTGCAGCCAAGGCTAACCGACGACTCTTCCCGACTGCGCGTCACCCCCCAACCGGCAACAGTGCACAAAAAGTGTTTGGTCGGTATGCAGGTGCAATGTCTCCGCAGGGCCACAAGAGATGGCGCTGTTAAAATAACACATTGCACCTGAAGAGAGACGGAAGATGTCACTGTTAATCTGAAGAATTAAATCTGCTCATACTACAGATGACATACATACAAAATGACCCCAAATGAAGAAGAAAAAAGTGCTCTTTCACCAAGGTATGTATCAATATTGAAGGAGACTGTTGATGAATATGGTCCAATTTTGCCTAAAAGTTGTTTTATTACTCATACTACAAACTTATTGAGCAGTGTGTTAATGTAAAAATCTTTGTAAGTTATGATAGCCAAAATTTGTATAATAGATGGTAATGTATTTGAAATTATATTTTATTGCATATACATAGGATTTGTAGTGATTCAGAATTTGTACGGATAATCAAGTCGTCCAGCATTCGCAGATCAGAGCAGCATTGAAACGCAGGCACACCGCATACGTTGATGATGTCTGAAATTGTTGCGAACATAATAGGACGATACGAAATAAGATATAATTGTGGAATTCAGACGGGCAGGTTGCCATGGAGAATTAGAGAACTGAGACTACGCCGAGGGCCCCCCGGGGAGATGTCTTTGCCGGAGGACGCCATTTGACTTGGTAATTTCTCCACCGAAGACATTCTGTTTGAGATACTGATAAGCCGACCCAGCTAATGCCGGCTAACTCGGAATATGCGGTAAATTATTGTCGACGAACTTATATTTATTCATTTATTATTGTAATTTTATCGTCGATTCACCGCAGGATCGAGGATTTTATTATTCATCCAGGGAAACGACCGAATCCATTGACGTTTTTGAGATATCCCGCTTTCGCAGACAACGGCGCGCATCAAATCGAATCATTCGCAGTGTTGATCGCACGTTAAAAATATATAAAGACTTACAAACGACAGTTTGATACCGGGGCATCTGTCAAAAGTTTGACGTTTATCAAATTCAATTGAGGTCGCGAGTGTTGCCAGTGCGAAAAATATTTGGAGCGATTTAAATACGCTCAATTATATTCATACGCATCGATTTATATAAATCAATTCAACGGTCGTAATAAATACATTAAAACAATTATTTAAGCTCATATTAATATATTTAAAGAGTTGGTTTTAAATATACAAATTTGTCGAAGTAATTGTGCGATTTAAATTCAAGTCTTTAAAATGATGGTCGATATTTGGCGCATCTCGACAAACGTCAAATGCAATCATATGTGCCCAATAACCGAATGACGTTTTGAATGGAATAAATATTATGACAAAATAGCTTCAATGTACATATAACATAAGAACTATTTTTGATTGTAAATGCCTTTTAAAATAGAAATGCGTTAATAATCGTATCATAAATACTGATCGACATGCAAGCCTATTGACATTTCGTTGATGTTTATGACGATCCATTTAAAAAAAAAATCTCAGTATAATAACGATAATTTTCATAGATTTATTTGTGGAAATCTGTTATTATCTATTTATATGACATTTAGATGCAACGTAAATGAGTATATGTAATAAGTCAAAATGAACATGGAAAACTTTATATAATGTGATTAAACTTATTTTAATTGATTATTAATTAAATAAAGCCAAATATAAAAAATAATACAATTAAATTATTTATTAAATTCTTATTAGCCCGTTGATGAGTAAACGCGCATATATGCGTTCTGATACAGAAGTTCTCGCACGTTGAGTGCGGAGATTAGTAAATCGGAGACAGAGATGGAGAGAGTGTCTTGCGTATCATTATTGTCGATCGATGATATGGTCGTTGAATGTCATGATGGACATTTTAAATCACAGGTCCAAGCATACAATCCACAAACAATTGATTCTCTTAAAGTCAACGTAACGAACGCCATCCAGCAAATGCAGCTAGATTTGTGCATCAAAGCATTGAAAATCGGACCTCCCGAATATGTGTCACCAAGCAAAACCTACGGCAGACATTTGAATGACATTATATTCAGATCAATATGCGCCAACATGATGCATCCGTTGCAACGTTTCGCAAAATAAATCTGCATACAAACAATGGTTATGCTATTTCAAAAACCTTCTCAGATACAAATTCCAATAACTCGCTAAAGTTTCATTTCAATCGGATGAATGGTAAAGGAATGCATACTTAGCAAACAAACTTACTTCATTCTATATAAATGTCCAAATGGTTTCAGATTTAATAATTTTAATGTGATTATTAATATACATACAAGCTACGTTGCTTACGTGATTGTACAGATCATAGAAAATGCCACAAAAGGCCCTGAAAGAGGATGGAGTGGACATAAGGTATGTATGCTCAATCCGTCCGCTTTTCGGACCGCTGATGTGACGATCAGATAACTTAGTATATATTATAAAAACGGACAGAGTTGTACAAGTTGTACAAAATGCTGTACATCACATATTGACTGAAAATTTGAACATGAGAAAGTTGTGCGCAAGATGAGTACCGCGTTTGCTCACAATGGAACAAAAACAGCGTCGTGATGATGTTTCAATTGAGTATTTGACGATGTTTCACGGCAATAAGGTTGAATTTCGGCATCAATGCAGGATGAAATATGGGTCCATCGCGTCACATCTGAGACAAAGGAACATGGGGACCCTGACTCAAGCTGTTTATTGGTCTCGCTATTCGAGATCATGCTAACCCGCTTAACAAAAGTGCACAGCAAGGTGCAAAACCTAAATTTAATGTCCATTTATGCAAAGACATGCTTATTCCCAACTTCAAGTGGCCATATGCGTTCTGATCACGCGGGAGAAATTAGTTAGATTAAAAGCCTTCTGTGATCGTACAGATCATAGAAGACCCTGGGTACAAATGTATCTCTGAAAATGCTCCAAAAAGTCCTAAAAGAGGACGGAGTGGCCACAACAAGGTCTGTGTATCCAAACGGTCCGCTTTTCAGACCGCTGACATGACGAATGAACGCCTCAGCGCCATGTGTCAGCTTCATTATTGAACAATTAGTGTATTGTAAAATCTGTGCACGATGGGTACCACACCATACACCTCCTTATTCCCCCGATTAACAGTGACTATGTTGAAAAATAAATGTATGTACTTTTTGTCCAATCTTGCTATTTGTTTTAGTTGGCGCTTTATAAGCATGTGTGCATTAGTTTTCAGCCCATCTTCGCACATATTAGAGTGTCCCATAAGTTTCTTTCGTTTTCTTAATTAATTATTGTTATGTTAACTATTAATGAAATATTTATACATCGATTTTTTGAAGATTGCCAATGTGTCATTGTGAGTTCATAGAAATTGCTGATGGAAGAACTTAGTAGGCGGTCTGTTAGGTAGCAACATGAAGAATTTACTCAATAATTAAATCATAAAAATAACACAAACACTGAAGAATTGCTTTAGTGGTTATTTCCTTGATTGGACATACGCTGAGCAATAATACAAACCCGTCGTCATAAAAATTAATCAACAGTAAAGATATCATAAAATTTACAACATCGAGCCGCTACTACTTAGCACAAATGCGCGAACTCCTACAATTGACTCCCAAAAATCCCGAACTCGCGAGGAGCAATCAAATAGCTCTTCATTCCCCCCAGAATTTCACCATAGATCGATTCTCAACACGTGAGAATTTATCGATACGTTTTTTATTGGGGCCCAGCGGTCAAGGCGATTCAATCATTTCGATGGGAAATTTTTTGCCCGATCCAAACCATAAGTCAAAGCCCAATATTAATTAATTAACTAATACAATATCGTGAAAATCCCATCTTCCTCCCACGTACGTTTATGCTAATTCTTAATACGCAATTAATCGGAGCTTTCGACAGGCGAATCGAGGCGTTTACTTTAGATTTATGTAATTTGGGTCGATGAAAATTAATTTGGATCGTGGGCGTCCTGTGATTATCGTCAAATTATGCTACATTAATAACAAATCCGATCGCAAATCTGCCAACGGATATAAGAAAGAGGCTGAAATTGCATGGATGAGGCTGTAAAATGTGCCGGATGTTGCACACAAATGATGAGAAGCCATGTTTTTGCATGGATTTCAAAAAAACATGTTGCAGAAGAAGATTGAATACCATGATGAAAGACACAAATGTGATGTTATCATGAAATTGATTATGACCTTAAAAACATTGTACTTAATATTGCAATACTTCAATTGAGTTCGCTATAACTTTAGCAACATCTATCGATGTCCTATCCACCTTGTATCGAATGTAGACGACGTTCATTTAACAATAATACACGTAAACTACTTGTAGACAAAAATGCAGCTTTGTAGATTTTATTTTAATGCCGGTATGTATACAAGTTTTAGCAAATTGTTATTCATTTCCGCAATGTTGAAAGCTTGGTAGATAGTAAATTTCCAGATTTACATGTTTAAAAAATGGCATTAAACAAAATGTTTACTGCCCATTTTATAAAGATATTGACAATAAGAACATAAATATATGATCTATTCGTCTGAAATAACGATATCTATTGCTTCTTGGGCGTGCGCCGTTGTCGGTTCGTTGGTGGTGCACAGGAGGTGGGAGTCTTCGGATAACTGGGAAGACATCCTTCCCGCGGCCAGATATCTCTTTCCATTCTACTGCTCGGCTCCATTACGACCCAATATGAAAACGAATTGAATTTTCTGAAATATTTTAACAGTGTAGCGTGGGCGATTTACCATCACCACGTAGTAGCGCTATCAATCTGAGCAGATTTAATTCGCTAGATTAACAGCGAAATCTTCCATCTCTCTTCAGGTGCAATGTGTTATTTTAACAGCGCCATCTCTTGTTGCCCTGTGGAGACATTGCACCTTGCACATTGTACCGATCACTTCTTGCATGTGCACCGTTTCTGGTTGGATTGATGGAGGACGGGTGGATTGTCGGTTAGCCTTTGCTGCGGGAAGTCGTCCCTCCTGCAGCCAAATCTCTCGTTCTTTCGTGTGTAATAAATAGTTAAAGGAATAAATAACAGATCCACGTGTTAGCGCAGCCATCCAGACCAGCACGTGGGGGGCGGGCGACTAATAAAAAATAAAATATACTCTTAATATACCAACATTGGTGGTAAAAGTTAAGAAGTCTCTGAAGAATGATGAATGTTTGTCGGTTGTTGTGCAGTCGGTTTGCTACGTATACATTCCTATACCGTTTATCTGATTGCAATGAAACATTGGGAAGTTATCGTGCGTACCTTCGTGAATATTATAGAATTAGCACAAGCATTGTTCGTTTGCAGAATTTGTTTTGCGAGATGTTTAACGGATGCACCATGTTTGCGCATATTGGTCTGATGAAATGAAGTGGGCTGCGAGGTGTGGCGGGGAGAGGGAAACAGTCGATTTTTGAGGTAAAAGAAAATGTACGCAAACTTTTGAATTCTAATCTCTCGGCCGGTGCTACGCATGCTCCACAGCAATACACCGGGTAACTGTACTACTGCGATTCTTTTCAAATAATTATTAAACATGTTTGGCATTGCAACGCATGCCGGGTACTTACTAGTCTTAAATAAATATGGTCAGCTCATTTAGTCAACCATTGCGATGTTCGTCTTGGCAACTCGTACGGCCTCGTTCAAATTCTGCCACTCAACATTTTACTGTTGTAAACGAAAGAGCAGACTCTCCCAGATTAGAATCTAGCTCGTTTTTGATATTGGTTGGACTGAGACTTTTTAAATAAAAGTATTATAACGATGATCAATTTTCCAATCAACAATATTCGCTATTGATGGCTGCCAAACAAATACTAAACAACGTAGCGTCTTCAAACTTAAGCTTTATAAGTTAGGTACTTTCGACTTCTCTCGTAGATCGCTTCACTGATGATCTTTCTTTGGAAATTTGCAAGCAGATTGATAAATATGTTATTGCTTTTTTCTCGACATTGCAAAGATAAATTAATGCATCGTTCCTTCATATAATATATGAAAACGTGCATCTTAAATGCAGAAAATATTTATTGCATTCTCCGATGCGATAGTTCGAGTATGAATTATTTTTTTGCGTGCAATTAATCAAGGAAGACGTCTACAGTATAAATGTGGCATCACAATGGCCAAGGTAAACATTTATTGAATATATAAATAATGAGATTCGATTCGATCCGTGTTGTCCATCTATTTTTAATAATACCAATGTTACGAACAAGAAAAACATGATTTTACTCAAAACATGTTAGCATTTTGTATGTAGAAAGAAAAAAAATACAAGCGCCATAACTCTCCGAGGACCAGTCCACATCAATATTAAATCTTCATTAGACTATCATCTCATTGTTTGTTTTTATTATCGAATCTCCGGATTAGCATGGCGATATCATAATTTTGGCGGATTCCTCGATGTCTTCGGCGTCGGAGGAAGTGGCGCAATTAAAATGCAATAAAACCAATGCGCCAAATGAGGCAATAAAAGTCTCATAAACGTGCGCCAATTAAGTCTTCCGAGGACCTAACAGACGACTAGCATAATTAACGTATCGCATTAATTAAGGCGTCCTGAAGGTTGATCAACTCTGAGCCATTGGCAGCTGCTGCTTGATCAACTGGAAGATTAACAGTGGAGACGTACACTGGTCAATTTGCACTATTTATATGGAGATGCCCAAGTGATGGTGTGTTGGGTTAGATCCTGGATTTTATTATAGAGGTTCTAATACAAATTGTGCAAAATTGTTCACCGCACATAATCCATCGATCATTTGCAATCGATCGTTTAAATCCAGGTTATTCTGATTTTATATGACTTTTCGATATGTTGTTGGAGCAATTTAATGAATTGCAACTTGAATGTTGTTCTTTAGATAATTAATTGTTTGTGGTTTGTTTGCATGCACTCGACCTTTCAAAAAACCCTCACAAAAAATATAACTACCAATGCAAGTAATGACGACATACGTGGCGCATGACTGACTGGATTTGCAATAATAATTATATTTAAAAAAAAAAAAACGATAACTTCCTTATAAATAATCCTGATAAAAATCCCCCTAAGAAAAAAAATTCCTTTGAAAAAATCTCCTAATGAAAAACGATCACATACGAATGAATACAGCATCTTAAAAAACGGATACGGAGATAAAATTGTCTTTAACAAATATATATAACCCGTTGATGAGTAATCACGCATATATGCGTTTGGATTGAGAATTGGGGAGAGATAAGGGTGTCATGTAGCACATATTTTTGCGGCCCAGTCGACAAGCCTATAGACGACGAGTTTAAAGTTTGTTTTGAGTTGGATATTGTATATTTTTGGTCAATTTAAACTGTTTCATCAAAGAGATCCCGCTTAATAGTAAAATCGTAATAGGAAACCGCACTTGCTTTGCTGTAAGAGTACCCCTACACGTTTAAATATTCTCAAATACGAAATGCGATCTATAGCGCTTTATCTATAGCGAGTACAAAATAAAAGTTTATGCGAAAAAATGGACGAACATTGTGTGCTATCAACGGTGTTGAGGTTCATTTATTGATATACAAGCTTCATTCACGCTGCGCGGTCCTGAGAGAACAGTGGATTTGTGCGCAGGCTAAATGATGGATATTTGAATATTGCCTCTATGTTCTCAACTCACTAATCAAAAGGTTAAGACTTAATTTAAGAAAAATAATATAATCAATTTAAAAAATTTGCTATAATGGCATTACAATTATTGCAAAACTATTTTCGATTTTTTAAAATCATTAAACTATTGGGTAAAGCCAAATATAATAAATTTATATCAAAATCGTTTGTTAACAATGCTTCAATTGATTGCAGATGGATATTGAAAGAATTGATGAGGTGATAATAAAGCTGGTCCCTACCGCCCACCAGGGCGGTAGGACCAGCTTCAGCGGATTAAACTTCAGAGGATTTGATTTGATATTGGAGGTCAATGCTAAGCATCTTTAACGAATTGGAAGACAAGAATAGATTATTTACTACCTGCCTTGGATGCATTTTCCAATTATTTGATGATATAATACAAATAGGAGAGATCGGCTGAAAGAATTCATGCAAGAAGAAGCAATTTATCAATTCAAAAATACTATTTAACATTCAATTTCGAACATTTACGTGCATTGATTTCTTCGCTGAGTTCATGCAGCATCCATTTGTCTAATATATTTATTTGGTACATATTTCATAAACAGGACTCGAACCAATTATAAACTCTAACATATCTTGATATTTTCCACATATTCAGCTTCTGTTCATTATAACTCTTAGGACATCCATTATATAACGAACCCTCGATGTCACACAGTGTACGACATATGGACAACATCTGCTGCTGCAAGTGCTTTCTTTGCTTGATTTATATAGGACGATCTTGGAACAAGCTCTTAGTAAACGAGCTTCGAAACGATCGAAATTCCTCGGGAGCGAATAATAATCCTATTTGTAATTGTATCATGCTAATTCATAGCACAGAATATTGATCGGGATAATTGAATATTTGTTTGTTTATTAGTCATCGATTTGTACCATTCGATAAATCACTATTTGATAGGTCTGCCCACTTAATTAATATCTAATGCGCTTCAAAGGTTGTTCTTGCAGAACATTTGCAATTCATTGGTCGGTGTTGACGATGTCATTTTCAATTTCGCAATTGCACCGCTTGCATTTTGCAAAGATTGCATTTTGATTCAACTAGATCTCTATTTATGTACTATCTATTTGTCTAGATCTATATGATGAATAGATTAATCCTGTTTGGCATCATCATTAGCTATGATCATTAAATCTTGTTTTCTCAAAAGTATTTCTCTTTCTATCATATACTGTTGTTTATCTTTAAATATTGATCTCAAGTAGTTTTTGACTTGCCGCGTAATTCAAAAGACATTTTCATCACTTAAAGTACACAATTTCACTTTTAGAAATATCAAAATCTGGGTACAAGAGGTTGTATGCGAGATAAGTGCCTAGAATTCTCACACCAGAGCACAGCGTTTTTCACAAGAGAGAAGAGCTTTTCTGGATTCTATCAAGATGGGAAATGAGACTACACTCCGGAATCCAAAAGATCACCCAAAAAAAGTTGACGACTTCAATGACGACCCTTTCCCATTTTTGTGTTAGGAATGTTAGGAAAAACCATATTTAATTAATTTAGTAAAACATACCAGTTATTGCTATAAGTACATTTTATTCGGTGTGGTTACCTGAAAATTGGAAGGAAAAAAAAAATTAGCATCCAATTCAATACACTCAGAATCACATGACATTGCATTTTAAATTAGTAACACTTAATCTGGTGCACCCAATATGAGGGTAAATAAATTAGAGGTACTGTAGAGTGGTAGCGCTGTAAGAACCACATCTTCCATCTCTTTTCAGGAGCAATGTGTTATTTTAACAGCGCCATCTCTTGTGGCCCTGCGGAGACATTGCACCTGCATGCCGACCAAACGCATCTTGCGCGTGCACCCTTGCCGGTTAGGTAGTGACGCGCAGGAGGTGGGAGTCGGGAGCCTTGGCTGCGGGAAGTCGTCCTTCCTGCAGCCAGATCTCTCGTGTGGAATAAATAATTATCTAAAGAATAGAGTTTTTCTTTTCGACGCTCGTCTAGTCCCATAAATTCGTCCAGCAACATCACAGCCCGATAGAAAAATGGACCCGCGTGTTAGCGTTGCCATTCCGACGAGCATGTGGGGGCGGGGAGCCCCCCGGGGTCTCTGCCCCCGAGAGCTCCCCAACTCAACGTTCATTTTTGGTAATGATCTCAACTACTGTGGAATAAACATCTTCGTTACAGATGGAATTCCAACTCCTAAGAATGACTCGGGCTTTGGGTTGTCGATGTCAAAAACGATATCTTTCGCCAAATTCGAAAACACCTTTTTTGCTTCTGATGGGATATTTATTATATATTTCACTTTGTGGTGCTAAAATTAGATAAGGCAATTATTTTGGAGTTTGATTAGATCAAACCAAAAAACTGATGGTAAAACGCCCAAGCTTAAATAACCGGAAAATGGTAATTCTTTACCATGAAGTAGAAGGTTCATCCATACCTTCTATTTCCTCCGGATTTGATTTCTTCTGACTATTCATATTTTTTGAAAACGCAATATAAGATGTGAAAATTATTAATTAATGGAGATCATAGGTTTCCAACGTGATTTATATGGATCCCCATTGGAGACCGCTGAGGGGGTCAATAGTAAATTTGAAATAATTTAGGGGTGGTTAATTCATAGCTTATATAAATTACTCATTTTCCAGATTTAAAACTTTAATTAATATGTTAATTTTAAATTGATGTTCTAAATTCTTATGTTCACCACTTATTGTCCATACAAATCTATTTTTCTTTCAGGACCGCACAGCGTGATTGAAGCTTGTATATCAATAAATGAACCTTAACACTATTGATAGCACACAATTTGAGCCGATGTATAATCAAAATATATTATGAATATTAGCTTTAAATTTGAATGTGCCTGTATTATACGAATTATCGATTTTGTTGCATTTAAAAGCACATAATTGCACTATGAGTTATATCCAAGACGGTCTGCTTTACGAGCTGGTTGTCAGTAAACCGATTTGGCCTGTTTGCGTCTTCGTCATGTTTATGAATTTTAGAAGACTTTAA